>VXBJ01007335.1:210156-228988 GCA_013400055.1 Nycticryphes semicollaris
TTTTTTTAAATAATTTAAATCACTGAGCACTAACACTGTAATAGATACTTAAGAGAAGGACAAGAAGTTTTTGCGGCAGCCTAAAAACTTTGTGCATCACCCTGTGCTCATACCTTTCATCACATTTGAGTGTTCCCAATGCCTTGCAGTGAGCGTACCTCAGCCTTTCCCCTCCCTAGACTGTTCATTTCATTTCACCACTGAACCTTCAGGTTGTGCCCACAGATTAGATGTGTGCTATTGCATCCCAAATCCCCTCCCTCCCCACCCCTGCACAACTCTGGACCATCATTCCGATGGCTTTATGCCTCTATTTCCCCTACAAAGTAAATTGCGTGTGTTTTTCCTTCTGCAACTCGACCTCCCTGTGGCCGGTTCCTTCACCTCACCTGCTCTGCCAAAACCTGCTTCTGCAGCTCTTGTGAGCCTTGTGCTCAGAGTGTGCCCCACAGCTTGTGGGGAGAGCACGCTCCGGCACAGAAATCCCCACTACGGCACCAGCCAGGTCAGCACCAGGAAACGCTGGGTTGCCAGAAAGTTGGGAACAGGATTGTCACTCCCCTGGAACCTTATTCTTTGCAAATCGAGCACCTTTTAAATAAGGTGAATTCATGGTCCTCGTTATACATCCCTGGGTCTCATAGTAAAAAATTTAATAGTTTTTTAGTTGTCCAAATTAATACAATCACTCAGAAAGAACCTCCCTCCTCCTCTGTTAACAGAAAGTGGATATCTACAATTTGGGTTTTTTTAAAGGCAGAACACAGCAGAAATCAGTGCCTGAATTATAATAATAATGATGATTAAAGGAAGAGGCACTGAGTGGCAATGCCTTCTCCCCTTTGGGTGCAATCTTTCTCTGTGTGTGTCAGAATAGAGCTGCTCCTACAGACAGGCATTTTTTATTTTTTTTTTTTGCCCATCTAAAAAAGGGAAGAGCTTGTCAATTTTTACAATGAATTTTTATTATGCCCAGCGCTCTCCTGCTGCTCACCTGGCTTTTCCAACTGCTAAACGATAATGAAGCGCTCTGGCAGCCTTGTTTAGGAGGATGGATTTTTTTTAATTAGGGGATGCTTGAATTCTTCACTTCTCTCAGTCCCTGTCACCAGCCCTGTGCAAAAATGTTCTGTCCCTAGAGAGAAAGACACCCTGCAGAGCTTTTCAGTTTTGCCCTGATGGAGCAGTTGGGTTACAAGTGCCTCAGGAAATCATCTCATCAAGGACAGCTCTCTTTCAGCAGCATTTTGGTTTAAGCAATTGTAACATATTTCAGCTTTTATTTAGAGAGGAAATTCCTGCTGCTCTAAGCAGTTCCCAGTTACTGAAATGAAGCTCAGTGAAGTTAATGGTGCAATTCACCCAATTAAAGAGCACCTCAGGATCTGGGCTGGGAGTCTCGCCGGCAGCTGAAGGATTCGTTTTCCAACACAAATTAATCTTCAGTGAAAACCGGTACCAAATCTCCAACTCATTAAATCAGCATAAAACTGTCAGTTGCTGGAAACCAGTAATTTCCATCATTTTGGGAACATGCTGGTAGTCTTGAAAGCCTCCTTTTACACTTCTCTGCAGGAAACTGGTTTGCAACAAGAAAAAAGTCCTTATGAACAGATAACAGCTTCCGACACTCCAAAAATCCCCAAGCTTTTCTTCCCATTTCATCTCCCAGGATTTCTGAGTGTGGAGAAATGCCTGATGAGGACAGAGGTAGGGAGAAGCCAGAGGCAAATTAAAGAAACAAAAAATCCAACAACTTTTTTTTTTTTTTTTTAATTAGCAATCGATTAGCATTGTATCTTGAGAAAGGGGATTTAAGAACACTTTGCAACCTGCTCTTCAAGGTCCCTGGCTGCAGAGCGAGGTTAAAAAGGCTAAACAAGCTGATCAGCAGCCATACATTAATTGCCTTCTTGTTTCATTTACACTGAAGTAAATTAAACCCGTTTCTCTCTCTAGACCTGCGAACGGGAAGCCTAATGCGAAACCCAGCGTGCCAGACCGACACGTATAAAGCATCTGCAACTTCTGGCTTCTGGATCATCCTCTGGGAGCTGTCAGTGCATAAATCCACCTCCTATGTTACCTATACCGCTCTCATGCACTCTGCTTTGACACATTTGAATAGGAAGATGGAGCAGACACACGGACAGCAAGCAGGCACCTTTGCTGTGAACTGCACACTAAAGCACAACTCCTTCCAAAACCTGGGTTTTTGCAAATTAATTCCCAAAGCCAAATGCCACCTCTGTTCCCAATGACAGAGCTCTGTGGTTCAGGAAACCAAACCGGTCCATCCTGATGCAGACACGTACCAGTGATAAGCTGAGGAGATACAAAAAGATGTTAGCTGGATCTTTCCTCATGAGTGTGTAATCTTTCTAAAATGCAGCTAAAAGTTGGATTTGCTACAAGATTACTTAGAAATAAAACCCCTCACTTGACAGACCATCTCTTCTTGGTGCCACGTATTTGCTAGGAGTTTTACTGGTTCATCTAATGTGACACAAACCTGCACTGAGACAGTAAGTACTGATTAAAGGGCCTTGCTTTTGAAGTTTTTACAGGCCTGGGGGCTAAGGTTTACTGTTTCCCTCTTGCTATCCTTGTTCAGCTGCTGGCCCCACTTCCACCAGTTTCAGGTGTTTTGCCTGAGCAAGGAAGGTGGGATTTGCTTTCTTTCTGGAAGAAATAGTTGAGTAGTAAAGAAAAGAAAAAGATAAAAAAAAAAGTCTTTGTCACTCGCTTTGGTTAAGCAGGACTTTCAGCCTACCTTCTTGGGACACGTTCATTGACTACAATGAGTTCTGTTCTTTCCACTCTGTATTTGATGTAAAGATTTCCTTACTACACTTGCACATCAAGACCTGAGACAAAAAATAAAAAATAAAACAATGGTTTTAGTTGGACTCACTAACGTTTATTTCTTTATTCAGTTCCTAGCCTCAAAAACGCTAAAACCCTTTGTGAAAATAATAAATGAGGATTTGAGGCTCAGCTTCCAGCTTATCAATGCCTAAAATAATCTAAAATTATTTTCCCAGGGACTTGCAAGATGGGCCCCACAACACTCCCTCATCCTGGGGGCGGTGAGAAGGTGGATGAGATAAAGACTGAGAAGGTATTCTGGTATTCTTGCCAAGGGGCTGATAAAAACCTGGGAAAAAAACAACGAACAGAACCCTTTGCTACTCTCCTTCCTCCTCTGCAAACAAACTGGGAAGGGGAGAAATTCAGAGAGAAATAAAGTTCTTCCTAACTTAATTTTTTTGTAATTCTCAATAAATTTTAAATATATAAAGAGATTAGAGAAGTGTATCTAAATAATAGCAGGCACATACTGAATGACAACTTCAGGTAGCTACACATATTATAAAGAAAAAAAGAACAGAAAAGCCTTTACATTGAAATGTCTATGAATTCACAGACTTTCAGACACATCCAACCTATTAAGGGCAGCCTCGTTCAACCCCCAGGTGCTGAGCTGGGCAGAAGCGAGGGTCTCGCTGCACCCGCAGCAACAGACTCTGCCCCATCGCAGCCGTCACCAACGTGCAGCTGCATTTTCACAACACGAAGCAGGTCTACTCACCATCCTGTTTCCAAGGCCCACTAACTCCAACCTTTAGCCCCATTTAAATATGTTATGGTTATCTAAATCAGTTTGATCTCATCCTACAGTCAGCTCTGTGAGGATGAAGAGCTCATACCTTTCCCCCCCCCTCTCCTGTGAGCATCAGCTTTACTATTAGCTTGTCCCGGAGTCTCTTACTGACCTAGTTTGAGCTAAAAGTTTTCACTTACAAAGCCTTACCTCATAATAGCATTTCTGCAAAACAGTTCACAAGAGGCAGGAACATCACTACCTCACCGGTACCATTCTCTACAGCTCTTTCCTCGCTGTTCTCAATCATTTTATCCTGGGTTTTCACATTACACTACAGCTTTGGTCTACCTCACGCCACATTCCAGGCTGTCAGGCAATGCTCCTCCTGAGCTGGTACAAACCCCCAGGCCTAAATCCTCTTCCACCAGAGTGTCTCCACACTTCCAGAGTGACATTCCAGCTCTTTTGAATGTCTTTTTACAAAGCCAGTGAAATGATCTGACTGCATACATCTTGTTGTTGTTGTTTCCCCACAGAAAGCCACATATTACACACAGAATCATTTCCTTGAAAATGCGTTTCCTCTGGCACAACAGTTGTTGTGGCGTGTGACACACACCAAGGCCTAAAGGCATAGCGTCCAACATTGAACAGAAAACCTAGCAGAAGCGTTTTCCTGTATTTTGCTCCCTGTAAACTATGCTATTCTTTCAAAATTAAATTATTACATCATGACCCACAGGTTAAATATTTATTGCTAGTTCTAGCTGGTGAGAGAGCTTACAGAGGTCAAGTCTCTAGTGTAAAACAGGGTATGGGTATTTAAAAGAATCAAAAAGCATTTCAGTAAGGTGAACACATGTACAACAAATTCCTCACTCCAGAAACTGCATGGAATCCTAATGCAGGGTAAACAGAGCAACCCTAAGCAATGTAAAATACATATATTTGGGCATTATTAGCTGCTGACATTCCTAGGGCCGCACTGAGAACCCCAACCCTGCAGCAAGATCGATGTAGCCAAAGCCCTCCTCACACCAGAGATGAAGATCGAGAAGAACTGGAAGCAGTGTATGTTTGAGGTTGGTGGTTTGGTTTTTTTTTGGGTAGTCTTCATTTGCGCAGGAAATCAACATCTAGAAAAAAAGATTACAGCACTGACAGCTGTAATTAACCTCCTGAATACAGCACAAAATCCACCGCACAGTGGAGGCTACAGACTTTTGACCTCTAGTTCAGAATCACACAGCATCACTGATCTCTTTTAACCCCAATGCCAAACTGAGGAGGCACCAGCATGCCCTTTATGCACTCTTCACCATGCTGAACCTCCAAGAGGTCACAGTTCACCTAGTGCCCCAGGGTACGCTCTACTCAGCACAACCCTCAGGACGCAGCATCCAGGTATCCCAATCCCAGATAAACACTCATGATCGCACAACTGCCTGAGGCAACTCGTACCTGGTTCAAGCTGTGGTTCCACTGCCAGATGCCTTGAAAGGAACCAAAGAGGAAACCTCATCCTTGAAGATAATTGGAGACTTTGTTCATAAATTCATGGACCTAGCAAGTTTCCAGCAGTTTCCACACTCTGAAGAAAGGACTTTGACAGCAATATTGCTGTCTACATAGCACACTCCCTCTTTAGGGTTTCACATAAAGAAGGCCCAGTTCCTTCTTTACTTTTTACATAAAAGAAGGCACAGTTAACAGATATATTACAAATTCTCCTGCCTGCCAGTCTCTGGGCAATGTCATCACAGCTGTAAGCTACAAGGGCATGGCTTTCTACTGGGTATAATCAAGCTATTAAATATACATGACTGCTCACTGAACTCTATTAGCAGCTTTCAGCTACTTCCTTGCTATCAGTCAGGCACCATCTTCAAGTTTTTAATCTTTCTCCATGTCCTTGCATCTCTTTAAAACACAGATTGCACTGGTCTCATTTTGGTTCTTAGATCTGCAGGTGACCAAAGATATGTACCCCCCCAAAACTGCATATTAAGCTTGGCTGCAAAATACATATAAAGTATCAGCAGAAATACTCTCTTTCTGTACCACTCTAACAGATCTTAAAAAAAAAAAATCAATTAAAAATTAATTTTAAAAGCATATTGAACCCTACACCTATAGACTTTCTGTGAGATACTGTAAGTACACGGCCATGGACTGTTGCCCATCTCAGGATACCCAGGGGTAAAACTTGTTCATCTGCGTCTTCTTCCACGGGCTTTTCTATTTGTGAACCACTGCAATTTAAATACATTTTCAAAATACATCAGATCCACTGGTCAGAACGATGTGATTCAGCATTTCCTATGCAACCAGCAAAATCACCTCTGCAGAAGGACAGTCAGCTGAGGGAACAAGAGGAGAGGCAGTTTGGGACACATACCAAAATAAGCACTCACTCTTCTTTAGTCACTGCTCCAAGTTTTATGTGGAATATACTCTATACCCAAAATGAGGAACACCTCATGGGGAGATGCATCCATGACAAGTCTGCTGCAGACCACAGCTCTCCAAAGCAAGACTGAGCTTCCTCCCATACAGTCCCATGATTGAGTCATCTTCTAGTTCAGGTCAGCTGCAGCCAGCACTGCGGCTCTGATTTAAACCTGTAGCTCAAGCTAAGTTTTCCATTTACATGTACTGCTGAGGAACAATATTATCATCAGCTTAATAAAACCTGAATTTTCTTCACAAGACAAACGGTACCTCTCCATCCCTACTAATAAGCAACCAATAGAAGACTAAACCCAAACCGCACCTTTTGTGCCAAAGCCTTAATAAGCAGATGCAAATATCAGTGCAGCAGTGAGAAGGGAAGGAGCTGAGAGAAACCCCAGCCCTGCTGTAGAGGTGAATGATCCCCCACAGCATGAAGACACGTAGATGCCTCCAGCAAATCAAGCAAGGTCAGAGCAAAACTGGCTGTGCTTGCGGATGTACAGTAGCAATGACTGGGCATGAAGCCTGGATTGGTGCTTGCACCACTAAAAAGAGGTGGACCAGCTGAGCTAGAGTCTAGGGAAGCAGCTCGAGGGTGCTTGTTTCTCCGTGCAGGAAGCTGCTGTTGGACAGGCCCTACAGACCTGACAGCTCTTTGCTAATAAGGTATGGAGGAGGCTCTAAATTACATGGTGAGGGCACTGCACTGGGTGCAGAGGCAAAGGCTGGAAGTTGTTATGGGTTAATATGAGGCAAACAAGAGCCTGACACACAGAAAGACTTTCAACAAGAAGTGGAAAGAATAAATTTGTTCAGAGGTTGAGGGTTACCTAATTGTGGAGCTGCTGAAAGCTAATAGAGAAGTAGCTTAAAATTCTCAGTAGCTGATGGGGCTAAAAGCAAACAACCTAGGAGTTAACAGTTATCAGGGAAAGAGTAAGAGCTGATTTACAATTTAAGCATAAGCTCAACTAACTAAGAAAAAAGGGTACAAGAAGGTCACTGAAAGCCCTATGAAGCTGAGGGAGGCATCAGATGCCCCCACATTTGTTGCCTATTAAGACACCTGCTTCTCTCCCATCCAGTGCTTCGCTTACTCTAAACTATTTTCTGAGCAATAAAGGGTTTTGATGATTTAAATAAGCTTCAGATAACTAGTACATCCAAGATGACCCTAGAAGGACCAGTAACTGTACCGGTCAGTTAAAGTCACTTTGTCCATATTTGACAAACAACCTGTCACAGCGAAGCTCAACTCTGACTCCTCAGAGTCTGCTCTGCTCCTCACCCCTCTGCTGTGGTGCATGTTGTGCAAGTGCTTGGAAGCCACCCCACAGAAACCACACCCTTGCTGGTGTTTCTGCATCACTCAAGACAGAAAAGCAGAAAAAGGCAAGGAAAGAGTTACAGAGATCTCCGGGAGAACAGTAAACACTGAAACATGACCTTCTTGTAACTAGGTTTTTTTTTCCTTCTGATTCATCTGAAATCAAATCTATTTGACATGCAGGGTCAGCATGACCTATCCATCACTGGACTTCCATCCTAAGCTGCATGGTGTAAACTGGTAAGTACCACTTTTGTCAGGGGAGAACTATCACATCTACTTATGCGCCACATTCCTGGAAACCCACATAATTTAGAAACCTTGGAAAATACTGGAATTTACATTCAGTTCTGAAGGAAAAGTTGTTAGTCAAAATAGCTGTGTTTGTATATTTAGTTCCCCCACACACATGCAAATGTCTCATTCATAGATGATGCTTAAGACTTGAACTGAGACACTCTTTGCATCCTCCCCATCCCTTTGTTTCTTTAGCCGAAGTAAAGGAAAACCCACAGCAATAACTTGACACTTAGTAGGAAGGAAGAAACCAACAGCAGTGTCACTAAGTCTGAAAATAAACAGGAGTTAGAGGAAACACAAGGAAAAAGGGAATATCCATTTCAAAGGTGAAATCCAGGAGAGCTTTGCTCGCTCCAGTCCAAGTCACAAAACCCGCCGACTTCAGCACTGAGTCTTTGTTCCAGTCTGCACTGGAACTGTGCTGTTCAGCTACATTTGAAACAACCCCCTAGAAAGTGTAAAAAAACCCAAAAAACAAAACCTCTTAGTCCTGAAGTGGAATAGGACCTGGGTGACATTACTGGGGATTTTGCATTTGAATACACAAATACAGCTGACCTGTAAAAATTACTACAGGTCAGTGTGATCTGAAAACACCTGTTCCTGCATATCTGTTTCTTTAGCCAAACCCAGCAGGATTCAGTAAGAGCTTATAATAGGATGTAAACAACTCCAGTTTCTGTATTTCCCCTACAGGACTCCTCATTTAATTTAAAACATGAAGTCATAAAGGAATATTCAGTCACTTTTCTCTCGCATGTAAACCACTGTAAACCACTCTTCCTATATACATATGTATATGGGCTTAAATTAAATCAGAATAGTAAGGTAACACTGTGCTACAGCTTTACTCACTACAAATCATTGCTGCCACTCTGATTTTTTTTTTTCTTCTGTTCTCAAAAGAGCTTTCTGTACATCACAGTCTCCTATTCACAAAAAGGAACATGCAAGAGTTGGGATGGATTAAAGAGCGTGAATTTCCACCTCCCAGAGATAAATTAACCTCTGCAGCAGCAGCCAGGGAAAGAAAAACAGTGTCTGGCAGCAGGCAAACAAGCCTTGCAAGGAAAATCAACCCCAAACTTAGTGTATTAAGCTTGGCAGGTTGGCTCTGATTAGCCATAACTAACTTCAACCTTAAATTTTAGCAGCAGCCGCCTTGTGAAACATCATGAAGAAAGTATGAAAGCAACAGGATGGAGACAGGTTCCAGGTTCACAGGGATCAGAAGCTCTACCTCATCACTGGTAACACACAGCTTCCACACACACTCATTAACCTGACTTACAGAGAGAAGGCTGAAATCAATACAGTATTTCAGTAGAGAAACACTGATTTTTGGCAGGGAAGAATTGTTTTTCAGCCATGTACACTGCACTTACAATGTGCAGCGCTGAAGTCATTGCAGGAAGAGACTTTCCCAATTCAAAAATACTTCACAGAGCAGCTGATCACTCAGAGTACTGACAGGAGGCAAGGACAGGAGCTCTGTGTTAATGACAGTCAGAGCACGACACAAATGATCAATACCTTTTGAGGTCAAAAAGGCTATGCACCATTTTCGTTTCCTATTACCTGTTTTTAAGGTTTGATCACGCTTTATACCACAAGTCAGACTTGAATCCCCACAAGACATTTTAATGTCCAATTTAAGAGATTTACTAAAATTCAAACTCTTATGTAAATACAGTTAACACAACATGCCTATTAGACATAGAAACAACACTACTAACAAGCCACTGCTATGGAAATCGTATTTATAACCATCCATGGCTTTCACAGCACCTATAAGCTAAGCCTTTTGTATAGGCACAGTCAAAAAAAATCCTTGGCTTAAGGCCCACCTCCCTGACTAGCTGCTGCTCTTGCTGCTGCAGAGCTGCTGCTCTGACACATTTTGGGAGGGGAGGGGGCAGGAAGCAGCAGTTACAAGCCCAATGCAGCACCCAGAAGTGACACAGTGATCTCAATACAGATCTAAGTGTGCCGGGTCTCTTTATTCTCGTTACGCAGCAGCCTCATTAAAAGGCAGTGGCTGCACAAAGGGACTAATTAAAGGCTTCACAAGCTGGTCCAAAAGTGGAGTAGAGCCAGACCTTAGACACTGCTGTAGCTTTAAAATCAAATACTATTTTCACTAAGGTTATTTCCAACCCGCTAAGAGAAAATACCTGTAGAAGCTGTGTGTTACCAGTGATGAGGTAGAGCTTCTGATCCCTGTGAACCTGGAACCCTGTCTCCATCCTGTTGCTTTCATACTTTCTTCATAATGTTTTACAGGGCGGCTGCTGCTAAAATTTAAGGTTGAAGTTAGTTATGGCTAATCAGAGCCAACCTGCCAAGCTTAATACACTAAGTTTGGGGTTGATTTTCCTTGCAAGGTTTGTTTGCCTGCTGGCAGAGACCGTTCTTCTTTCCCTGGCTGTCACTGCAGAGGTTAATTTATCTCTGGGAGGTGGAAATTCACGGTCTTTAATCCATCCCAAGTCTTGCATGTTCCTTTTTGTGAATAGGAGACTGCGATGTACAGAAAGCTCTTCTGAGATGTGTATCAGCTGCTAACTATATTTTAAGTATGAAAACCTCTGAGTTTTATTCACTTTTGCCCACGCAAGCCCTTTCTCTAGTTGCCAGAAGCGTATCAGACATTAGTAGGAAATAACTTGCATCGTCTCAAAGGGTAAACTGGAATAGTTTTAACAACCAAAATACAGGCTCGTTTCACGAACACACAGCACAATGTTCCATTACTGTAAGCAGACAGGCATTCTATCATAAACTGCTAGCATCATCTGTTGGTGGAGCTACAAAACTGCAAGCAATTGTTTTTAAGTAAAGATACAGCCAGCTAGGAAAAGAATTGCAATTAACTGGCAAAAACAGCTGTGGGTCTATAATATGCACCGTTTAAAAGGGAAATCAGGACCACTGTATTAAAAACATTCTAGTAAGTAAGTTGAACTGGTACTCTGCTGCCATTTAAAAGCTCTGCCATCTTTGTATTCAAAGCAACTGTATCAGAGGCACTATAAGGCTAACCAGTGTTCACACCAATGCCAAAATACCAGCAGTGTAACAGCAAAAGAGATGCAGCACTTACACTTCAGGGTGGTTTTGGGATTGTGGAAGGGTTTTTTTGTTGTTGTTATATTATTTTTAAGTAGTCCATAAGCCATTGCATTTAAATCCGAAGCATTAAGCAATTCCACTCATAATATTAAAAGCAATTT
The DNA here is from genome assembly GCA_013400055.1 of Nycticryphes semicollaris. Taxonomy (NCBI): domain Eukaryota; kingdom Metazoa; phylum Chordata; class Aves; order Charadriiformes; family Rostratulidae; genus Nycticryphes; species Nycticryphes semicollaris. The sequence goes on from VXBJ01007335.1 coordinate 221,078, forward strand.
CAGCAAGACTAGGAAACCTACATGGAAAATAATAACCTCACCCGTTTATTGTTGATTTTACCACTTGTTAACGCGGTTGTTTTGAACTCAGTGTGAATACAAGTTTTGCAGAAAAATCACACACCTGCATTTTTCACATGTATCAAACACATTTAAAATTTAAAATTTGTGTGCCTTGACTTGCTCCTTTTAATGTCTCTTTAGGGATGTCCATTGTCACTGATCCGATAGAGTCCAAGTCAGTCTCTCAAGTCAGGTGACATACAAATTCAAAACGGTGTAGATTTCTCAAAGACGGTCTTCTCTGTAGTGCATTGTGCTAGTGCATTCAACCAGTGTGTCAGTATTCAACCACATAAGCTTGGGTTGTTGGGTTGTTGTTTGTCTTGTTTTTAACTACACAATACAGAAATAGAATTTTACATGTAGCTCTGCATGCCTTATGGCTGCTTGCCCTACTATAGGACAGTGCAATAAATACAAATATATGCACACTAGGAAAGATTTAACTGCCATGATCTACATCTCATTTATGAGTACAAATTTACCTAGTCAACAATATGACAAATTTAGCAGAAAAAGTGGCAATGGCAGTAATAGTCTACTACAAAAACAAGGCTAGAAGCAAAGTGTTCTCAAGCTACAGAAAATTTACTACCTCCTAATATATGATGTAGGGCCTAGTTCTGCCAATTGCAGAGTCGTGGTCAATAGATTGCATCAGAACATGCTTTTCCCCATTTAACAATGAATACTTCTACAATTTATTTGGTTTTGATAACTGTTTATAAATAGCACACTATAATGACTATTAAACTATACAGCAACATGACATTTATAGCCTAATCCTGAATACAAAGTTCAAAGAACATGACTACAAAGGCCAGAGAGCAAATGTCATTGACTAAAAGCATTTCCACTTCAGAATTTATTGAATGTTGTTTTACACAAACACTTCTCGATCGTGAACTCAAAGGAACAGGATTTTCCTATTCCCTCTCTGCTCCAGTAGTAATTTAGCCACACATCACCCTTATAAATTAGTGATGGATTTTAACAGGTAGCCCCTTAGGGCTATATATTTTATATACTTTATATATATGCACATTTATTTTGAATTCTATGTAAAAGTCGAAAAAATGTTTTAAAGAAAAACTCAGAATATATCCCAGCTTTTTCAGCAAAAAAAAAAACAAACCAAACCCAATACAAATTAGTTTTGTAACCACTATTCAATTTATCAAACTTTTTTTTTCTGAAGTATTTACCTTTAATTATGTACACAGTACAGGAAGTAAAACTTTTTCCACAAACATTCTCTAAGGTGACAGTTATCAGTAGAATAATAGCGGGAATAATATGAAACCAATGGGGGTGATAAATTTCTGCTTTTAAAAAGTAAAAAGTCACCGTACAATTAAGTACAAAAACCTGCATTGAATGACAACTGCTGGTGTAGTAACTTGATCAGGTATGGAGACCAAGAGTATAGTAAAGCCCTATGGTAATAATATTTCTGTAGCATTTCCACTTGGTATGTATATACTAAATGTTGGCAAAGTTTCTGTAGCATTAGCTTATACAAACATAGGAGTCCTCAGTCTGCTGCATAAAATGGAACAAGTGTGTTTTAGTTCTCCTGAAATGCACCTGAAATCCAGAGTGTCACTTACAAACTGCATAATGAAACTTTTCTTCAGAAAAATATCTGTTTGGCATCTCCAGGGCTCTGTTCCATCGGACAATAGGGGCATTTTAATCTGAGGACAAAGACAAGGCGTTAGAATCAATGTGCAGCAACTGAGCACTGAGCTTCTTCATTGATTACACAGGTATCAGGTTTGTAGTGATTATCCTTCCTCTTTTTCCCCCTGTGGCATGAAACAAATGTACTCTTAAGGCACAGTGCTCTACTCGGTCCATTAAAAGTCACCTTTAGCTGAGACAGACGTTATCCCACTTTTTCTTCTAATTATATTCTTTCTCACCTTTCGCCCACACATTCCTGAATTATTAAATACCCAGAAATTACTCTTCGTGATTAATCTACTGTTTATGTGTCTGGATTAGGTTGTTGCATTTCAGTCATTTTAAATAGGCTGGTAGCTTTCATTTTGACTTCCTCACCATCCACTGGATTATTCTCTGACTCCCAAAATGCTGTGATTTTACAGCCCACTTAGATCAGCTCCTGCAGGCTATGGCTAAAGAGGTCAGCCTGGCCTCCCTGGTGAGGTCTGCACTGATCCAAATCCACCTGGTTAATACTGATCCAGTTTTCCCCATCTCTAAGTTTGGGCCTTTCATCCCCCACTCCTCAAGTTAATATTGTCAGAGCTGTGATGCTGTTAAAACTGATCGATGAAAGCATCAGGAATGAGTGACTGGGGACAGGAAGAGTGTAGCAGCAAGTTTACTGGCTTAAAATGGCTGAAGTCATCCACGAAGGCATATCTTTGGGTTTTTCTAGCAGGGCAAAGAATGCAAACATCACTCAACATTTAGAGCATCAATTATTTTCACACTGGATTTCACAAAACAACTTATGGCTCTAAATTAGGCTGACAGCATCCATGGACGCTGCATGTATTCAATCCAAATTACCACTGATTCTTCCTCAAGAACCTCTCTCTCCCTCCTATTTCCTCCTTCCCAAAAGCCTGTAGGCACCGTGCTCATATCTAAGGAGTACTTCCATTGCAATACTTCAACTGCCTGCTCAAATACTAAGCCATATTTCCTCAAGGGTTTAATTTTATTTTTCAGGGATGTTTCATGCATTACTAACCGCACTCCCAATGAAAAACTGTGCACTTAAAGCCTCTATTTTGAATTTAAGACAACACAATGGCACTTAAAACTTAAGAAAATTACTCCATTCATTGCATGCCTTCATATAACCTCACTTTCTACAACATCAGAAAGTTTTTTACGCTTTTCTCCAGTGCATCAAACTGTCTTATTTCTAAATCATTCTCTAGCAAGCTCCCACCTATTATATTTTCCCTAAGCACACTATTCTATTCTTAAGATTTGTCTTTGTCTACGTGTTGCTTGAAATAAAGAAAAATTTAAAAATAGTACTTACTTGCTGCCATTAAACATTTTATTCAAAGCATCTCTTGATATAATATGACCACAGACTAATTTCATAGGTGGGTTATTATCTGTCGTTTGCTGACGAAGAATGGGACAGGCAAATATTGAATGATACCAGCACTTTTTACCAAGGTCCACTTCAATCTGTGAAAGAAATTAATGTAACAATTTAGCTTGGGAAACTACATTTCCAGCAACTATCCCTCCTAGGAAATGTCCCTTACTTAACGGATTTCACAGTTCAGCTGTGAGGGCAGCAAAGCCCATTGTGTGGATGCCTGACAATTTCTCAGCCAAAATTCTTAACTGTGATCTTAAAATGGTGATTTGTGTTGCTTCTTCTCATCCCCAACAAAACAGAGTATTCTGCCAAAGGACAAGTGCATGTTTTAGTGTAGATCCATGCCCTGACAAGAAAAATGAGCTGGTGACCCAACAAGACTTCATTTCCTACCCAGTGGTTTCCAGAAAGGTTTAGATAAGAAATCTTGGAGGGGGGGGAAGGGAAGAGAGAGACATTGCAGAGAAGGGAAAAAAAAGGAAAAAAAAAAACAAAACATAAATCCCTTTGGATTGATTATATTAATGTTCTACAGCTTCTTGAAAGACTCTCCCTACATCTACATGCCCTGTCAGTAATGCAGTGTATCAGAATCATTTATTTTCACTCCCAACACAGAAGACACTGGTACAGCACAACTCTTGCCATCAGGACCAAATGATTTCTGAAAAGGCGTATCTCACAGAGGAGAATGAGTTTGTGACTTTAGGAATTGATTGAGAACTGCAAAAATCACAGCTTCTCTACCTGAAGCTCCTGGCTCTGATCAGTCCTCAGTTCTGAAAGGCTTAACCTTCAACAAAATCTGACAATATAACCTTTTCACACTATTTAATCTCCGTCTTTGTACAATGAAAATAAGGCTTCCCATCCCCACGCTGCCTTCACGGTACATGCCAGAGACACTTAGGTTTAGAAAATGCAAGGAGGCATTTATTTATTATTAAGTGATCTGCACCTAACAGCAATCTTTTCCCAAATGGTCCCCAGCTAATCATTCCAGTCTGAACCACAGGGCATGAATCTGTCACACTCTGAGGTTACACACTCAGTGTCACAGGAAACACAGGTAGGAGAAACTCACCACACATACTTACACTATAAATTAATCTTTTCCAGCTACAATCACAGAGGCTAACTCAGTTCATGCCCAGTTTGCACTAAATAGGTTTTCTTTCCGAATCAGGAGCAGGCCACTAGAGAGCTGCACACACCTGGTAAGAGCTATAATAGGAAACTGGTGTTTCACAACAACTGAACTTCATTTCAACTGGCACAAGTGCCTTGTGCTGGAAGAACAACACACTGGATCCCAACTCCATTCTCATGTCCCCAGATGCAGCACTAATTCTTTCACCTCGTATTTGCCTGATGAAGAGTCAGTGCCAAGCAATCCGTGGACAGAGCTCAAGCCTAGCTAGAGGAAGCTAATATTTCTAAGTGGGATGCATTTCCTTTCCAGTTATATAGAAACATCTCATAGGTTGAGTGTAAGGATAAATAGAAGGTGAGAGCGTCTGTTCTGTTAAGGTCATTTGATCAAAGACCTTTTCAATTCAAAAGAGAGTAACAAGCGAAGGGGGGAGCAACAAACAAAACAAAGAGCTACAAACTTGACAAACAATTGAAACAGTAACAAGAAACAACCTTGCCCATCATGCTAATTGACAGGTCATCAAGAAATTGCAACCAAACTTGAACAGATGAAAACGCAAACCTGAGGGTCTCAGATGAGAAGGGGTCAATAGAACTATACAAACTGCAGGAGGGACATGGAGGGGACGGGAATTGGAGAGGAATGTCCAGGAGTATGAAAGGGGTCACAAGGGCTATGCCAGTATTTGAGGGTCCATGAACACACATTGAGTAGGACAAGGGGCAATGGCTTTAAACTAAAAAAGGGTAGATTTAAACTAGACATGAGGAAGAAATGTTTTACAATGAGTCTGGTGAAACCCTCCAACAGGTTGCCCAGAGAGGTGGTAGATGCTCCATCCCTGAAAACACTCAAGATCAGGTTGAACAGGGTTCTGAGCAACCTGATTGAGTTGAAGATGTCCATGCTCATGGCAGGGGGGTTGGATTTGGTGACCTTTAAAGGTTTCTTCGTTGGAAGAAACTATCCTATGGTTCTAGCAACCCAGTGGTGCATGTGTGCTTTTGCCAGTGAATTTCAATCTTCACCAGACAAACAGGAGGAAAGGATCTTGGCTCTCACTACTTATGTTTTATGCAAGTCCTGTACGTGGGTGCTGTTGAAGGCAGCGCCTTGTCTGTGGCAGCCTGCGTAGCCGGTCGTATCAGTGTCCTTTGCGTGTGCGTGGGTGAGTGTCTGCAATTCATGCTCAGCTTCACTACTGGCTGAACCCACAACCAGGAAAGTACCGAGTACATTCACTGGCCTGGGACAGAGAACCCCAGGTCTCTGTACAGTAGGAAGCCCCAGGCCTCAGACCTGCTGGTGGTGGCCATATGTAATATCCACTAATGTTCAGCATGAAAGAAACCCGAAAACAGCAACCAGCATTAGAAATCTGCCCTGGGATAGCTCAGCAGCAACTCACCGGTAGTTCATCCTTTTGGTTCCAAACACCCGTGCACTGCCTTTGTTCAATAACTGCCTTGATATTGATTAGAGCTGGTAATGCTACACAACCTGCTGAAAAACTGCAGAAAAAGTAAACATTAACACAAGATGCATGTTAAAAAACCCCAGCATTTCTAGTATCTCTCTTGTGTTCCAGGCAACCTTTACAGTAGTGTCGTACTGCTTTATTCAGTTCTTGTCTGTATGTCTAAGCTCCCTTCAAGTATAACAAGAAAGAATTTTGGAGCAGGTGATCAAATCCTCTGCATCTTCGGCTAGGGCCCTCACGTACTACCTTCTGGACTGAAAACAACAGTTAATGCCCGCTCTGAGTCTTATGATTAACTGATTTCTGTATCACCAACTTTGATCTAGAGCTGTAGGAGGAAGACACAACGTTAGCTTATAAAGGTAGTTGCTCTCGTAACTATGGAAGAACCTGTACCATCTAAGAGTTTCTGCATAACCCACAGGTACATACAAGCCATAATCCTTTAATTACATGTAATTACCATGTACAGAAACATGTCTTTCCACCTTCACTTTAAATCAAGAAAACAAATGTCAGGAAAAAATACAGGAAGGCAAGTGAAGGAAGGATATCACAGCTTTTAACAAGAATGGCAGCATATAACTGAACAAAGTCTGTGTCCCAACAGTTCAGCCTGCTCTGGGAGTTACCCATTACCAGCACTTGCCACATTATTTTGAAATATTCTGCTATGTTACAAAAGAAACCGTGACACTGGGTTTCCACAAGGTCTAATGACAGCACCACAGGCCTGGAAGTCAGCAGGAAGAGAAGCAGGATCTGAGCTTGGTACCAGCCTGCCTCTGCTTCTTTGGCAGATTATTTCACTATTTGTGCAAGTTTTATTGTCAGTCATCCTCTCCGCTCTGCCCCTCCAGATACTTGTTTTTAAGCTTCTGCAGCAATATTCTGGCTTGTTTACTTGGAAGGGATGTGCCTGAACCCTATGGATCTCCTGCCTATGCTAAAAAACAAAACAAAACAAACCCCATCCCTAACCCATTGATTCCACACAGTAACCCAGACCATGAGGCCTGTCCGTACAGGATTAGATACATACTTCCAAAAAAATCAATCAGCTTTAAAAAAAAATAAATAAAAAAGGAAAAGAAGTGACCACCACCCATATTCTACAAAGCAATATATTTTATAAGAGGGATGTAACTTTAAGATAGTTTAATTTCTACTGGATTTGCATTACTCAAAGGTCACATCAGTTTAGAACAGTCTTGTTTATAACAAAAGTATAGATGCCACCTATACAGTAAATACATATCAGTGCAATCAATTTCACACCAGGCACAAAGCAAGTGTCCAACCAATCCAGACATCAATAACAGGGATTTTCCACTTCACTCCTGGCCATTCGCACTGAAAAACGTATTGCAGCATCAGTGCATGAGCAATTAAAATGTAAAGAACTGCTGCTAATTTGATCAAAATAGAAAAAAAAGATGAAAGAACCAAAAACCAGAGACACAAGATTTAAATCTCTATAAAACCCTCAAACTAAACCTCAGTTTAGTGCAAAAGGCAATCTGAAAGTGCCTCCTTTGTTGCTTCTGTTGCATTCTGTGAGAGGTGCAAAGAGAAGGCCTGACAATTTTAAGAGCTCTAAACTAAGCACAGAAGTCCAATAATAGTAACATGCAAGCAGTAGAAGAAGAAAAAAAAATAGGTAGTGAAGCTTCTGCTAAGTACCAAATCTAGCCCAGAAAGCTACATATAATTTACTTTCTATTTAACATCTGAAACAAAAATAAGAACATCAGGCGAGTGTATCAGGGGAATTGACATCCAAAGGCTAAATAGCAGCTACTCTGTTTTATCTTCAGAGAAGCTACAAAGAGATTGGATTGTATTTTCTTCACATTTCCAACAGCCTCCTACAGATTTGCATTTTGTCAGATTATCTACTGAGCTTGAAAGCACTTCTTTCTTCTTTGCAAATGAGGTCCAGGAAACAATTTGGGAATTTTAGCAGCTCAAAATCACAACATAACTCTTAAGCTTTCTTCTAAGGAGAAGGCAGGTAAAGTAACATGTGGATTTAAAACCGAGATGATCAGAATGGCCACAGGTTTTTTGGGGTTGTTTTTTTTTTTTTTTGGGGGGGGGGGGGGGGGGGGGGGG
>VXBJ01007335.1:229032-253866 GCA_013400055.1 Nycticryphes semicollaris
TTCACACGTTTGCTGTGAGAATAATTGGCTGAACCTCACCTTTTGCACTGATGTCTGAACTACAGAAGCCAAACTCCACCCATGCACGCTTCCTCTTGAGCTGCAAAGGTACAGGCTAAAGCACACAGCAATCCCTGATTTCTAATCTTTGCAAATCTTCTTAGAGCTAATTGTAACCACATCATTTATTTAATACAAGCTAGATGAGACCGCTACTGAAAAGCCATTTCTTCGGTCCTCAACAAGAAATAGAAACCGAAATGTTATATATTTGGTCTTAAAAGCAAGTGAAAATGAGCATACCTAACACTGAGAGGTGATTCAACTGAGAGACCCAGGAGAGCACAGGCGTCTCTTGTGAAGATGTCACAGATGTCCGCCCACTGGTTGGCATCGAGCAGATGAACGTATGGCGAATTCTCTATACCTTGCCGCAGATACACCAGGCTGCCCATTAAAACCTGAATATCTGTGAGGGACCAGGAACAGTTAGTTATTTCATACTGCAAATAACAGCCAGCGTCTACAGTTCTAGCTTTTATGTGGAAAATAGCCTGACACACCAAATCAGTATTATACATCCTCACCTACATAAAAATACAATTACAGCCCTCACAGAACAGATGTCTATAGCTATGAGAGCACAGATCACCTGCCCCTCTACACACAGGGCATGCTGCCCATTCATTTGTTTCAAACAGGTTTACATTTTTGTAGGCTGACACACACAGAGTACGCTAAAAATCAGGCTTTACTCAATGCGGTTTGAGATGGTTCACCTAACCCACATACTGAGCAACTGACATCCTTTACTTGGACTCACACAGATCACTGTCCTGCATGACATCCTTGTCTTTACATTTGAGAGACATGGATTTGACAGTAGATAAAGAATTCTCTAGATGGCTACGCCCAGAGTTGTGCTCAATGGCTCAATGTCCAAGTGGCAACCAGTGACGACTGGCATTCCTCAGGGGTCAGTACTGGGACTAGTGCAGTTTAACATCTTTGTTGGTGACATGGACAGTGGGACTGAATGCACCCTCAGGAAGTTTGCTGGCAACATCAAGCTGTGTGGCATGGTTGAAATGCTGGAGGGAAGGGCTGCCATGCAGAGGGACCTGGACAGGCTTGAATGGTGAGCCTTTGCAAACCTCATGAAGTTCAACAAGGCCAAGTGGGTCCTGCATGTGGGTCACGGCAATCTCAGGCACAAACACAGGTTGGGCGGAGAATGGATTGTGAGCAGCCCTGAGGAGAAGGACTTGGAGGTGTTGGTTGATGGGAAGCTGAACGTGAATCAGCAATGCACGCCTGCAGCCCAGAAAGCCAACCACATCCTGGGCTACGTCAAAAGAAGCAAGTCAAGGGTGATTCTGCCCCTGTACTCTGCTCTTGTGAGACCCCACCTGGACTACTATGTCCAGCTCTGGGGCCTCCAACATAAACAGAATATTGACCTGTGGGAGTGAGTCCAGAGGAGGGCCACAAAGACGATGAGAGAGATGGAGCACCTCTCCCATGCAGACAGGGTGAGAGAGTTGGGGTTGTTCAGCCTGGAGAAGAGAAGGCTCCGGGGAGACCTTATAGCAGCTTTTCAGTAACTAAAGAAGGCCTTTAGGAGAGAAAGGGAGGGACTCTTTATCAGGACGTATAGTGAGAGCACAAGGAATAATGGTTTTAAACTGAAAGAGGGGAGATTTAGATCAGATGTCAGGAAGAAATTCTTTACTGTGAGGGTGGTGAGGCATTGGAACAGGTTGCCCAGTGAAGCTGTGGATACCCCATCCCTGAAGTGTTCAAGGCCAGGCCAGATGGGGCTTTGAACAATCTGGTCTCAGGGCAGGGGGGTTGGAACTTGATGATCTTTAAGGCCCCTTCCAACTCTAACCGTTCTATGATTCACCATTTTTCAGAAGTTTAATTTCTCTTTGTATTACCCCACGCAGTAGAAAATAGCAGATGACTATTCCAAGAACATTTCTGTGCATTTTCAACACTTTATCCTGGCAGTAAGCCTATTCTAGATGTAATCTGCATATTTAAGAGCCAAAAACCTCAAATTTAAGCAAATGTGCAGGCATATTAAAATATAATTTTGTGCCCTCTGAAAAAAAAAAAGCCCAAACAGTTAATTCAAATTGTAAGGGTTCAGGTTACACGTCCTAAATACAAAAATAAGAAGCCTCTAACAAAATGAATATAATGGAGTAAAATACATCTGCAACATGTTTTATATTGTACTATGAGGTGCCACATCTAAGTGCTTTAAATTCCCTTAATGTGACCTAAAACTTACCTTTCTGATGATTTAGGGCGAATGGCTGGAAGTTTTTTGCATACTGAAGTGCTTCTCTTTGATTTGCCGTTCCACCCATCAATAAACTAATGAAGTATAGTCTGTGTAGTTTAAATTCCAACGAACTATTCTGTGCCATAAGCATTTCTCTGTTGGATACCGCCCACCTAGAGAAACGAGGAGGTACAATGGAACACGACACAAGAGTAATTAAGTATCAGCCTACAGCATATGAAATTACTACAATTATTAACCACCCATTTCAAGGAGAATATGACTGTTCTCTGAACTTCTATGAGTCTACACAGGGCACAGAAAATGGCAAGACCCTTGACACGTAATGGAACTGCACAGGGCACACAACACATGAACGATGGCACTTCTGGTGTTGCTGTGCACGTTAAGCTCTGAAAAATTCAACACCCCCTGGCTCGAAGGCAAGACTGCATTAGGCACAACATAAGGTAGAAATAGCTAGAACCTATTGCATTTGGATTAATACTACTCTGAATCTTAACAGTCTTCAGCCACATTTTGAAGGAGTTTGACCAAGCTTTTCAAGAAGGTATTTTCCAACTTGCTCATTTGCCAAACATTTCCTCTAAGCCACGATGTTTATCAGCGTGTGTATGTTGCCTGGGAGAGAGGAAGTGCGTCTATGGGGCCTTGAAGACAGACATTATCAAGACATTACAATGAGGGGGAAGGGGAAGGGAAATCAGTTTAAATATACTACACTCTGCTTAAACTTTGCTTTCTGTGTTATTTTCAACTTGGGCAATAAAAATACTTCTCACTTTCTGGGTCTCATCACCATGACAACAGCAATGTTTGGCTCCCAAATTTAAGAAGAATTCTTAAACACACACCAACTAAAATGCACTGAAATTTTCAAAGCATTTAATAAAAAGCTATTTTATTATTTAGATTTTACCAATCCTTCTCCTGTTTGGTTTGTTGTTGTTATTGTTCTGGTGGGATTTTTTTTTCCGTAATTCTTTTTATTCAGGCCTAAATCAATCCAATCTTTCTCTTAGGAACTTCAAGTTTCAATGTTCTTCAGTAGGTCTGTTTCTCATTAGTGTTAATTAGTTATACTATTTTCACTGTGGGGGCCCCATTAAGCAAAGGGAGCTTTTCACTTTTCAGCAAACAAGTGAGGTCATCTCTGTTCCTTAAAAAGAAGGGGTATGTGAGGCTTCTGTTCTTTTCAGCCAATACCAAAATAAGAAAATTAAGCATTCTTACAGTACTTGTAAAGCTTTCAATGCAAGTTAGCCTTCTGCATTAAGATGCAGCGTTAATGAGCAAGTATCTACTTCCAAAGTCAAAAGTGTCAGGAACCTGACTTTACTGGCAAGGCTCTGTAACAGCAGCAGTAACCTTTCAGTGGCAAACAGCTGAAAAGTTACATTTTTCACTAAGAACAAGTCCCTGATTTCTAACAGTTGCAGAGGAGCAGCCTCAGAAGACTGTCAACACTGTAATCTCCACCAGGTGGGAAGGGCACATGAACCATCGAGTGTTTGTGCGATCATTTGGTTGGTTTGGTTTGGTTTTCTTTCTTTTTATGACCAGTATCCACAGTTTGAACTGGGTACAATGGCAATAAACCTCATTCCCAACTAAGAAAACAAGAGCCTGAAATTAACAGCTGTAAACCAATAAGCAGATCAAAGACATAAAACTATTATCAATAAACAATAAGACTAGTCCACAGTCCCATTAATGAGATCTTAATTTGTATTTCATCAAAAGAGCCTCCATCCTCTCCCTGCCAATATTCAAACCATATGACAGGGTACTTCATCCTCCTGTGATGGAGTGTATTTCTCCAGATTAGTTTTTAGGCAGGCTTTCCATTTTTAGCTCTTTGAGTGGCAGCACATATTTGTATCAGAAGAAAGCAGCCACAGAAGCAAGGCCTGAGGTGTTTGGTCTAGGATGTGCCGTTCCTATTTCTAATGGAAAGACAAAAAAACTAACAAGTGAGTTTTAAAACATTCAACCCCCATACTCTCTACCACCGTCCACAATCATTAGTAATCACAACACCTGTCTTTCCGCCTCCCCTCAAAAAGACACCTTCAGAGTGTTTTCACTTCTGAGATTCAAATCCACCATGAATTTTTTTTAAAGTTTACAGTATGCTCTTCTAGTTCCCACATGGGATTTAAATGAGTTTAAATGAATTTCACAAAGCCTAGCAAACATTAAATTAAGTTTAAACCATACCCCAAAGGTCCCAGCAAGTACCAGGACTTGTGCACCTTGATGCTTTACAGACAGAAGACAGTATCTATTCCCCATGAGATTATAGTCAAAAGCTTTGAACCTGCAAGTCATTCCCCACCAGACCTTCACCATGGAGATCCACCTGGGCTCAGAAGGACTAGAGTCTGTCCAGATGGATTTCTCTCCACCATCACCAAATTACAATGAAAAAAGTCATTGGAAATTAATGGGATATTGCAGAGGTACAGATATTACATGGCTTAGGATGCAGGGCCAGAGGGGGCACCTACAAAGTCAAGTGGCATATCCCACAGGAAAACCCAGAAATGTCATAACCAGTCATGCTGAATTTATTTCTGAAGTGCAGTATTTTTAAGTGCTGGAATTTGCGTTAGTAAGAAAATAAAAAAAGAATAGGGGTTTGTGATGGTTTGTTGGGGTGGTTTTTTGTTAACCAGATAAGAATACTTACTTCTCTCTACCACCACCACAGCAGGGCTTTGAAAGTGTTTTTGCAAAGTCATTAATCTGACAATTCCCTTTCCATAGCAGTGACCAGGAGACACCCATGTTTGCTTTGTTTCCAACACTGAGTTAAGCCAAGCACCAGTTGCAGAGCACTGGCAGAGCCAGAGAGACTGGTTATTGTTTTCATCCCACCCTTCCGTGATTTCACATGGGTAAACCCCGTTGTACTCCCCTTCCTGGTTCATGACACTGTAATTCATTCTCCTTGTGTAACACCTGCTTCTGCTACAACACCACTGTCAGTAGCCTAACGCTAGAGTGGGCCAGTTTGGGACTGCTTTCATGCAACCCTGCAGCTGTATTCACTGATGCCAGCTTTAGCCATTTATTAGCATTTTGTCCAAAGAGCACAACGCCACCACTCAAAGCTTTTCTCTCAGAGGCCATCCCTTCAGGAGCAGTTTCATCCCTCCTCCTGAACACCCACATCTCCTGAGAAATAATATGGGAAATACACTCACTAGCACCAGCAGATCAATGGAATAACTGGGCATTTCAGACACCAGCTACCTCCCAAACTGTATTGTTCTGCCACAGTTTGGTTGTCCTTACTAACAGCTATGTTTTTTACCTAAGCATCACTATAAATAAGGACCCTCTGTGCCCAGGAGCAGGAAAAGAGAAGCAGATAGGTTTTGTGCTGAAGAGTTTAAACAGAACAAACATTATAAACAGAAATGAGACAGGGTGGGGGAGGGAGACCAGCACACAAACTGTGCTGACAATACACCCTATTCTCCATCCATTCAGCCCTCTTGGGAATAACTGCTCCTTTCAAGAAGGACCATGCCTTCTCCTTTGTTTGAAAATTATTTAACGCATTACAGGAACTACAAGATACAACTAAGTATCAGTGAGTAAAGCAGGAGGCTTAGCTAACTGGAGCTAAAATGTATTCAGCAACTTCCAGTGGACGGATAAAACAGAAAGTTCTTGTTCCACAGGGAGCGTATCCTGCGCAACAGCGATGTTAGACATTTCTTGTAGTTCAAACAGTAGCGTAAGCTGAGAGTAAATTCTCTTTTCAGTTGTAACATAAGGCTTTTCAGCATTGCTTACCTTCAACTGGCCAGTTCAATATCAACAGACTACCTGAGCTTTCCACCTGTGTAACCAGATTCAAAGATCAACTACTTAGGTCAAACTTTGCACGACCCAGAGACCCAGGATTTAGTTTCTGACCACCACAGTGGAATAGCAGAGTATCCCTGCACTTAGTTTAGATGCCAGTGACCTCTGAATTAACATACCCATGCTGGCTCATGTTAAAGGGAAGAGAAAACATTCATTGATATGAAAATGTATTTACCTGAATAAAGCAAACAAGGTATTTTGAATGCATTAAACAAAAATTTTTAATTTGCTTCATTTCACTGTTTCCACTTTTAAAATGTCACTTCAAAACTATTATTTTTTTTTATTATTTTTGAGACCAACCTAAGCTTACCAAAGCTCTTGCAACCTAAAAAAAGAAAGAAAAAAAAACAACCAAAAAAGCCCCAAAAACATAGGCCAAGGGTTTGTCTGAGGTTTTGTTTTTAAAAATAAAAGCTGTTCTGAAACAATACAGCACAGTTACGTCTGCTACTGAAAATCAAAACAGTAGCCCATGAAACATTTCATTCAGTTTCCCTCTTCACTGTCACTTTTAGCATCAGCGTACATGTCTAACTGCTCTAAAGTCTTAACTTCGTAGGTCAAGAAAACATCCTGGTCTGAGGTTGGTTGCTAGACCTCAGATATTCCCAGATTTGATCTTCCTACGAGTGTTCAGCGTTATCCACTGGCTTCTATGAAAAGAAATGTTTTGTTCAGAAGAAATCTCACCAACAGATCTCAGTCAGTCCAGGCTCGCAGCTCAAATACCACAGAGGAGTTTCCTGCCAAGGAAAGGGACGCACCTCTCACCCAGCATTATTAGTCAGCACCTACCCAGCGGTGGCAGTGGCAGTGGCAGCAACCTGCGAAGTACACACCTATCCCTTCACTCCCCCTTCCCACCCCGGTGGTGGTCCTTTATCTGGGAAGAGAAAGTGACCTGAAGAAAAGTGAGAACTTCGATCCTCAAATCAAGTTTCTGCTCACCACAAAGGCTTAGTGAAACCAAAAGACTTGGTGGTACCCAACACCTTTAGTAAGTCTCAGTATTCTTCACAATTGGATCTTTTAAAATACGGTTTGTTAATGATCCACTATAAGGCTAAGTACTGTCATGGCAGACAACTGTTTCTCCAAGTAATGTTTCTTTCCCCGAACATCAAATCAGTATCACAAACCATTCAAGTTAATCCTTAATCTAAGACAGAGACCCTTAGGTAAGCACTGCCAGTGGGAGGGACACAGAGGGGACAAAAGGAGAAGGCGGGGATTCACTCAGGAATTAGACCTTTCAAAGGACAAATAGGGACACACTGAAGACAATATTTAAAGCGAAATACCAAGCATTTGCTAAAAGTGTTCAAAAAAGCCAAAAAGGGAGTAAAAAGCTCGAGGAGACTCACTCTAACGCAGGTCTCAGAACTCTGACTTTTAATGCTTCCAATATTCGATTCAGCTCCACAAATGGTTCTTTTTGACTTTGATCTATTGATAGACCAGATTCCTGAAAAAAAAAGAAAGAAAAAAAAAAAAGCAAAACCCACAAAGGCAGTTTTAGTTGAAGCATAAGAAAACATGAGGTTTAACTGCTGTTTTTCTGACAGTTTAAATATTCACCCAGAAGACTAACATTCAAGTGAGGACACTAACACAAAGCATAATTTTCCATGGTTGATAACATTCAACATCCACTCTTATCGTTACCTGACAAAGCTCCTCAGCTACATCCAACATCCCCTGTCGAAAGAAGTGCTCCACCATCACCTCATTGAGGATTCGCTGGCTGTCAGTCTGCCAGCACCCGTCTATCCCCACGCTGCTGATGTCAGAGTCAAAATTCTGAAACGTACAAATTAACAGTTAATAGGATGGAACAAATTGCCATTTTTCTTTAATTATACAGAGCACCCATGTTCCACCCTGATGCTTTCTACCTATTACTCAGTTGGCCCTCAATTATCTCCTGCTCAAAGTGAAATATATCTGTCAGCTGCTTCATTATCCCGTGTGCAGAAGAAATCCTTTGGCTGGTTTGTTTCAAGTCTGAATATAATCCACTATAAGGAATTACAGAGACAAATTACAAGTCTAGCTAGCAAATTAGAAATCCAGTTAACTAATGAAGGGGTATCCAGATCATGATGCATTTTTGAAGGAAGTATCTGCAGAATAGGCTTCTTCCATATGTGAAAGCTGAATATGCTTAGAGAACGGAAAACAAAATTGCCTGCACAAAATCAAAATAGCATTATCAATACATTATTGCCACTATAGCACATCAAATTAGAAGTAAAAGCTTTAACTCAAGAATTTTTTTATTTTTTAAACATAGCTGGAAGTGTAGACAATGCTGAAAACAAGAAAGTGTCACTTCTTCCCACCCCCAAACAACAATGAAATTCAAATCTCTGAAGACCTTAAAATACCAGCAACAGGATGAGCTTTGAAGATCAGAAAGATCTTTTACAGATCTAACTCCGATGATCCTACTGATGTGTATTTTTAGGCCAGTGGCCTACGGACATATTCCAAGAATAAGTAAAAATATTGTCACAGTGACTCTTTAGTAACACTTGGCACTGAGCCTCTTGGCAGCAGGAGAGCAGCACTTATTCTAAACCAAGATATAAACCAGGATTTTAACTGCTAACGTGTGTTACGTGTAACGGTCAGGGCATGCAGGTTAATTTGAAGAAAAATCCTCACCCATTGCTTAAAACAATTTTTACAACAGAAACAGAGTCTAGCTGTCACTGCTTACTGCCTAACCTCATGGCCCAGTAACTACAGCCCTCTTCCAGGAAGGAACACCAGAAATCAGAAGTTTGGTGAAAATAGCAGTGCTTCAGCTGCAGCTCAGTGACGATCCAGAGTCCCACACAATATGGGAACACCTACCTAGCATAAACTTGTGCTTCTGTCAAAGCAGGCAGAGCAAACACCACGAAGTTGGTTTGAGCTATCTACCAAGCACATGTTATCAGCTCCTTGTCAGCCAGCACAAAGCTGGAGAGACAGGTTAACCGATACCCAACCAGCTGTAAGGTCTGCCAGGGTAAAGATGGATAACCAGCTTCAGAACAGATCTGAGAAAGTGATTTAGGTTAGAGATCTCAGTAAGTGGTTTGTGTTAGACTGGCACTTTGCATCCCAGGGACACAACATCACTGACCTTCAGTAGGAGCCCAGAGAATCATATGTTGTTTTGTCAAAACACACACCAGGCAACAGACATTTGCAGAGCGACGCTGCCAAAAGCGCTCGGGAGCCTGCTATTAACCTGTTGCAGAAGCTAAATTGAGTTGGAAGCAGATTCTTGAATAAAAAATAAAATCATAAAAAAATAAAGTAGAGAACGTCATGGCAGCATCAGACTTTCAGACCAAGGGGTCGCTTTTGCCTCGCACAAGTCTCCCTTTCCCCGTTCTGCCTCACTGCTTTTTCCTCAGGAGATATCAAGGATCTAACCACAATTCAGATGTCAGCCTCAAAGACTGAAGCTGTTGCCTTTACAGGCTGGCTAGAGAGAATCAGGATAGCACACAGCTGTTAGCTAAAGGCAGGCACATCTGGCATCTCCCATAGAGGGGATCAGCCCTTCAGGGGCAGCCTTACCCGCGGCAAGGGGGAAGTTAAAGGGGGAACAGTAACATAAATCTGTAAAGTTTCTCATTCTTCCTTCAAGCACTCAGCTCAGCATTACAATCCACCTTCTTTTCATTTGCCACTTACTAGTTTCCTTCATCTGCCACCCCCACATCTCCTCTGATGCTGCCCTGTGGTGGTGTGAGAAAAGGGCATCCTTCTCATCCTTCCCCACCCCATGCCTGGTGCCAAAACCATTCCCTTCAGGTCTCTTAGCAGACTTTCAGGAAAACATTAACCTTAGGCTAGCTAATTGTCTCCTCTTCTTTCAGAGATAGTGGAGCAAGATGAGCATCTAAATTATTGCCATGGATTAAGTCTCACATTTAACAGCGTTTTCACTTAACCTGCAAGTTCCTTGTCAAGTCTTTCAGCCACATCTTGAAAAAACTTAAGCATCTTGAAGACTAAATAATACTGTTCTTGTGCCAACCCTTTGAAGCCTTTAAGGTGCACCACCACCACCACTGCTGGTTCTGGTATCACTGCCCAAACACCACTAGCAGATAACATAAATCCATCAACAATGACACATTAGAGACATTCCAGAGACAACAGCAAGACCACACAAGCTGGCTTTTGTTACTTAGGTTTTAGGGGAGTCTTGGGGTGGGAGGGGGCATCATCAGTAATCTAAAAAGTAATCTACTAAATTCTCATGCAATTTCAAGTCCTACCGAATGTACTTGAATTCATTCAGGACGCTGTAATAAGAACCTGCTGTTTCTTATTCTTCTGGGCAGTCACCAACTGTTAGAACTGAACCTGTGCCTTAAACACGACCACATCCTTCTCCCTGCTTGGGGGCAGAGATGGTAGAGCCTCTTATGTCAGTTCCTTCACAAAATCCACATTTTGTTCTGTAACAACGAACTTATCAGCCTTGAGAACCTTTTCAAAACCCCATCATAAATTAGATTTTTTAATAACCCATAAGAGAGAGTAACAATGACTCACATTAACCTGGATGTACTGTAGACTCAAGTCACACTGCAAAACCTGAGTACTTCCAACTTTTTTTTCCTCCCCCTCATCCGTTCTCCCATCAATCCAGTCTTGACCAGGTTCTTTTTTCAATAACTTTCTTTAAAAAAAAAGTTAATTTCTGAGGTCTTTATTAACGGACTATGGGATGTAGGATTCTACAGCTCTGCCTCCACTGGGTCCTGAGGAGCTTCAAAAACTGACTGCACACATGACAGTGAGTGACTGTCACATGTCAGAACAAATTACTGCTTGCCTTCGGCTTACACATTTCATAACTGTCACGCACGCACGATGTGCTGGTGACTACACAGCTCACAGTTTTGTTTTCTAAATGCTAACAGCATGCTAACTGATAGCATGTGGGCTTTAACAAGATGTCAAAAGTTGAAATAAATTCCTTAAGTTATAAACTCCAGAAAGGTTATTTTGTGCTTTTCAGGTTTTCAGCTTAGAAGAGTACAGTTAATATTCCCCCAAAACAAGCCTTTTTTAAGAGCCTAACTAGTAAGCCTAAAACTAAAATGTAGAGTATTGTGTGTTAAATATATGAATGATACAATGTAAAGTACATTACTGACAATTGCTGAAAAGTGAGAAGGATTTCAAGATGTGCACACACACAATATGGACCTTGTAACAAACATATAACCTTCCCTGTTATTCGTAATAACATGATATAATAAAGAAGGAAGATGATTAAGGGCAGTTTTATTTCTCAGTTTTGAAGTTGAGATTACTTTGTGTGTTCCTTCTTTCTTCTAAATTACGACCCAAAATACAAATAAAATACATTTGTTTACCTTGTCTGTTCAGTTTGTTGGTTCATAAGATAAAGCTCAACTTGCAAAACCTCTGTATTTATCTAGCCATAGTCTTCACAGCAACATAATTAGATGTTGCTCAGTAAAGGTTTTAATTTGTTTGTATACAAGTTTTTACATGCAACAAACACTAACCTTGGTAAAAGTCTTGCTTTTCCAAGATGAAGATTGGATCAAAACGCTGGCCATTTAAAAACAGGCTTAAAATTCAGGGGGAAAAAAATGCAAGGAGGTACTATTTATTCCACTTACTTTCCTGAAGGCATTTAACCACTAACTCAGACAGATTGCTGCCAGAGGGAAAACATACACTAGCCCCATCAAACATGCTTTGAGATGAATTCTAACCATTCCAGAAGAGTGATTGATTTACAGGGAGACTGATGAGTGAGGTACCTGATAACAACTTGCTGAACAACAGTGACATGATTAGCTCTGGAAGCAGAGCAAAGGCTAGTACAATAAAGAAAAAACTGGATGCAAACATTTCCTTTCAAAGGAGAAAATGCTCTGGAAGAAAGGGTAGCCCTTCACGGATCAGAAGCATGCAATCCATGTAAAACTACAACGCAAAAAGGTCCAGCTTATTATTAGATAAACTTTCCACACAAGGTTTTGACATCTCTGACTTCAACGTGGTTCATATCTGATGCCAAATTTGGAGCTCATTTGTCAAACACTTAAAAGCTTCTGTCCCCAGAGTGAACTCCGCAGGCAGACAAATCAGGTCCCATCCAAGTTCAAAAACAGTAACTACACTAACTTAAAACCTGACCAAACTAAACTTTATGTGTAGGTATAACCCTGCCTCAACACCAGAAGAGAAAAAAAAATGTAACCTGCAATTTGCCATGAGCAGATAACAGAGCAAGTTCTTTCCAAATCCAAGCTAGGAAGTTTGTTGAACAGACACGTAACAACTGTTCTCATTTGGATGCATCACATAAAGCTGGTACCAGTATTAGCATGTTTTGCAATCTCAAATCAGACAATAAAGTGAGGTACATTTATCTGTCCCTGAGCATATACAGCCAGGAAAACCAGAAGCAGTGCTCTAAAGGTGTCAATCTGTCTACAAAATAAACGAGGAAAATTGCTGGAATGAGGATTTACACGTGACAGAAACAAAACTCCAATCTCATTAATCAAGGCAAGGGCTGTGCTTCTTTAAATTCCAACACGCATTTTATGTAGGAAGCAGTAGTATTTTGCTCAGAACGTGACAAGAATCAATTCACGACATCAATTACACTTAATTACTTCTCTTGGTTTAAGCTTAAGTATATAATGGAGAAGGAATGGGGGACGGGCGGCTTCAATAGGTTATGGGACTCAGATGCCAACACAGACTTTGCTGGTAGGCTTCAAGCATATTTTCCAGCAAGACAGGGAAATCACATAAAGTATATGTGGAAGATTTCCTTCAAATGTCACTGTCCAGGGAAGCATTAAATTCCACCTGGATTTAAATATTACATGTATTCATCTGACAAACAGGCCGAGACTTCAGGGTACATTTTAAAGTAGTTCCCTTAAGAAATTACAATCAAGGAAAAATAATAAAATTCAAACTACTTGCATTAAAGTCAGTCAAACAAAGTTCATATTCAAGGAGACAACCCTAACTGATACATTAAGCTTCATAAAAAACACATCCTTCATTACAAGCAGAACTGGGGGCTCACGCGGTTCCCACTGTTTCGATGTAAACACCACAGACACTAAGCAAGACTGAAAATCCAGAGACACGAGCACAGTGAGTACAACTTGAGCTTTTTTTTGAGCACCTCACTGAAACAGCCCTTTGGACGCTCAACAGGGCAGAGTATTTATCAGTATCCTTTCTACTGTTTTACAAAAGCACACACTGTTAAGAGTTTTTATTTACAACTATCCTTTTTCAAATAAAAATGGTAGTAAACTTCGAATGGCACTGGAAGAACAACACACAGGACAATTACAACAGCTATTTGCAGATTAGATTCAAATCTAAACTTTATTAAACTTGCATGCGTTGTTTTCTTTGGCTTTTAAGAAATACTGTCACCAATTTCCATATACAGAGGGTGTGAATGTACAGTGATCAGGGGTTTTCTACCTCAGAGAATTTAAATGAAAAAGGTATAGACAAACCTGAAAGCTTATTTGTACAAAGCCCACCTGCTAAAGCAGAATAGGAAACTTTCAAACGTAAGGAAAGATTACATAGATTTATTTCAGGCTTCAAGCTAGTAATAAGGATGGAATTTTACTCTAGTTAATTGGTTTAGATACAGAAGCAAGGATTAGAACCAGATGCTTCCTTAAGCTTTGGATAACAGTGACGCTTGAATTAAAGCTCTTAGTACCAAGTTTGAGCTCTCCATGATCGTCAATCACAGATACAAACAAAAATGTAACAGTTGCAGGACATTCTGCATTATGTACTTATTATGTCTCTTCATCGCACTGCTTTAACAGATCATTGCTACTAACAAAGTGCAAACGAGCTTCCCAAAGGATGGATGAGTGCTCTGTAAAGCTGCTAATGTCTTTGTCCAGATGAACACTCATATTCTAGCATCTTCCTCAGAAGGATTGTAAGGTGCACCTCACACCAAATGTTCACGGCCTAGCAACATAACCATGTTCCAATGTTAAACTATCACATAAGAACACCCAAAAAAGCAAGTAAAAACCCTCCCTGTATACACAACTACTTTATACAAAACACCACACCTATGGAAAAGGGCACAGCCTGAAAGTGTACATACAGCACCACTTACTGCAAAACCAGTTTCAAACAATTGTTAATATCTACCTACAAAACCATATTCAGATTCCAGTTATTCTTGAACCTAGAATTCATATAAGAATATCCCTATATGCAAAGCTTCAAAGATAAGCTGCCCTACTTTAATTATTAGTTATGGCATAGAAACAGATATATGAGAAGTCCAATCTAGTCTATTCACATTAAGAACACTGTTATAAAAATTAAGCCCTAAGAACCGACAACACACCTGAAACACATACAAAACATCTGTCTTAAAAATTTCTCTCAGTTTTCAAGCTGCCTTCTAGAACAGAATGTCACTTTTGAATTATTTGCTAAATTAAATAGAAATGCAATATATATTTTAAAAAAAACCACCAGTATTTCTTGTTGAGACTGATATTGAAGCAACCATTTCGCTGAACTGATATAACACACACTATTACTATGTCTAGTAATATTTATAGAGCATGTTCTCTTGGAAATAAAGAGATTTGAGCTGTTCCAGAAGGAGTACTCTGTATACAGCAAGTTCTGAAAACAAGCCTTGCCTCTGCTTCTGTAGTTGACAGGAATATTTAACATTAATTGCAGCATAAATCCAAATTTTGTAAAGCAGAGTGCACATCACAGAACATGACAAGCCAGTCAAACCACAATACAAATACCTTATCAATGGCTTTTCCAACTCGGGATACACTGCTGTGAATGTCTTTATGATCAGAGGCCAGCTTTTGAACTGTGTCTTTTATTCTTTTACAACACTGTGTCATAACAAGTGAAATTGTCCCCGACAAGTCTCCATCTTGATCTAGACAAAAAGAGAGGAAAATTACTAACTTTGTTCCAAACACACAATAACGTTAAATCTCTTAATATGCAATAACACATAACAACAAGAAAAGGTATTAAAAAGAAAGAAATGCAATTAGAGAGTATTTGCAAAGCAAGAACATTTTAAATGAAGGAAGATGTGCAGGACACAGCTAACACATGGAATTAGGAATCCAGTCGGGTGCACAGTAACATCAAACAAGTGCAATAGTTTAAAAAATTAATGTCAAGTTCTCGTGTGTCTAAGCCTCAGTAGATTAAAAACACATCTCAAAGAAACACACCAATCCACAAATCTCATAGGAAACTCCCAAACATACTACAGGATCAGTTTTCCTTTAGGCAGTTTCCTGAAGATACATCAGAACGTCCTGTTTCACTTAAATAAGGTGTAAGCCAAATTTGGATCAACAGGGCCCGATTCACTCTTGCCCTGCAACTTAGTCACCTATATCAGAATCTGTTTGCATTTTTGCTGTATAAAACTTGTGTCTCCCATCTTGTGGAAATATCTCCTGATAGTACAGCAACCAGTCTCCAATTCTGCTCAAAGAAGGAGAGACAGCCCATAGAGTGCCTTATGTGAACTTCACATCCACTCTTCCTCGTTATAAGATTTATGAGAAACTGTGACATTTTTAAACTGATGTCCAACCAACAGGTACAATGCTACATGACCCACTCTGTGGACAAAATAATAAACATGAAAGGTCTACAAGCCCCTGACCACATCATCACACTTGACAGTTTACACTTTTCATGCCTTGACTCCAATCAGCAGCTTTAGTCAGAAAAAATTTACAATTTTTTGGTTTGTGCTTTAAGCCAGTCCTTTGCTTCCAGCTTTTGATTTCAAAAATAGAATGAGAATCTCTTTTCCAGTCTTACCTCAGAAGGTCTCTCTCCCTCATCAAAATTCATTCTACATGAAGAATTTTTTTTTTTTAGCCACACAGCCATATCAGCCTTCAACTGTTTGGGAAGTCTAATTTAAATGGGAGAGCAGCCCAGAAATGCTTCCCTAACATTCCGGATCCAAACCTTTCATGAGAAAAAATAAAATCCCAAAAATTTCTCCTCAGAAGAAAGATTAAAAAATCCAATCCACGTTTTCTATAAAGTTTGTTCATTTCTCATTTTGTATTTTGGCACATCTCCCTTCATTTAAAATGTTCTTGCTTTGCAAATACTCTCTAACTGCATTTCTTTAACAGGCCTTTGGTTTCAGCAGCCCATTGGAGTCCAGTTTCTGGTATGTCACGGAGAGCAAAACACAGGCGCATCAAACTGCCGCTGCAGGACCGGCAACACGAGAAGAGCAGCAACAAGCTGTAACTCTGACAATGTACCCTTAGTAATATGCCTCCGAGAGAGCAAAGGAAATCCAGAAAAACAGCTGTAATCATAGGGGGTACGTAATAATTTACCAGCCACTTATTCCAGAGACCTTCCTTTCTGCATCCTAACTCTCCACCCTGCTGCTGTCAACAGCAAAAACCACCTTCTCTTGCTACACACTAAAACTGGCTCATTTCCAGAAAATTAAATACCTCCCGTTCAGCCCCACAAGCCCCAGCTAAGGAAGTTTAACAGCGTTTTTGCAACAGCCACAGCTTTTAAGAAAACTGAAAAAGCTTCAACTTTTTTCTTCCCTCTGGTGCCATGAAATTAACAATCACCTCCCCTGCAAACAGCTGTTAGGGCTCTCTATTTTTTTCTAGTGAAGGAGCAAGAAGTAATGGGACTGAAAGAGTCTCTCCAGTGCACGTTCACTAACTTGTCTCTATGCATCCTGAATTAAAAACAAAAATTTCACTCAACTACTACATAAAGTTTGCCTCCTAAAATTATTTCACAAATTATCATTTTTTTCTTGGTTACTACTTAATTTTCATGATATGCATTTAAAAATCACATGAAGGATCTTAAATAGCTGTCTCATGACCTTTGCCAAGACAAAACAATCAGAGATTATGCAATAAGCAAGATGGAAATACTCATTCCCCAGTAAACAGAAAGGTTAAAATACACTCTCTTAATAGCTTTTCTCGTGAAAAATGGCCATTAATCTAAAATACAAACAACTTACACGTGTAACTGGCTACTTCCATCAATTTTCAAAAATATTCAGGATACACTATAAAAGCTACAAATACCTGCCCTTATTACAAAGTTATAAATAACATGTCAAAGAAAAAAAAAAAAGAATTTTGCTACCTATCAAGACAGCTTACAGTCAGATGCCAAAACCAAACAGTCTCCAGATGTTTGAGGGTGCACCAGTAACATATTGGTTTTATTCTAGAGTACTTAGTAAAAGAAAGCTCGATTTGGGATGCACTCTGTTGGGAGAGCATCACAACTTATTTGTTAAGTGCTGAAAACATGTCTAGGGGCCTTCACAGAACAGTTCCAAACACTCTTAATAAAAGTGTGGATGGAAAACCCAATGAGGACCCCGAAGGAACTTCACACTGGAACATTTTCATTTTATTATGAGGAGAGTAAAAGCTCTGGACCTGCAACAGGATTCTCACAGACAAATCTTCACAGTCCCACAGCGTCCTACAAAAATCAATACAAGCGTAAGGGTCATGCCACAGAGCTTTCCAGGCAAGGTCAGCATCTCAGCTTGTGAAGACATGCATTTTATCGACTGTCCTTAATGCACAAGCCCAAGCTGTTTCGAACAGCACAAAATACATTTATTGAAACATAGTTCAAAACAATGGCAAAAAGACCAAACACTACTTCACCACAAATAAATGCCTCAGAAACGGAGTTTTGTGTTTGCTTTCTGTGGAAATTTCTGTGTACACACAGCAGCTCTAGTACACTTGTGTTTATGTTCCTGGAATAATACGCACTTTTAAGTGAGCTTTGCACCTGTATTTGTACAACACTGCAGCAAACACATTTTTCTGTGAATCAAACAAAAGCAGATTCTGCAAAACAGTGAAATAATGAAAACAGTGAAAAAACCAGTTTGTTTTCAAGTTTGGGTTCAGGAGCCTGCAAGTTCCCATTTTTAATCCTTGAGCCACCATTCGCTTCCTGCATGGCCTTGGGTAAATCACTTCAGCTGTCTCACCATCCCCTCCCACTCCATCAATAAACACTGCATTACCTCCATCTCAGGGATTTCGCAAGGTTTAAATGTCTCATGTTTATAGCGCGCTTTGGCCCTCTAGCCCGCCTGCGCAAGGGCTCAACATCAGCTGTAAAATACAAACAAGACTTAGGAGGCCGCGTTTACTTCCTACTCAAGTATGGCTTTACCCTAAACACTTCCAAACCTAGCCACATCAAAAGAAAACAACTTAGTGACTTAGGAANAAACAGGACAGTCCTGCCTTTATTTTCCTTGGGGGGGACTAACCCCATTGTAACTCCATATAAAGGCACAGAAGGCATGGACAAACTGACCAGGGTCAGGCTGTACCTACTGATCAGGAACAAACACTCCTCTTCAGCAGCTCACCTAAGGCAGGCAAGGCCCGGGAGAGCCGATAACTGTTTCCTACCCTTAACTTTTCCCTACCAGAAACGCACAAAAAAGCTCCGATTGCAGACGATAAGGGGTGGTAGGCCTCCAGCTCAGCAATCCCCTAGCAGAGACCTTCCCCGGGACCGGCCGTAAGCGGGGCTCGAACCCGCCAGAAGCAGGGAACACTGGTCAGCCCCGAGGCTGGAGAAAGGGGGTTCTCCCTGGAGGAGTCCCCCAGCCCAAGAAAAACCTAAGTTTTGGGCGTATTAACCCCGGAGAAAGGAGCTTGACCCCGTCTCCTCGGGGAAGGGGTAGGGGAAACCGGGAGGGAAGCGGGGGCTGAGGGGTGTTTCCACGTACTCTCGGTCTGGAGGATCTCCCGGCGCAGTCCGCCCGCGTACTGGATAAGCTCTTCCAGGCTGCGCTCGCAGAGCTGCCCGTAGCCCGAGAACTTCTGCAGCACCTTCTCCAGCTCCCGCTCCACCGTCACGCACTGGTCCATAGCGGCCGGCACCGGGCCGCGCTCCTCCTCCGCCGCCGCCACTGGGCCCCCCTCTCCGTCCGGGCCCCCTTCACCGCCCGCCCCACCCTCGCCGCCCTCCGCCAGCACCGTCCCGCCGGCGCGGCCCAGCCCGGCCCGGTCCGGTCCGGAGCGCCCGTCGGTCCCAACTTCCCCGTCTCCTCAGGCTGCCGCACTTGTGCGCAGGCAGCGCGGCAGACAGGCGGGGACCTCGACGGCGCTAGACACAGGCAGCGCGGCAGACACCTTGGCCGGGGACCTCCGAGTGGCCCGGGAGGGGCGGGGCAGCGATTATTGCTCAGGCAGCGCGGCGGACAGCCCGGTCCTGCCGGCGAGACGGGGCCGGAGTGGGATGTTGGGGTTATTTCTACCGGTGCCCCGCCGTCCGGGGCGGTCTCGGAGGTCCTGGGCGACTTTGGGCTTTAGACTTTTCGGTTAGGTGGCCCGTGGGGCAGGCGGTGGGGAGATCAGCCGGGGGAGAGGGGATCCTTGAGGTGTTACAGCTCAGGCAGGACGGAAGGGAGCTAACTGGAGGGCCTGCGAGGCGCTGTTGCCATTGGCGACATGGAGGCCGGTAGAGTCGCCCCGGGAGGCAGAGGGGACGGAGTGGGCTTGGTGGTTCCCCTGGCAGCCTTACCCTCGCAGGAGGTCTCAGAGTGCCGGGACAGCTCCTTTTGCTCTCAGAGCCGGGCTGCGCGACCCTTTGGACCGGCAGCTGTGAGGCGGCAGGCCGAAGCCTGCGCTAGGGCCGATATGGGTGGGTGTAGTGTCAGCGCTGAGGTAAAACCCTGGGCGGCGGGAAAGCGCGGCGAGGGGGGGAGCTTGGCGCAGTAGTGTGGTACCAGGGCCAGAAGGGGGTTTTCTTCCAGTTGGGCTGTGAGTAACGCATCTCGCAACTGCCTCAAACATTTCAGAAGTACATACCGAGGAGCAGCTTTAAACAGAGGCAGGGCTGCATTAAGAAGTCTGGCGTGCCGGAAACGGAACATTTAGCTTGTCATTAGGTTGTTGCCGTGGCCAGTAAACTTCCTCTTGAGTTTTCTGTTGACTTCCAGACTGAAGTCCTGCACCTCGCTGGCAAGCATCTTGTAAAAGCATGCTTGAAATAAATGCCTCAGCTTGAATACCGTTTTCTGGAGCACAGTATTCCAACCTGAGTATTTGGAAGCAGCAGCACAAGCCAGATACGACTCTGTTTTCTGGAGCACAGTACAACTGAAGTGTCTAAGAAACTTGGACAAAGTTGACTGCAGAGCCAGCATTTTGTCTCTGTCTGGGACAATGTTGGGTCATTTGCCTCTGTACTGCTGGAACAGGACAAGAAAATAATGAAACGTATTCTCAAAGGAAGATGTGATTTATGTAGATGCTTACAAGTGACTGTCATTCTGCCAGATTTAGGCCCAAACTGCTGCTTTTGTTTGTATTCTTAGTCCTTAGATAATCATAGGTGATGTTTAAAGACACTCAAATATCTTCTCATTTCTTGTCATTAGCACACTGGTTTAATTTGTTACTTGCCACTGTGATCTCCTTTATCATCTTAGCCCATTCAAAATAAGATCTGATTGGTTTTTTTTTTTATTTTGTGTGTGTCATTAAATAGAATCTATATTCTCCAAGGGGCAACAAATAGTTTATCACTGTTACAAAAAAATCCAAAAAAACCCCAACCCTCACAAAACCAACTGCATAGGGAAAAAAAAAGCATTATATTTCAAGCTTTAATTAATGTATTCAGCTCCTTTGTAGGTTGGCTTGGCCTTGACTAATGTATCTTTCTGGGCTGTTGACCACTGCACGTTCACAGGCAAGGAAAATTGCCACAGGAGAGGAATGGGTGACCATCAGATAGATCTGGTAAAACTCTACACTGCATAAAGCCCTGAGCAACCTGCTCTGGCATCACAGCTGCCCCTGCGCTGAGCAGGAGGTTGCACTTCATAACCTCCTGAACTCCTGTCCAACCGGAATTTACTGTATGAATCACTACCGGATCATGTTGGGATTCTGTGCACTAAATAGCCGGTGCTTTAGCTGAGGTGTCAAATCCTGGCCATTGTAGTACAAAAATAACACCTACATATTAAATCTACTGCTGTTTGGCCATTTGTAGATAGCAGGAAACACACGATTTAAAATTCCTCTATATACAGCGAAATAAAGCCTGGGCTCCTGTCATCTTGCTTGGGGACTCTTGTACAGGCTCTATGGTTTATTTAAAAAACATCACATAATTACCTGTGGTCAGTTTCGTACCACACATAAAAAATGTGTTGAGGTGCACCTATATTGCTTTAAAAGTACAGCTAAGAACTCTCTTTGGGAATTCCTAACAACTGCATTCACAGAGTTGGCTGACTCCTAGGAAAACTAGGTTTCAGGTAGTTTTAAGTATTAGTTTGCTGAAATTTACCTTAACATATGGCAATGTTAAAACCGTCCATGGGTATGATAATAAGGGATTGAATTAAGATTTTTCAATCCTCATTTTTACTGTCTTCAGAATGACAATACTTTTCTTAACGTTCCCGGTAGGAGTCTGGAGAGTGGATTATTGTCCGTATTCCCAGGCTGCGCAGTCAGCAACTGCTCCAAGGAGAGGATGAGGGAGGAGGGGGAATCCTTGCCATTTATCAACGGGCAGCAGAGATCGCAGGTTTGGCTCTCTGACAGGAAAGGATGGCTGTCCCAGTTCTCAGGATTTGGTCTTGTTCTCTCACAAATAATAATAAAATATTTTTGCTGCTAAAATGGTTTAAAAGCAGACACCTGCTTCGGGTTTTTGTTTCAAGGTGGAATTTCTGACCTTCATTCTCTTCACGTTTGTAATATTTGCTCTATGAGCACAGAACTGACTGACTGATGACTGTTTAATGTTGTTAATTAGATAGAGGTCTTTAAAAATGTCAGTGTGTTGTCTTTGTCTTCAGTCCAAATATATATTAATTGACTCTTAAGATATTTAAATTTTCCAGGTAATTGAAACTCCCTGAAAGATTCTTCGCAGGTGACACATAAAAGGTTCTGAGTTGCAATTGGAAACCAACAAATGATGACCGTATCTAAAAAACACAACGTTTTCAGGTCGGGGCAGCTTAGTAAGTCCAGGGTGTAAAGGTAGGGAGGGAAGACAGGACCAGATCGCCCTGGGGAGCAACTGAATCGGTTTAGGTTTTCTCTGAGAGGCCTTTGGTCAACTCATCATCTGCAGCTTTTGGTTGTACCTGTCCCTGCTCTTCACGTGCAGGTCTGCCCCTGCCTTGTCTCCTTGTCTGGGTGCTTCTGTGTCGGAAGCTGCTTTGCTTTCGGTTGTTCTGGGGGATTCAGAGTGGTGGTTTGAAACATCGTTTTTACTTTCTTGAAACAACTCCAGGGTTTTGAGTTTTGGCAGATGATGAGCTCCGTCTCTGCAGGGAACTTGTCATCAGTTACCACTGGGGAATGCTAAGAATTGGTTTAACTCAGCCCATGAGCATTAGGAAGTGACATACTGGTGACAGCTTCCCCAGCAGTTGGTGTTGCAAATAGTTCAGCTGTGAGCGTAGCAGCGTAATTGTTGCTAAGGTGCTTTCCTGCCGGAGGATGCGAGGACATCCCTGAATGAGTTACAGGGGACAAGCATGGGGATCAGGTGGAGGAGGGGGGGTCTGTGCACTCATTACAAACAAAAAAACCAACAAGACACCCCCCCCAAGGATGTGTTTTCTAACTAATGGTAAATATATGAGGCTCCTCTTCAAACACCTGACTCCCATCTCTTCCTCCCACCCATCACTTTACATACACTCAAGCTGCTCACTTGAAATAAAAGGTAAAGAAATCAGGCTTCTTGTCCGTGTGACAAAAGAAATGGGCCTTCAGCAAACTTCTGAAAAAAGAACTGTGTTCCTGGGATGTGGCTTCTGGGCTTGGGGGGAACGCTAAGTGTGTGTGTTACTGAGAGCCTCTTGGCTCTGCCAGCTGCGGTAACGGCGCTCTCGATTTTTGCCAAGGGGAAAGGATTCTTCTTATTGATGCTTTGCCACTTTCTCATTAGGGAGATGGGCCCTGGTGCTGTTGGAGGGGCATTTTCCCAAAGTGCAGTGGCAGCAACGGAACGAGCGGCACCTCAGCCCGGCCTCCTGTGAGCCCCTTTGCTGAACCGTGCCCCTGGTACATTCTGTCCCAGCTGGGCCTTCCACCCCAGACTCGCTGCAAA
This sequence comes from Nycticryphes semicollaris, assembly GCA_013400055.1. Lineage (NCBI taxonomy): Eukaryota > Metazoa > Chordata > Aves > Charadriiformes > Rostratulidae > Nycticryphes > Nycticryphes semicollaris. Next base: position 252,443 of record VXBJ01007335.1, read on the forward strand.
CCCAACTGAGCTGCTGGAATCCCTTTGTATTTAATCCAGCAGCATCAGCACAGCTGGGGTTTACAGTCCACCTCTAATCTTTACCACAGAAACATTCTGTATTGTACTTGAATTTGAACATAAGAAATTCCATCTAAACATGAGGAGGAACTTTTTTACTTTGAGGGTGGCAGAGCCTTGGAACAGGCTGCCCAGAGAGGGGGAGGCGTCTCCCATTTCTGGAGACATTCAAAACCCACCTGGACAAGTTCCTGTGCAACCTGCTCTAGGAGGACCTGCTTTGGCAGGAGATTGGACTACATGATCTCCAGAGGTCCCTTCCAACCCCATATCATTCTGTGATTCTGTGACTCCCAGTGTAAGGCACAACATTTACCAGCCCATTAAGGGCCTAGTTTGTGAGCAGCTCCTTCTGTAATCCTTCCACTTGTCTCCTTTCAAGAAACAAAATGAGCCCATTGCTGAGGAAAACTGTGTCCTGATTTTTCCTCTCTAAAGGGCTGTGGTGGCTGCGTGTGACAAAATGGGCTCAATCTGGGTTGTAGGTGTTTTTTTTTTCCTTTTTAAATCCTGTCAGAGCACTGAGAACCCTGTGAATGTGTTTTAAAGGTTCCAAGGAGTATGAAATGCTTTCTGCAGGTCAATCTTAATGTGTCTTTTTGAAATTCCATAGCACAGAGTTCCTTCAGTGGGGGGTTGTCAGTCGTTTCAAAATTAAGCTGTGTTATTTTTGCACACATCTGTATGAGTTGGCAGTTTTCATGCAAATTATGGATTCTTAAAATAACTAAACATACACGAAAAAAATAGTAAAAAAGTTGAGTTTCCTTCAGAGGAGGAGAGTTTCCTTCTTCGTCTCAAAGACGAAGCCTAGGTTTTGTACATTTTTTTTGTAGCAGATTACATCGAGTCTTTGCAGCCTGACACTTCTCGTACAGTCCGGGATGAGTAGTTGTGGGGAAACGAGGATCCCCGCTGCACTCCAAATGCTTTCCATGGGAAGAGCAGCCCCAATATCAACCTTTTTCAGCAGCTGTGGTGCCGCTGGCCTTTTGGTTGGTTGCCTTTTACCGTCGTTTTAGCACGACAAACTCCAGATGCTCAAATGCCAGTGCAGAACTGCAGAATCCCAGGGATTTCACTTTAGTGTTGCCGTTGGTGGGAGGGAATGAGGAACGGAGGGATATTCCCTACACCCAACCGCTGGTCACCAATGCAACGTGCCCGTTAAACCCTCTTAGCGCTGCCCAAAGGCAGTGACTCCATTCCCTTTGGGTAAATATTTTTCTTCTCAGGAAAAACATGGATCATTTTTCGAATCCCTGTTGATGAATCAGGGATTTGGCTCCTTCCAGTAACTGATATCCGAGGTATTTTATTTTTCTATATCCATATATATATATATAATTATTTTATTTTAGCAA
>VXBJ01007335.1:253877-411146 GCA_013400055.1 Nycticryphes semicollaris
CCCGCGGCAGCCCGGCCTCCGGCGCGGCTCTCCCGGGCCCCTCGGCGGGCAGCCCCCGGCGGGAAGATGTGGGTGAAGCTGTGCTGTTTGCTCCTCTACTTCCTGGCGCTCTTCGTCCTGGCCAGGGTGTTCGAGGCCGTGGCGTGGTACGAGAGCGGCTTCCTCGCCACGCAGCTGGTGGACCCCGTGGCCCTGAGCTTCAGGAAGCTGCGGACCATCCTGGAGTGCCGGGGTCTGGGGCACTCGGGGCTGCCCGAGAAGAAGGATGTGCGGGAGCTGGTGGAGAAGTCAGGTACGGGGAGCATCGCCGGCGGCCCGCGAGTGGGGAGGAAGGGCGATCCCCCGCCACCCCCGCGTGGGGAAGTAGATCCCCCGGTGACCCCTGCGTGGGCTCCCGCCGCCCTTGGGATGGAGATCCGGGTGTCGCTTCCCACGCTCGCCTTCGCAGCGAGCAATCTGGGGAGCGAGTTGGGTTTTCCCCACCGAGGACCGAGAAACCGGAGCGGTTAAATGGAGGAAAGCAGGGGGAAGCTCGGGGATGGTGACGTGAAAAACCTCCGCGGCGTTTTAAGCCCGAACGGGCTGCGCGGAGGGAAGGCCTTGGTGAGACGGGTCACCGGGAAATGGCTCTTCCCCGTGAGTTACGCCCGGGCCGCTGCGGGCGGTTGGGGTCAGGGTTGGCGGTTGGACAGACGGGAGCGAATGTCGTCGGCCGTGAAAAACGAGGAGGAAAGAATCCAAATACGTGCAGTGGGTTAATGTTTACAGCTGGGGCCAGCTTTCCCCCTGTATTCCTCTCCCTGCCCGTTTGCTTATTTTACCACAGTTGCTGCTATCTGGACGGGTTCTGAGGGAAGCAGTGATTTTTATAGCTGAGGAGCAGAGGGGATGGGTACTGGGGGACGCGGTGGATTTATACAAGAGCAGAAGTAGATTATACATACCAAAAACGGCTTGGGCAAAGGCAGGGAGGTGCTTCAGAAATAGGGAAGACCAGGTGAAAGAGGTGGAATTTTGGGGGGCCATGAAGGGTGAAAAGCAATGGAGATGTAAGTGGAAGTGTCTTGACGGTAAGGATACTGGCCTGGAGCAGTCGGAGGGAGCTGGCCCCAAGGGCTGGGAGATGGGGCTGATGTAATAGCTGTGGTGCCCGCCAAGCAGGAAAATGTGAGTGACTGCTTTTATATTGATGATCAAAGGGCCGCTGATACAGGAGAGAGAGAGAGAAACCCCAGTGATCGGGATAGGCAGTGAGGGGTTTAAATGCCTGAAGAGAAAAAGAGAAGGATTTGGGTGAATATAGTGAGTGCCACAACCTTAAAAATGCTCACTTGCTTAAATAATTGATATTAATGCGGGACATTTAAATCTAATTTGCTTTTATTGTTCATTGTTTATTTATGCTGTTTATTTGCTTTGCTGCTCCAACAGTAAAAAGCATCAGGCGATTCCACTTTGGTTTCCAATCACTTTCACTCCTTGGCTGTTAGGTACTTCCATGATGTCATGATGTTTGGGTTGCAAATGCTGCAGGGAAGTGTTTAACTCCAAACAAACTGTATTAACCAACTTCTTCAAATGTCATGGAAACACTTCTCTTACCAGCAGGCTCTGCAGCGTTTTTCCATATTTTTGTTTTTCTAAATCCTCTTGAGTGCTTTTGGAAATGGTTTTAGCTGTGATACTTTTTCATTATTATTTTATACTTTGAAGGAAACAGTCTTTTTGGACAAGACTTAATTTCTTCAAGCTTAATAGATTAGTTGCTAGAATGCTAGTTGTCATTAACAGCGTTTGTAGTGATTGTGAAACAAAAACTGAGAAGGAAATGAGATTACAGAGGAAACACTATCAGATGATTTTACTGTGAGCTCCTTACGTCACTAGGGTTGGACGTGGGAACTTTTTCCAGCTTTGCAAACAGAAGCCAACAGCTAAATTATTCTGCCTGGGATTTTTACTTGCAATGGGACAGTCAACGTGGTTTTTTGGTACAAAATTATTGATTGAAATGTTGGAATTCTGTTTGAATTATCAGTATTAAGAAGCTGGTTGCTGTAAAAATAGTATCCTGTGAAATGAAAGCAGAGATACGGGAATTAAAATTGCTCCCGGCCATAGAATATTGTTATTTTCAGAGAGTGAGGCTCAGAAGAAGTACATTTATTCCTTTGTGCGCTCGGTTGCGTGCATGGTACACCTGCGTAATCAGAAGCACAGCGTTCATCTCTTCTGTGGTCTGACAGCTGAAGTCAAATTGTTCATAGTCATGTCACTATAGATAGAATTATAATAACTTTTTAGATTAGTTACCTTCACACTGAACAGGTTCTCTGAGCAACCCTGTAAAATATAGTTAGTGACACTGTTATTAGAATTTATGAAGCAATTTTTCTCAATTGCCACTGTAATTTAATTTCTCCAATTACCTCTTTTCAGGAGACCTCATGGAAGGAGAGCTTTATTCTGCTCTCAAGGAGGAAGAGGCCTCTGAATCGGTTTCCAGTACAAACTTCAGTGGTGAAATGCACTTCTATGAGCTTGTAGAAGACACAAAAGATGGGATCTGGCTGGTACAGGTATAGAAATTTGATCATATATTTTTATATGTTTATCACATCCAAATGTGTTTCAAAGGAGGCGTTTATGAGGGTAGTTAACTAGCAGTAAAAGTGTGTAACAGAGATGGTTACAAAGATAAAATACAGCAGGGAGATCATAAGGAATAAATCTGCTTAAAAAAAAAAAGATGAAAAGCTGGAAGTGAGAGGTCCTATACAGACAGGAAGGAAAAAAAACCTCACCCTGATGTTCTGCAGTTTGCTTTTGAAAACCAGGTACTTTAGAACCACAAAACAAGCAGCACACACTTAAGTACACAGAGTATGCAAGTACTTGGCCCTACTATTGTAAGAGCTTGTGTGTCATGTGTGAAGTAGGTGCCTTAAATGTAGATGCTCCCAGCTGGCACAGGAGAGGTGCGTCTGGTGTTGCTCTTCCTTTTGGGTGCATTACATACTCAGACCCAACCCGTTTTAAGTTTTGTTTATCTAAGGGGCTTAGAGCACTTTCAAAAGCTCTCTTGCCTCTTCACAAAGGCAAGATCTCGGTGGGTGTGCTACTTCCCAGGCTAGCAGGCTGCTTCTGCAGCATATTCCGTTAGCTTAACCTTCCCCTAAACCTTGTGGGCCCACTGGTTTTACAGCCTGCTTCCCCAGGGCTGCATGAGAATAAGAGAAAAGAAAGAAAGAATTTTTGCAAATAGGATTCTGAAACAATTTATTATCACTCTCGTGAACGTTAAGTAATCTAGACCAAAATGTAAAAATGCTTTTCTGCATCAACATCTCTATCGAGAAGAGAGATTTATTTTTGTTGTAGGTGTATGTTCTCTGCTAACCGCATTGGGCAATCAGAATTTTCCACCAGACAATTAATTGTTCCGTTGACAGCTCTAGCTCTCCTGCCTGGTTTGTCTGGTCTCTTCATTTCATGTTTTCTAGTTAGTTTATCAAAATCTAATGACTTCTTGTTATTAGACCTGCACTGTCACCACATCAGATCTCACCCTAAAATAGACAATGGGAGGACAGATTACCTTCACCATCAAAATGGCATTTGTGTTTTGGGAAAGACATATTCAGAGCCTGTTGAATATAAGTTTCAGGTTTAAATCATACAGAAGACAATTCTTTAAGCAGAGTGAGAGTGTTGAAAGGAAGCTTAAACATTTCTAAGCTAGTTGGCAAATACGAGCATGAAAATGCTATGAAAAGCCTTCCCTCCTCCACACGCAGCTCAAAAGAGTAAAACGTGGTAGTTCTCTGTTGTCTATTGCTTGCAGAATTTTAACTAATTTATTTTCAGCCAGCTTCATAATAGCAGATCAGATGGGATGCGTTTTGGTATCTGTAGTGTGATGAATGTTGTCATCGTTCTGAGAATATTTGCACAGCTATTCATTTGGTCACAATAGCTGTGGAAAAAAAAATTAGTGGAATTTACTGAATAATTTACTTGCTGAATGCTATTTGTCTGCTTCTCTATAATAAAAACCACTAGACAAGTCACATTTCTTTTTTTTTTTTCTCTCTTGCCTTTTGAGTTTTCATCACTTGGAGTTTTGATTCACTCCCTTCCTCACCATCAGTCCTGTGCTGGATTCTTTGTGTCTTTTCACAGGTTTTTCCTGTGTTCTTTTCTTAGACCTCATCCCTCTGAAGCTGCTTTTTATCACTGCTTCCCTGTTCTAATTCTTGGTTACTCTCCCTTGCCCATTCCACTCTACCATCCTGTAGAAACTTTACAGCTAATTAATCAGCTCAATGCTTAGGCAGGGAGAGCAAGGATGCCATGTGGATGGGTTTGGTGACTGCAGACAAGGTCAGAGGGTTCCCCTGCTCTGTTATTGCTACTGTCTGTGAACCAGAAGGGATCTCCAAATCCTTTTCAGGATCCTGACCGTGAATCTCTGTTCCACATTGGCTGCTGGAGAATGATGGAGAGGAACAGTTCTGGCTCAGCTAGCACAGTGGCTGCTGGTTGAGTTGGTTTTGAAGATTTCATGATGATGTATGGGAGGATGAGGAGTCTGAAAGTTATTTTTATTTTCCAGTGCATGTAAATTAAATTTCCAGGATAGCGCAAACTAATAATGTGATAACCATTGTTGTCTGCAGGGAAATTCAAAGGAAAAAGAGGCAACAATTATTATTTCTTGATATGTTTGACACAAATTCAGATGTGAATATATCATGTGGAGCCAGCAAGATGAGTTCCTTTAAGAAAGTCAAATTCCAAACACAAGGAAACAGTGTTTTATGGCTTTGTTTCTTTATTTTCTGGAAATCCACATGCGAAGCATCCAGGTTCAGTGGTAAATTGTTTACCAGTGTAGCTGTTCACAGGTGCTCTCTGCTCCTACGTGGAGCTTCCGTAAAGCCACAGATGGCAGCATGTTCTCTCTCCTATTAGCTCATGATCTCATCACCTTTCCTTTTATGCCTTTCTTCTTGCTTGCCAGTTGCTGTTGTGCACTTCTGTGGCTGGCAAGGAGGACGGGTGGCACTTTCTAGAGCTGCTTCTCTTCTTGGTAGAAGAGTAACACATAACATTCTTGCATTTCCAAACTCCCCTATCGCTCATGTCTCTGGTTCGTCTCTAGACGCCTGTCCCATCCAACAGTATTGTAGCCATGACTTTTTAAAAACGTACAGTAAATGATCTCCAGATAAAAATCCTCTTTGAATGAAGTTAAAATGTACATTAATGTATATTTTTATTTTAAAAGTCCCTACAGTAACATAGTGGTAGAGAGGAGTAAAGGGATCTTTCTTCCTGGCGTTGAAGCAGGAGAACAAACGCTTTGATCATCGTGTGTGGTAGAGGTGCAAAGGGCATTATTATGGATATGAAACGTTGCAGTCTAGTCTATATCTCAGCTTCTTCTTCTGGTGATGTAGTCACTGTTGCAGCCTAGGTCCAGCAGGCAACAAGTCACAGAGCAAGGGGTGTGCCTACAGGAATTTGGTGGTGGTTCTTTCCTTCTTTCCTTCCCTCGTTCCTTCCCTCGTTCCTTCCCTCGTTCCTTCCCTCGTTCCTTCTCTTGCATATAGGATGAATAATTTTCACATTTGCATTTGTAATTTTGCCAGGTGATCAGTTGTTGTTGCTACAAGAAAATTAGGTAGGAACACAAAATTCTTTTAAAATATGTTTTTCAGTATTTCTGTCTTTTCTAGTAGCCTGTCAGGATAATTTACCATAGGATACCCGATATTAACTTTCAGTATCCTTCTTGAGGGTCTTCATATCCAGTCAAGGGTGCAGATTACCATCAGCTAGAATGTAATAGTTCTCATATTGCCTGCATATCCCTGTTAATTACTGAAGTTCGTTTATTCTCAACCTCTAAATTCACTGACAGATTAACTGAGCTGTTCAGATTGGTGTGTATTTTGCCCCACCTCCCTTGAGAAACTACACATAAGTTTGAGGTGGTTAATTTTTTCTTGCTATGATGGATGTATTTGTCTGTCTGTGCCTATTTTGATCTAATTTCTCAGTGTCTCTTTTTTGGAAAAGAAAAGCAAAAAAATATATATATACAATCTCCAGACATCTTTAATCCATGTGGATGGATTCTGTACCGGTTGTGAGTTTTTAGGAAAGAGTGACTGTGTGGAAATTCAGTTTTGTCAGCACAATGCCGAATAATAAACAGAGAGAGATGTCTCAGAATTAATAAAAGTACAGTCATGTAGAAACTTATTGACGTTAACTGGAATAAGTGGGCTTTTTTCCATGCTTCTAATAAATAACTCACCATTCTATTTATAATTAATTGTATTTCTACAATTGAGAATTGTCCAAATATTTTTACTTCTGTGGGAGGATAGTTTGCAACATGGCTTTTGATTGTAGAGTTCTATGAAAAGCACATGAGAGACCAGGGTCTTTGTGCATTCCTGGTGGGTGCTGTGGGGAAGTTCCTGGATCTACAGGGTTCTGGATATCTCAGATTGGAAACTGCCAAACCAGACTTAGAATTCTCACATACATACTACCTTACCAGCTCATTAAATAAGTTAGGAATCCATTCTGCCTTTGGCAAAATCACGTTTTTTTTTTTCCCCATTCAAACATCAGTACTTCTTGGTGCAGAGATGGGCTTGCTGAGGTTGGGCGAGGATTGACTGTTCCTCAGAGAACCACCTGTACCTGTGTGTGTGTTTGCGCAGCACAAAATGGTGTCTCTTATTAAATAGATCTTGTTCTTCCTGATGGTTTAAAGCCTGTCACAGTGCCCTGGTGCCCAGAGCTGATGAGCGCTTTGGTGGTCTTCTCTTTGTGGCTAAGCTATATGCCGAGTTTTGACTGTTTGTGCATATTCCAAACTGTGTGCTCTTGGTGTGAGCAGGTGTGCCTGCCACCTGGTATCCTGGCTAAATTCCAGTTTATATAATGCCTGAGCTTCCCCTGGCGCTTTCATTCAGGTACAGTTTTCTCTTCCTTTCATGGCACACACTCCTAACCTGTAAAGGCTGAGAGATGCTGCCAATGTGAATATTTTTCCAACACACACACACAAAAATATATATATATCTATCTCGAAAAAACACACGTGCATCACTTTAGCTCAGAGCTTCTGCTGTATTGTGATGATCTCACAATTTTGCCTTTCTGCTTTGATTTCTTTTTTTAGTGTTGTTCCCATCTCTGGTACAATGTATCAAACACAAATGGAATGACTCTTAATCAAGGCACGAGGGCTGTCAAGCGTGCAGAGTAGACGATTCATCAGGATGTTTTTCCCTTTAGTGCTAGTGGGGTTACTCTAGGTTCCTGAGGCTGTTAGAGGCAGTAATAACTAGTTTAAAGGGTTGAGTTTAAAATGTCCTCTTTAAAAATAATAATAAAAAAAAAAGCTGTCAAGGGTGTTCACGTCCTGTGGGAAGTTATCCTTGCATATCCTGTGATCTGCAAAGTACATGGGTTGCTGTGAGTTGTTGGAGTGGAGACAACTTGTGAAGTGTTGTTTCCATTCCAGTCTGTACCTGGTCCTGTGCACGGTACACTGCAGAGATTATTCCCCATTAAAAAAATACTGGTTAATCCTGTTTTAGTACCTTTGCTGTCAAGATACGTGTAAGATCTTTCCTCCATCATGCTGTAATTCTTCTTATGCATCAAATGGTTAATAAGTTTCTATCCTGTGTATGCCTTAACATATACAGTTAAGGAGAAAGTAGGGAAAATAATTGAAGCAGGTAGAATGGGTTAAAATACTGAGAGTTGAAATACCATGAAGTGTTTGTTCTGCATTTGTCCATTTCTGCCTCTTTCTCATGCCTTGTGATATTTGAACATTTTTAGTTGTGAGTGAGCTTAAAAACTGAGACTAAATCTTGTTACGGTGCTCTGTTTCAAAATCTCTACGTAGAGGTCTAAAAGGGATTGAACAACACCTGGTTTAAATGAACACAAAACAGAGGAATGCTCAAATAAGGCTACTGTGGTGTTGTGCTCAAGTACTGCTGGAGGGGAGTGCCAGAGCAGGAATCTCTCTTTGCATATCACATCGCTACAGCAAACGCTTTAGCAGCAGCCACGTTTCCTTGAGCCACTTCAATTTTTGTTTCATCTTTTCTGATATTTTAAGTATGTATGTTTAATAAAAGAATTTTTAAAAACCTTTAATAGCAACAGGGGAATTAAGGAGGAACTGCATCAATGATGGTTACAAAGTAGGTATTGCGATATCTAGGCATCTCCCTGAGACACTTTTGGTTTGGATTAAGCAAGAGAGGTGAGGTGTCTTGCTGACATTGTCCTATTTTTCCAAGTGTTTCTGTCTTTCTGTCTCCAAGGTATTTGTTCTTAAAGTCTGTTTGCTTCTTTAATGTCATAACTAGTCATAACAGACTATTTTAACTTAGAGATCAAAATTATTCTATTAATTATGTTCTTAATTGGCCTCTTTGGGGACAGTTCCGTCTAATTTAGAGTCAGGAGAGCTCTTCCAATGCAAAACCCATCTATGCAAATGCTCACCAGGATTTTGATGATACCAGTATTACATGTCCCTAGATGAATTCTATTTTAACTTTGTTTTCTCTGGAAGCCACCTTTTTAGGTGTTTATGGAAACTAACAAGAAAACTCAACCAGAAATGTAGAAATAAAGGAGGTTTCCAAACCCCCATCTTTCCATTTGTACTTGGCACATCTTGGTGCCATAACTTACCTGCTCTATTTCACAGTCATTGGTGACAATTTCCTGACCTTTTGGGATATGGTGTAGCCTTCCCAAGTTCACAGATAGGCTAGGAAAGAAAATTGTGTCTGAGACTTCAGAGGAGGTTTGTGGATGGATGCTCAGTGGCCTGGCCTTCGCTCTAGCATCTTCTTCTGCTGAAGGAGCTGGTAATTCATAGGTAGAGATGGTAATTCAGACCCTGCAGTTGGAGCCAGTCCATCTAGAATCTATCTGTTCTGTGATGTGGGATTGTTAAATGGCAGGGTTACTTTGATCCTATTGGATTCTTTTAGCCCATTAAGATGATTAATGGGTTAATAGGGTTATCTTCATTGTCTTATTGTCACTCTGAAATACGATACGATGCAGACTGTGAATATAGCTAATAAAATGAAGAGCTTGAAGGGTTTGTGTTCCTCTAAATGTGGTGTTTGTTTCCCAGGTGTTCTAGCTGATCTCATAAAAGATACCCACTTCTATGAGCTTTGTCTTTATTTCTTTAAAATAACATAGAGCATATGACTGGAAGGGACCTTGTTGATGAGTGAGTGCAGTGCTCTGCTAGACTATGGAGTATGTGTTTATAAAATATCTTGCTGTCTTTCTTAAATCATAAGTTGTCTAATACTCTTATTGACTGTTCTTTTCTTGGAAATGTGTGTCTGACTTCTGGCCTGAGTGTATTCATGGCTAATTTGTTCCTATTGCACTCAAATTGACATCACTCTTTAGTTTCCCTGACTCCTGATGTCTACCTCACTACTCCCAGTATATGAGATCAATCAACCAGTTTGTTTTGTCGGGCATAATATATCCTGGGCTTTGCTTGTTTCACAGCCAGTTAATATTGATGGCTCATAGTTTCTTTCGGATCAACTAATAGACCCAAGCTTTTCCTGTCATCACTGTTCCTAACTGATGAACTCCCCGAGCATCCTGGTCATTACTGGATTCAATTTTGTTTCTGACACTCTGCATTATAAGATTTGTGCAGCTCTTCCTGTGTAGCATTATAATCCTCTTGTGTACATAGATGTGCTTCCCAATTTTATGTCATCTGCAAATGACTTCAGGTTTCTACAGAAAGGTCATTAATAAGAATACACGCTGAACTGAGCTCTAAGGTAAATCTACTAAGAAGTCTGTTAGCGCTTTTCTGGCTTCTGGATGCTTTCTTGACTTAGCCAATTTCTCACTTTAATTATTTATTTTTTTTTAACTTACCTCTCCTGAAAGTTTTCCCTGTGGCACAGTAGTAGATAACCCTGCCAAAGTACAGAATGGGTAATACATTCCCTTTTCTTGAAACTCAGTTCTTTTCCTCCAGGAAAAGATGGATTTTTAACATAACTAGGAATTAAACATCTTTAGTAATTCCTTGCTGGAAAGGGGTAGAAAATTCAACCATTGCTGCACCTTGAACATTTGTTCTACAGTTTTGCATGCTACGGAGATCACACTGGTTGGACATTTTTATTTCATTCACTCTTAAAAATATAGTTCCTAACTTGTTATTGTCCTCCCACAATGTGAATTACTCTCAAAGGATTTTTATTAAGAAATCTTTGCAGATTTATGTGTAATTTTGTGTGCTTGTCGTATTACAGAGCTGAGATGGAGGTTACCTGCTTACTCTGATCTAAGTGCGTTAAGTTATTTGAGTTTTGTTTCCGTCTTCGATGGCCTGTTCCCATAAACTCACTCACCTGTCCGTGGCCAGCCAGCTCCTCTTCCTTAAAAACTGAATCAGAGCATTCATTTAATTTTAAAAAGAAAATTATCTTACATTTCTATCCTCTCTTCACTGTGTGGTGATCCTGCTGCTTCTCACCCTCTTCTATTCTTATTCATAAAAGTGAAAAACCTTTTGGTGTAGCTTGTAATATTATTTGAATGGTCTAACTTGAATTGCTCTTTGTTTTGACCTTTTTTCATTCCTTGTAGATTCTCAAACTATTTCTAATACAGTCTTGGGAAGTGCTTGCTAGGAAGAAGAGCAGGACTTTTTTTTCCCCTCCTTGCTTGAAATAGAAAATGCTGATAGCTTTAACACCTTGGACTTGAATTTCCAGGCCTCTTCTGCATTCATATTCCCAGTTTCTTCAGTCACAGGTTTTTAAACTAAATTTCTTAGCTTATCAAAATTCACAGTTCCTAAATAAAATCTGTTACAAGTGTTTGCAAGTTATCTTTAATTTATACTGAATTACAGGGTGATTGCCTTAAACTGCAGCATTTTCACAGGCTTCCTCATCCAGAGAGGTGATGACTACTTTCCAAAATACTGAGCCTTGCCCCTCTGTGGTAAACTCTCAATGTTGCAAGTGGGTGTTGTCTGCAAAGAGCAGCTGAAGTGGACATGTTTATTTGAGTTGGGGTTTTTTTTTGCCATAATCACACAAAAAAAAAGCATGAGCCCAAGAAATTTTGCAAAGCTTCAGTGTGCAAACCGTAGCAAGGTTCTCTAGAGCTGCAAGTTCTGTTGTTGTCCTACAGCATAAGTAACTTCCTCCAAGTGGAAGGTTTCACAGGAAAGGAATTAAGCTGGTATTAAAAAATCTGCCAGTACAAACAGTCAAATGACAGTTAGACATACTGGTACCGTGTTTGCCAGAACTCTTCTTCTTTTGACACTTTTTGACACTGATGTTTCAGTATCAGACAGAAGAAACAGCTGAGCAGGATCAGTTCTCCTGCACTGGAACATTAGCATATTCTCAACAGCGGTACTCGGCTTTTTCAGACCAGGAAACCAGAATTTGGGAAGCAACCGATCTCTGAGTAGGTGTACCAAAGGCTAATCCAGTTAGCAACGTTTTGGTTTTATACTTACTAATAAAACCTAGTGATTCTTGACTGTGTTAGATGTGTTTATCATACCATAGGAGGTCTGAGGTTATGTGGGTGTTAAAGTGTCTTTAGTAACGTGGTCTCTTTTAGTTGAAGTACATGAATATATTTGAAGTAATTGCTTCAGTGACATTGGGTGATGTAAAGAAGCCTCAATAATATGACAGATTTCTCCAGATAGTTGTCTCGGTGCTTGAAGGTAACATTTAGCTAGTCAGAAAGGCTTTTCTATGTGATGTGTGTGTTTTGGGATTGGGAATAACTGGAGGGATTCTTATCTAGATGTTCACCTCTTTCTTTATTTTAACATGTTGGCCTCAGTGGAATGGGAGTCTAATCTATAACTTCAGTTTAAGTTTGTTTCCCTACGTAGAAATTTCTACTTTGTGATTTCTCTTATTTTAAGTTTCTGAGAGGATGCTACTTACCACAAAGAAGATAATATTTTTGAGTCTCAAAGGTCAGACATGCTTTGCAGCTCTGCATCTCAGCCTGTACATAGAGAACTCTTAATCATGGTGACAACCTAACTTCCAGAGAAAAGCTGACATTTCAGGTTATTAAGTCAGAAAGTGATTGGGAGAAGTTTAATGGTGGGTAAACAAATACCTAACAAATGGAAGTTTCAAAACTTAATTTAAAAATATATTTTAAGTGGTTGCCAGTCAGCCTGCAGAAGCATGTGAGGCATTTCTAAAATAGAAACAGTGACAGTTCATGGAATAATGCATGATCAGTCATGTCATTCAAAATCACCTGTCAACTGCAGGCAGGCAGGTTTCCCTGTTTCCTTTTTTTTTTTTCCCCTCCTGTTTTTCCTCCCTCTCCCCCCCCCACCCCCTTTCTTCCCTGTACAGTTACTAGTCAGAGGATGAGTGTTTATTCTTTTTCATTTGTGCCTGCAGAAGCTTAAGTCTAAGTAACCTGAAGTACTACTTTAAAATACTAGGTTAGAACAAATTAGACCTTGGGATATATCACAATGAATTATTGTCCTGAAATGGCAGATGGGACATTGGAGTTGATGGAAGAATCACATAGAGCTACAGAGTGAGTCACTGGCAAAGCTGGAAGGAGTCAAGATTTTTAGGCATTATCCAGAGTTTAATCACTAGTTTCCACTGCTCAGAAGTGGTTGCTGACAGTCTAACCTAGTACCAGGTACATACATTCCAACTCATTTTACTTCCTCTGAGACCTTTTTTTGGTGTGGTTTTCGTGGAGCATTGTAATAAAATAATGGTCTTTTTACTAAAAATAAGAGGAACCTGCATCACTTTCTTCTGTTCTCCCTTACTATGATCCGGTTAATGATAGTTTTGTTATTTTCCCCAAAGTTTTTGTTAACTACCAGTGATTTCAATATCTTAGCAGGTGCTGAAAATGATACACTTTTGTCTTTCTGCAGAAACTCTGTTTCAGAGCTGCACTCTTCAAAGACATGTGGTGTGATTACCAGTTGTATATGCCTACTCTGTGTTCTAAGAGAAAGGAAAACCAATGTCAAGGCTGACTAGATCTCTGTTTTCATGAAACTAGACCTGTTTCAGGAAGCAAACTTATTAAATTATTATTTCCTTTTGGCAATAGGTCATAGCAAACGACAGAAGCCCACTGGTGGGTAAAGTCCACTGGGAGAAAATGGTGAAGAAAGTTTCAAGATTCGGCATACGTACTGGCACTTTTAACTGTTCCAGTGACCCCAGGTATATTCTTAAAGGATTATCTAAATCCCAAGAGTATCTTAAAGCTCAGCTGTGTTCTGGCAGCAGGGCTTGCTGTGTTGTAAAAGTAGCTGTGACAGAAGGTGGCTTTATTAATGTTTTTATCTCTACTGACGTCTGTTTGGAATTCTTCATTACACTATTTATCAGCACCATAAACACCGATCTGCAGCTTCCTAAAGCATCATGTGAGAAATAGATGATTAGACCGTGTGGAGCACCAGAAGGGAATGAATAGGAGAGTCCAGGCATTTGGGGACAAGAACTGTGCTTGCTTAGTACAAAGACGAATATATCTAGCCCATGTAAGGAGAAGTGTATCAGTTGTAGAGTTGTTATGTTGCCATCTGGAAAACAGAAACACAGGTTAGCATGAACCTTGCGAACAGTGCCTGCTTCTCAGGGTTACTGACAAATCCTGTTCGCTGACAAATGTCTGTATGTTTATATATAAACTTGCACACACCCTTTGACAACATACAGTGCGCTGTGCAAGATTTGCTGTTGTTTGCGTATGATTTCAAACAAGGAAGAGGAGCGGAGCCAAAGAAGCTATTAATAATTCAGTGCTGCTGTAAAAATAATTCTTTAGTAACGTTTTGTTGGAAGCATTTGCTTCACATGACAGGAAACCTTGTCTAGAATTCCAGTGGCTTGTATGGACATGCGCGTCTTACACAGCTTAAGTCCTAAATGTTTACAGAAATCTCAAAGTTAATCATAAGAGAAAATTCTTAGATCTGCAGTGCTTATGCAAAATAATCTTGTATAATCTAAACGCTGGTATTTAAACATCTTAAAAATTTGGCAGCGTTTCTCTTTGCATAGCTCCTGACTAGTCTTAATGTTGTGATCAAATACTGTGTTTGAAATTAATTAGTTTTTTACCTAATACAAGAAGTGTTTTGTTGAGTAAACCCTTGTGAATAGTTTTCATCAGGTTGCAGCTGAAATTCAGAAGAACGCTGCATGCTACAGTAGTCAGGATACCTTTATTAGTAGGGTAAGACCTTGTGGCTCCTTCTAAAAATGTTACATTCACATTCCTGAGATGGTGAGTTGTAATTCTCTAATTGTATGTTGATAGACCAAAACCAGAGAGGATGTAGTAAGGTGCCTAGGGAATGAGGTGGGTGACCTCTGTTCCACGTGCAGGCTTCTCAGAGGCACTTTGCATGCTGGTGGGCTCTCTAATGTTTTGATGGTTGAAACTTGCCAGACATTTGCTAAAAGCTCCTAGATAAATTGGGTGGCATAGTGATGCTGATATAAAAGATGTCCGAGAGAAGGGCTCTTCTGAGTCACCACACTCATCTACTGGGGTCTGGACCATGACTCAGGGTTCAGCCTTGAAGAGCCCCTTCTTTTAGGTATGGATTTGGAGTTCATTCTGTCTCAGCACTCTGCCTGGCAGGCAGAGTTATTCTTTTAGCCCAAATCCTCCAGCAGCATGCTTCTGTTTCCTTTTCCACCAGATTTGTGGGGAGCTCTCTCACCACACTTCTTAGCCTGCTTGCATCCTTCCAAAATGTCCCCAGCAGGTAATGGACGCTTGTCAGCTTCATTAAAGCAACTGCAAAGAGACCACCGTCTTGTTAACTTCACCTCACTGCTGCTTGGCAAAGCTAGGATGGAAGGAACCACCAGAAAAGTTATCTGCGGGCTGGGGAAAGCTGTGGGACATGGAATTGCATTGTACTGGTTTTCTTCTTGACTGGAAGGCCGTGAAAAAAATAGCTTCTATTACAAATGCTTTATACTGAAGAGTCAGCTTCTGTATTTTTAAAATCGAGTTACAAAGCATGAAGGACTCTAATGTATGGCCTCGTTTTCTATAACGGCCCATGAAAATTAACACTATTCCTCTTTCTGTCTTATGAATGCAGCTCTCTCTGTGTCTGTAAGATAGATACCAAATATATTGTAAGAATAAATCCACTTTGCCAGAGAATATTGGGTGCCCATATTTCCTACTATTACATGTAAAGGTTCCCAGGTGCTCAGCATGTCTCATTTTTGGGCTCATAACAGAAATTTAAGGACTGCAGCTCCAGGCATATGAAACTCTGTAATCTAACTTGCCATTTCCTTTGTAGGTACTGCAGGAGGAGGGGCTGGCTGAAATCCACCCTCATTATGTCAGTTCCACAGACCAGTACCTCCAAGGGAAAAGTAATGCTTAAGGAGTACAGCGGGCGCAAAATCGAAGTGGAGCATATTTTCAAATGGATCACAGCCCATGCTGCTTCTCGGATCAAAACCATCTACAACTCTGAACATTTAAAAGAAGAATGGAACAAAAGTGACCAGTACCGTGTGAAAATATACCTGTTTGCCAACCTCGACCAGCCTCCGGCGTTCTTCTCTGCACTGAGTGTAAAGTTTACTGGAAGAGTAGAGTTTATTTTTGTGAACGTGGAAAACTGGGACAATAAAAGTTACATGGCAGAAATCGGTGTCTATAAGACACCCTCGTACATCCTTAGGACTCCCGAGGGGATCTACAGGTATGGAAATAACACTGGTGAATTTATATCACTACGTGCCATGGATTCATTTTTGCGCTCGTTACAACCAGAAGTTAACGATTTATTTGTTTTAAGCTTAGTTTTGGTTAATCTGATGGCTTGGATGGACCTGTTTATTACACAAGGCGCAACTATAAAGCGTTTTGTGGTTCTTATAAGCACTTTAGGGACGTATAATTCATTATTAATTATCTCTTGGCTACCCGTGATAGGTTTTTTGCAACTACCTTACTTAGACAGCTTTTATGAGTACAGTTTAAAACTCTTCAGGTACTCTAACACTACCACTTTGGCTTCTTGGGTAAGAGCCGATTGGATGTTCTACTCTTCGCATCCAGCCCTCTTCCTCAGCACGTACCTTGGTCATGGTTTACTAATCGATTACTTTGAGAAGAAAAGAAGACGCAATAACAACACCGATGAAGTGAATGCTAATAATCTGGAGTGGCTGTCAAGCCTGTGGGACTGGTACACCAGCTACTTGTTTCATCCTATTGCTTCTTTCCAACACTTTCCTTTTGACTCAGATTGGGATGAAGACCCGGATTTGTTCTTAGAGCGGTTGGCCTTCCCCGACCTCTGGCTTCACCCCCTGATACCAACCGATTACATAAAAAACTTACCGATGTGGAGGTTTAAATACCTTG
Source organism: Nycticryphes semicollaris (assembly GCA_013400055.1). Classification (NCBI taxonomy): domain Eukaryota; kingdom Metazoa; phylum Chordata; class Aves; order Charadriiformes; family Rostratulidae; genus Nycticryphes; species Nycticryphes semicollaris. The sequence goes on from VXBJ01007335.1 coordinate 270,384, forward strand.
GCGTCCATTCCGATGAGGAAGTGCTGGAAACCTTTCAAGACAGCGAAAGTGACTCGGACAGTGAAAACAAAGAGGTCTTCAGTAGTGAAAAAGAAGTCTCGGAGGACGATGACCTAAACGCATTTCACAGCCGCAGCGCAGGAGGGCCTCGGTGCGGTGCCGAGACCTGTTCGTGTGCCAGTAAATATTGTCATCACGAGCCATATGAACGGAAAGCGAGGTCCTACGGCTCGTACAGCACCGCAGGTGACATGGAGCCGGATTGGTCAGCCTGGCCCTCCGAGATGTTGCACTGTACAGAATGTGTGGTGTGTCTAGAGAATTTCGCAAACGGTTGCCTGCTCATGGGCTTGCCCTGCGGCCACGTGTTCCACCAGAATTGCATCGTGATGTGGCTGGCCGGCGGGCGACACTGCTGCCCCGTCTGCAGGTGGGCTTCGTACAAAAAAAAGCAGCCATACACACATCCGCAGCCTTTGTCGAGTGATACCCCATCTTAGCTGTGTGCTGACGTCCTTTGTAAGCTTTCAGGATATTACTGCTTGCCTTTTAAATGTTAGTCACTTAAAAGATTACGTGGTTTGAAGTTTTAGTTTAAATGTTAGTGCAGTGAACTAAAATATACATGATGCTAACGTTAACGACAGAATCATTTGGTTGCCTTGTATGTCGAACTGAACACATACTTATCCTACAGTAACTTCTTCTTTTCAACATCTGGAAACCTGATGCTGTTTTTGTAAGCACAAAAAGCCAAGCCTACAACAGAAGCGTATTCCAGCAAACGTTTACAAGTTAGGATGTGGGTGAAGTCGAAATTCTAATCGGAGACAATTGCTTAATATAAGTGTTTCTTATTTTAGAGTCTGTTCAGCACATCTTTGTTGAATAATGTATGTTGTAAGACAGAACCATTTAAAAAGAAATCGGTGAAATAAATTATTTTAAAAAGAGATTTGTAATGTTAATTGTTTTGATAAATATTTTGTGTGTATGGTTACGGATGTCTTGCTGGTCTGATTTATCTGTGAAGACAATAAAAATATAACACAAGTTTTGTGACTAATAAATCGTCTCCTAGTGATGCAGGAATTCATTGCTCCAGTGTGAGCCACTGGCCACAAGCAAGGCAATGGTGTTTCACCAAGAACTTCCTTCGTAAGTCCTCTGCCTTGAGGTGTGTCTTTGCTTGACCAGTGGCTTTCCAATTGATTACAGACTGCTTTATCAGACCAGCCAGCTCTCCAGCACCCTCACCTGCAGACATCTAGGAAGACTTTAGGGCAGCCCTTCTCCAGCCTCAAAGTAACCTATCGTGAAGTAGTTGAATATTGTCACACAAGCCACTTTTGTCACTGGAAAGGTAAAAAATACCAGGCTCCAACTCCTGTTTTTTTGCAGTGATTTCTGGTTTCTTGGGGGGAAAAAAAAGAAGTGATAGTTGTTAGATTCCTTAAAAAATTGTCATCTTTGTATTTTAATATTAAACTGTTCTGTTGGTTGTGCCTTTCAGAAATTATCTGGCTGAAAGTCCAGAGACAAATCCAAAACTGCAGTTGTTTGGAAAGGAGAGGGGAAGAAAAAAAAAAGGGGGGGNAGAAAGGTGTGTTTTCATTGGTTTATTTCTCTCCTAGTTCTTGGACATGTGGTATAAAAGGAGGATAATTAAATGAAGATGATAATAGAAAATGTAAACACTGGTCCCTCTTGCAGTTACCATCCATCTCTCTGTGCCTTTACAGAGAGTTGGGAGGCTGAGCTCACAAAGCAAAGCTGTTCTGGCACTGGTTTATCTGTCCAGGGTACCTGGACACTATCTTTTTTAATAACAAATATTTCATACCTCCAGTCACCAGGCGTCCTCCTGAGAGGATATTCTCCTAATTATCAGAAGGGCAGTTCTTAATTTGTGAGTATTTTTTCTTCTCTCATTTCCTTTTTCCTATTGTGGTATTAAAGCAGGGAGGGAGAGAGAAGGGGCATAATATCACCAAGTCTCCTGTGGTCTGGAAAGTAATTTTTATTCCAGTTGAGGCCTGTCAGTACATGCCCTTTATCTGTCATTACAGCCACGGCAGAGCGGTGGAGAGGCATAATGAAGGCAAAGAGCATTTCTGCTTCCAGTTTGTGTGGCAGTGTGACATTTAGCCTGTGTGCTTAGCGTAAGCAGCTGGGGCTGAAATCCACATTGTTTCAGAATTGTTGTCTTGAAACCTTGCACTGAACTGAGGCCTTGCCATCTCAAAAGGGGAAACAGAGGAGGTTCTTACTCTTTGTAAATAAGTACTTTTGAATGTAAATAAGTAATTGATGTACTGAAGTACATGAGTGAACCGCTGTATCAGAGTCCAGCGTTGCCTTTCGCTGGCACCTCAGCATTTTGCCAAAAACTGTGAACAGTAATTTCAAGCAGCACCGTGTCCTGGGGGCACCATGTGCTTCTGGAGCGTGGTTGTGCTTCTGGAGCATGGTTCTGCTTCCGAAGGGTGACCTCCCCATACAAAGCCTGGGCCCAAGCAGCTCCTGTGCACGGATGCAGCCTTATTTGCAGACCATTGTGCACACCTGTTTGGGCTGAAGACTTGTGTTAATGACCTCAGTTGCTCTCCCAGTCCCATTCTTTTGATGAATGACACAAACTGCTGTTTAATTAGCAGGAGAGCCACAGAGGGCACATCCATATGAGCGGGTAATTATGACCAGTAGATAGCTGTTAGTGAAGGTTTGGTCCCCTTGTGTCCATTAGCCTGGGTTATATAAATTGTTGTGATCCAGTTCACAGCGATGCATCTGCTTCAAAATCCACAGCAGCTGGTGTAGTGTATGGGTAGTCCCAGCAGGAAAGGAAAAAGCAGTTGGAATTGTTTATTTTATGAAATGCTTGTGTCAGTAGCGGCAGAAGCCTCCAAGTAGGATTGTTTTCTACAGAATACAGACTCTCCGACAGCCTTTACCCAACGCATTGACAGTTGAAAATCTGGAAAACGGAGCAAAGACTGTGCCTGTAACAAGGTCAGCAGTTTTGCTGCTCGCTTGTTTTGCCTCGCAGGGCTGGGTTGTGTGAGGATTTATAAAGTGTCTTTGAGTTAGCGGAGATGCTAAATGTTCTCAAAGCAGTGTTTTACTCTCTGGGTGCCTGAAATCTGTCGACCAACTGTAAATAGAAAATGCTAGACAATTGATCTGAGGTTACTTAGTAGGTTTAATTAAGGCAATTGGTCTTTTGTTCTGCTACTAGGAGCGGGTGGATTTAGATCACCTCTGAAACTCTTTGCCAGTCTGAGCAATTACTGTTATGTTACACTGGCTTTCCCACTGTTGGTACCCAGTCCAAAAAGGAGAGCATTTTTAGATCTATTTTTATTCTGGACTAGCTCTTGGAAGGAAAAAAGACAAAGGTGAATAGTACATTTTTGTAACTGTTATTAAAATGTCTTTCTCTGGGAATTAAATAATGAGGGTAAGTATAATTGTAAGATATTAGAGTTAGATTAAGCTAGTAGTACCTTTTCCTTCCTAAGATTTTGCACTCTTTCTGTGCACTGGTGATTATTTCCAGTCCTCTGCATCTCAGTTTGTGCACTGGGGTGCAAGGAGATGGAAGGACGTGCTGGAGCTCACCCCGCAGCACCCGGCAGGGTGGCTCCAAGCTGTCCATTAATTTTGGCCAGGTTACGTGCCCTTTGTTGCATAGAGGATGGCGGAGGATGGAGATGATCCAGGCCTTGCCAGTGGGCCACCTCCAAAAGAGCCCTGGCAGCTGAAGACGAGGCGGGTCATGTCTTCTGTGCAGGCAATTGCTGCTTCTTATGCTTTTTCAATCCCCTGTGGGTCTTCCCTGCGCTTCAAGGGAAAGATAATTCAGCATAGTTCGAGTCACCCCTTGCACAATTAGATTTGATAAATACCCTTCACTGTGCTTCGCTGTAACCTGTGTGACACAGTGAGGGCAGGTGCTGACGTAACCTGCTCCATCATCTGCTTTTATTGCTCTTAACTCCTGCCAGAGGAGGTGCCCGAACAGTATCAGCACTGGGGCTGAATCCTGTTAACTCCTCCATGCCCCCTTTCCACCCGCCGTGGCGAGGGGCAGCATGAGGTGGTGTGGGGCTCTGTGAGGGGCTGCGAACAGCATGGCGAATAGGACTCGGTAGGTGATCACCCACCTCCACTTGGCACTGGTGAGGCCCCACCTTGAGCACCGAGTTCAGTTTTGGGCCCTTTACCACAAAAAAAGAAATTGAGATGCTGGAGTGGGTCCAGAGAAGGGCAACAAAGCTGATGAGGGGTCTGGAGAGTAAGCCTTATTGAGGAGCAGCTGAGGGAGCTGGTGTTGTACAGCCTGGAGAAGAGAAGCATGAGGAGAGACCTTGTCCCTCTCTTACAACTACCTGAAAGGAGGACATAGAGAGGTGGGGGTTGGTCTCTTCTTCCAAGTCACAGGCGATAGGACAAGAGGAAATGGCTTCGAGTTGCACGGGGGAGGTTTAGGATCGATATTAGGAAAATATTTTACCCTGAAAAGGTTATGGAGCATTGGAACGAGCTGCCCAGGGAGGTGGTTGAGGTGTTGAGGCACCATCCCTGGAGGTATTCAAAAGACGAGTTGACATAGAGCTTAGTGACGTGGTTTAGTGATGGGGTTTTTTTATCACAGTTAGGCTGATGGTGGGACAAGATGATCTTAAAAGTCCTTTCCAACAGAAGCGATCCTATGGCTCTGTGTGAAGCAGTGCGGGGCCGTGGGAGTGGCGGGGGGGACCGTGCGGGGCGGGGCCTGTGAAGCGCCGCTGCGCCCGGGCCTGGTTGACCGTTGCCCCACCCTGGGCGAGGCTACTCGGGCATCACCCGCCCCTCCCGCACGGGCGGTGCTGACTGGAGCTGGGGAGGGGAGAGGGGGGGAGGAGCCGCGCACATGCGTGGAGGTGAGAGGGCGGGAGGGAGGAGTGCGCATGCGCAGTGGGGGCCGCCCGCCCCTGGCGACGGGCGGGGACATCAACCGGGAAGGGCCGGGCGGCTGGAGGTGGTGGCCGCCATGGGCCTCTTCGGGAAGACTCCCGAGAAGCCGCCCAAGGAGCTGGTAAGAACCCGGTGGCGTCGTTGCTTCAGGCGGGGGTCAGGAGGCGGCGAGGGTGTCTGGCTCGGCGGCGACGTCGTCGTCTTGAGTGCACGGCGTTGCCATGGCGCGGGGAAGGGGCTGCGGAGGGCCGGGCCCAGACTGGGGGAGGTACCGCGGCGCCGGGGACCTCGCCTGACAGCACCGGGCCCAGGGCTGAGATGAGGGGCGGCGAGCTCGCAGTCCCGCGGCCGGGGGAAGGAGGGTTTGGAGCGAGTAGGATGCCCCAGTGAGCTTTGTCCCCGTGTGTCTCTGCGGCGGCCGGGCCTCAGCAGCGGGTGAGGAGCCCTGGTAGTCCGGCCCTAAAGGGTTTGAGGGCACCTGCGCTCGGTTTCCTCGCATCTTCTAAAATCCAGTAGCTTCATGAGGCACTCGACCTGCTGTCAGAGCGCTCCTGCGCCTTTTGGGTGTGCGGGGATTTGGAGGGTGCTTCCTAGGGCCGCAGAAGCACTAGCCAAAGGAGCATCCTGGGTGGTGTGATTTGGGGAGGTTTAGTAAGCTGCCCCTGGATTTTTAGCTTGCTATTAGCTGTCTTCCATGGTTTCTAGCTCTCTGGCTTTGTCAGGAGCTTGTAGGTCCTGTTGCAGACAGCCATAAAAACATGAGTGGCTGAAATATTGGGACTCAGTGTTTTTTTGAGGCTGCAGGCAAGCTATGTAAACCTTGTTTCTACCCTCAGATTCCTGATGTCACAGTGAAATGAAATAAGATACTGATTTCACTGTTGTCTTTCATAAATCACTATTAAGTTGGTAATAAAAAACCCTGCTGTTTGATGGGAGGAAAGATCAAATATGGTAAAAAACCAGCAGGGCGAAGGTGACAGGCACTGAAGATGAAGGCTTAGAAAAGCTGCAGTGCCACAGATATTCCTGCCTGTCTTGTAGCAGCTGAGACCCAGGAGAATGAGTTATAATGATCACTTGTTGGGTGACAGCATGCTTGCCCTTCTTTCTCCACCTGTGCGAGAGCACTGTGCAAGTTGGTTATAGTTTCCTGTGTTCAAGTGCAGTGTTGGAAGATACCTCAGAAAGAACTGGGGTTTGGGGACTGCTGCTCTCAGTTCTGGGATAAAGCAGCAGACAACTGTTTCACCCCCATGATGTGGTTATACTGCACTGATAAGTTCTTCTTGTTTCGTGTCCAGTGATAGCTCTTTCCCCATAGTCCATAACTGACAAACTTGGTTTTTTTTTCCAGTAATACAGCATGACCGTGGGTCAACTTTGAGCTGTTTGCAGAAAAGGCTGCAAAGGTGCTAGAAAACAGACATGTTCTGACCCATAAGAAGTGACTTGGGTCATCTCGCTGCCGTAAGCAGGCTCTTGGGCTGTAGGCTGGCACGATGACTTCACAGGCCGTTACAGAACTATTGAGAAACCTATTAATAGTAAGAAACTTCTTTCCTTCTGTATCTCTATTGCACAGTGTTAGAAGGAAGAAGTAGTTATTTCTGCTTGCTAGATCATGGGCCAAAAAGCACTGCTTACCTCTTGTCTGCCAGCAGCCATACACAAGACAGTGTCCCTGAGCAGGGCTAGAGAAAGCACCGAGCAGCGCAGGAGGTGGCTGAGGGTGGGAAGACAAGATTTTTGTGACGGCAGTGAGTCACTCTGAGTTTGTTTGTATGTTTGCAGTTGATGGGAAAGAACTGAATGATACAAGCCAAAGACCTTCAGGCCTTGCGAGGAGCCAGTGATGCATTTCAGCCTGTGTAAAGCTTGGAATCTGCTATATGTTTAATACCACATCTGGATTGCTTGAGCTAAAAAGATATTTTTCTTCCAGTGTAGTCTGAATGGTTTATTTTAGCTTAGTGTTTTGCTGGCCAACTCTCCCGTGTAATGTGGTGCTGTGAGAACCATGTTTTTGTTTATGTCAGAACTGGAAGCAGAATAGCTTCATCAGAATGAAGTTGTGCTTGGGGTAATTAACCTTGCTTCGTTGGCCAAAGTGCTTCAATTCCCAGTGTTGCTACCTCTGTGCTGGATTTTGCAGCAGTTTGTAGGTGTACCCCTCCTGTCCTGAGTCAGATGGGCAATGCAGCTTCTTTACTGCTCAACAAAATGATGTGTCTGATGTAACTGGAAGTGTGCAGTTGTTTAGATGATAGTCAATGGGATTTCCTCTTCCTCTTATAGACAAAACTGGTGATGAGTGTTGGGAAGACCAGGGAATGCAGAAGCATTCGGCTCTGCCTTTATGAGGATGGTTGTGTGAAGCAGCTTATTCATCGTGTAATCATCATAGAATGGTTTGGCTTGGAAGGGACCTTAAAGATTCCAACCCCCCTGCCATGGGCATGGACACCGTCCACTAAACCATGTGGCTCCAAGCCCCATTCAGCATCGTCTTGAACATTTCCAGGGTTGGGGCATCCACAACTTCCCTGGGCAACCTGTTCCAGCGTCTCACCACCCTCACACCAAAGAATTTCTTCTTAATGTCTAATCTAAATCTACTCTCTTTCAGTTTAAAACCATTATCTCTCATCGTATCACTAAACTCCCTGATAAAGAACCCAAACCCATCTCTCCTGTAGGCCTCCTTTAAGTACTGGAAGGCACTGGTAGGTACTGGAAGGTCTCCCCGAAGACTTCTCTTCTCCAGGCTGAAAAACCCAAACTCTCTCAGCTCAGCCTGTCTTCATGGGAGAGATGCTCCAGCCCTCTGATCATCTTTGTGGCCCTCTAAAGGACTTGCTTCTTCTTATGTTGGGGGCCCCAGGGCTGAATGCAATATGCTGTGCAGGATTAGGGATGAGCTATCAGAGGGCCAGCAGGGATTGATGACAACATAAAGCCAGTTGTAGTTTAATGGTGTCTTTGTGTTGGACTGTACATCTCAGAGACAGGAATCTGTGAATCCTGCTGTGGTTCACTTGACAGTTGCTGATTGTGCTTGTATGTGAAGGCTTAATACATGTTTGTTTGTTCTAGAATACAAGTTGTAGAGCAAATACCAGAGAGATGTTACATTTGAGACATGACAGTCAGACAGTCAGAGTTCAGTCATGTTTTACCTCAGTCTCTTCCCCCCATTCTTTCTAGTGTAGGTATAGCCAGGAGAGGGACCTTCTTAGCTTCCTAATAGGGTGAGGAATGAATCTACATGACATTTTCTGCTCTGTTCTGAAGAACAAGAAGGGAAGCTGCAGTCAGTCCTGCAAGGGATTTCTTCCCCACCCTGTAATGAAAAAGGATTCAAGTAAAGGTACAGGAGCTTTCTGCAACCCCTTTAAAACTTCTGCACACCCATAATGTGTATGCACAGAGTCCTGCAGGGCTTTTGGATTTGGGGTTTTTTCAGTACATTGGTCTGCTGTTGGCGGTTGCTGTCTGTAGTCCAAACACGGTATTGTTCATCACCACTGAGAGCATTTCTTTGGAGACTGGTAAAGTCTAAGAATATGTCTCGCTCTACTGGCCTTGTGCACTGAAGAGCACTCATTTTACAATTCTGTTATAAAGCTTGTTCAGGTAGATGAAGTTTTTTTTTTATTTGAAGTTTAAAAATCATATCAAAATCAGGGTGATTTACATGTGAAACTTCATACAGCCAACTAGACTTCTTGAGTGTCCTGTGCACTGACATGTACAGTGTCCAAGTAGATCCATGACCTAGAGATAGTCTTAATAGTTAAGCTGGGGTTTTTTCAGATTCTGTGCAAAATCTGTGCTGCCTATAATAAAAACAGCATCAGAACTCCATAAGCATTTGTCATTCTGCTTGTGTGCTAAGTATTAATTCCTGATTCTTGATTCTCATGTTGTACAGCCCCTCTGCTTCTCTCTTTACCCGCTTCAGCACCCTGTGTTGCGGGAGCTGGGAGTGCTGGAACAGAGAGATCCTACAAGTTCCAGGAAGGAAGCCGTAGAGGGGGTGGCTGTGATTGAACCCCACCAAATGCAGGGGAAGGGAAGCTGGAGGGCAGAGCTGCTGTGTAGAAGGACCTGAGCAAGCAGGAGGAACGGACCAGCAGGAACCTCACAATGTTGAGCAACATGGGGTTGTGCATGTGGGAAAACAATCTCCCCGTGCCCCTGGAGGGATGTGCAGCCTGGAGCTGGGTGGGCAGCAGCTCCACAGGAAAGGACCTGGGCTTCCCATGGTCACTGATCTTTGCAGCCCTGGGGGCAAAGTGGGTTGCATTAGCGAGCTGTAATCATCAAGTTAAGGCAAATAGTTGTTCAGTTACTCTGCTACATTTGGTGTTAATGAGGCCAAATCTGCAAAACAGTGTCCCTGTTTGGGTGCCCAGTTCAAAAAGGTATCAACTGGGGAGAGTGTGGCAGAGGGCCACCCATCAAGATGGTGGAGGACTGGACCCTGTGACACAGGAGGAGAGACTGAGTGAACTGGGCTGGTTTAAGTTTGGAGAAGAGAAGGTGAAGGGGCAGGCTCTAAAGCTTTTCGCTGCCTCTAATGGGGTTGTAGTGAACACAGAGCCAGGTACTTTCCAGGTGTGCCCAGTGACAGGAAAGGGGCTACAGCCACAGGTGGCCAGAGGAGATTTTTGAATTGAATGTGAGGAGAGGTGTTCACCACAGGAGTGCTGAAGTCCTGGAACAAAAGCCCCAGAGTGGTTGTGAAGTCTCTGCCCTCGGACAGTATCAAAACTCAGTGGATGAGGCCCTGAACAGCGTGTTTGAACTCGATCCTGCTTTGGTTAGGAGGTTGGCTTGGAGACCTCCTGGGGTTCCTTCTGACTGAAACAAGTAGTAGCACTCTTTGTGCTGTCATCCTGTGCCAAAGTTTCTACCTTATGCTGAAATTCTCTCTGGCAAGTTCCCTCTGCAAAGCAGTATCACTGTGACGTAGGAAGTTTAGCCAGGTGGTGACCCTCTCCAATTCACAAGTCGCATCCTTCTTAACTCCTTGTCTGGATGTTAAGAGGAGTGCAGTCATTGGTGGGATCTCTGAAATATTTTGGGTTTGGTTTTTTTTTTTCATTTGAATTATGAAAACTTAACTCAAAACTTAAAGCTTGTGCATTTTGAAGTGCTGCTTTAGATGTTGAATGGTTAAGTTACAGGAAAGTATAAAAGCATAAAGTTGAAATTTCAAGTAACTGTTCTGTTCTTTTTTTAAGGTCAATGAATGGTCCTTGAAGATAAGGAAAGAAATGAGAGTGATTGATAGACAGATCAGAGGTTTGTACTTATGTCTCATTTTTCATTTTTCCTTTCCCTGTCTGCCTTCAAGGGTTTGGGGTTTTTTTGCATTATATTGGGGGAGGCTGTGAAATCAAATAACCTGGGGTACCCTCTAATGTCTGGAATAAAGGAAGATGAATATGATCCTGGGACTAGACTTAGTCTGTGTTATAAAATGACATCGCTGTAAAGTTCTCTAAGTAAAATTTTCAAAAGAACCTAAATATTGTATACTTTCAGTAGGACATAATGTTCTTAAATCTGCTTTGATAAGATGAAGTAGACTTACTGTGTGGAATTGCACTGCACAATTTTGTTTTAATCAGTGCAGTATAAGTGTGGTATGTAATTCCAGGTGTAGAAGGTTCCACAGGTGTGTACTGGCATGAAGTGCACGCACTGAACAAAAGGGAGGGGCGTCAGGAGACTTCTGTTGGTGGGAGTTTTGCTATTAAATGATAGCAGAGGTCTGGAAGAGGTTTTGAAAAACAGAGGAGTTGCTCATTATTACACTGCCGTTACCTCTGTTTCTTGCTCTCTCTTCTGCTCACCTTCACAGAATCTGAAATTATGTTTGGGACTAGATTCTGTTTTCCCCTTTTTGCTTTAGCTTGCCCTCAGGATTGGTCTGTGGGATGTGCTGGTATTTTGTGTTGGCATCTGGTTATTAGTCACATACCTGTTTTGAGTGACTTCTCAAGGAGCACATTCTCCTTTCCCCCTTTCCTTGCCAGCCCCACACTTCTGGAATGAGCTGGTGGGGTTCATATATTCTCCCACTTGTAGATTGTACGAATTGGTTGGAGGGAGATGCTCAAGCAGTACACAGTCTGCCTTTGTCCTCATCTGTGAAATGAGGAGAGGGTTTGTGCCTCTTCCAGGAAAACCGATGTACAGTGGCGTTCATTATGTTTGAGAACTGACATGCATTCTCCAAGGCACATTGTGGGGCTGTATCAGGCACCGAGCAACTAAAACGTGGCTGATGTTAACAGCAAAGTATGTTTTAGAGGCTGCATCTTCGATGGGAGCAAACTGCCCTTGGTGGTTTCTTGAAATTTTGTTTTTCTCTCAACTTTATGCATACCATGTTGCTTCTAATGGCCTGTGTGGTAGTCTGGTGTTTTGATGTGGATGTAAGTCTAATTATTGTAGCAGCTCTAAACACCTTCTCTATGTGTATTCCAGAGTGTTACATTCAGAGGAATACAGTCCAGCATGTCGGAGCTCAGACTAACCACCAACCATCTGCTATTCTGATAAAGTACAGAATATCTTTTTAATGCCAGTATTGTGCTAGGATTTCACACCTCACCAAGTGTCAGCTGTGGAGTTACACAGTTCAGCCTGCTAGCATGGTTAGTGCCCAGCAGCTGCTGAAAGGTGACAGCCACGTGCCACTAGAGCGGTTGGTTGGTTTTTGATGTTTTTTTTTCCCCAGAATTACCCACTGTGGTTGGATTCTGCCATGATTTATCATTTCAGTTGAGATATGCCCAGGAAATTGCTGTAATCTCTGAGTAAGGATGCTGAGCGGGGTCCTGTCTTAGTTTCCCTGGGGAACCTGTGCTAGATGGGTTTCGATGCAGCAACACTGGGATCCACCTGGGACTGCCTGAGTGGGCCTGGATCACTCTCACACCTGGCCTGCCCAGTCAGTGCAGTCACTGATACAGGAACATGCTCTTTTGAACCATCTGTTGTTGAGAGTCTCGCTGCTTTAGTGATTTATCTGTGGTGTGGGTTGCTTTTGAGGGCTTGGAAGGGTCGAAGAAATAAAAGGTGACTTCAGAATTGACTTTTTCAAGTTAATATAGTTGGAGTAATACATTAACTTTGTGCTTTATTGAGCTTGCAAGTCCCTCTTGCAGGTGTTTGGGACTGCTTTGTGCCTCTGTTATGCTTGGTATTGCTGCAGAGGGACTGGTGTGGTGACTTGTCTCACCAGATGTGTGTAGCTGGTGTTGACCTTCAAAGGCAGAGTTGACTGTTCTTGCATATTTGTGCCACTAACCTTGTATTCAGCAGTTCATCATGTAAGTGAAAGCATTCACTTGAGTACAAGGCCACGCTCTGCCAGTTTGGCTGTAGGAACAGAGTACCTGTGGGTGTACTCAAAATGAATGTCATAATTCCTCAGTACTGCTGGAGCACTCCCGGTGTTTTCTGCTGCACCGTTTCACCTGTTTCTTACCTGTTGTGATACGCTGGGACTCGGCTCCTTCCTGTGTCTGACAGAGAAATGTTTTCAAGCTTTTGACGTTTCTGCAGGTAACAGTGGGGCAGCAGCAAGGAGTGGTTTTCTGATTACGATTCTACAGCTTCCTGCCAGTCCTTCAGGATAAAGAGGCCATTGAATGATTTTGAGAGAATGATCTGGCTTGAGTACAGGGTTTGGTAACTCCCACGTGAGAAGATGCATCATCAAAGTCTCCAGGTTGGCCTGTGCCAAAAAGCCTGCGTTGGTGCCTTCGTTTTTTATAAAAGGGCAAGTTTTGATTCTTGCCTGTATGTAACTTCTGTCTGGTGTAAATCAAGAATACTCCAACAAAACTGAATTTGAACAAAGCTATTGCTAAAAATACTTGTTCTTTGGCTCAACTCTTTGCAGGAAAGTATGCCTAACCCTTACTATCTGAATTCTTTATTTACTTCAGAATAGGGTTGTGGTTTTTTTTACAGAGTAACTTAGAGCCACATTTCGTCATTGGCTAATTTACTGCTGAGTCTAGAAAAGGAAGGGGGTGGTTACAGCCCCTGCTTGTTCCTGTGTTTCTTACTCTGAGCTTTATGAGGTACCTGCCTTCTGTTGTACCCAGCCTGCATTATCTGATGAGGCAGATGTGTGAACAGTCACATCAGATTTGCTAGAGAAACCTGTGTTATTTAAGGAAGCCTGTTTAGTGAATAATATTTCAAATCTAACTATTCAGTGCTCATTTTGTACCGGCTTAGTTCAGTAGTCCTGCTCCAGCATGTTTTTATAAAAAGCTGTTGAATTAAGCTAGATACCAGGGGAGTTTGTACTGGTTTGTTTTAAGTTACAACTAACTATTTACCAGCATAGTGGTTTTACTGATAAATTATCCATAACTTTGGCACCAACCAGCTTATGATTTGAATGTGCCAGTTTATATGAACACCTAATGCACGTGTCTTAAAGTATGAGGAATATAAACTCAAGACCTTAAGTAGGAGTATAGATCTGGCTGGGTATCCAGTTGAGGCTTAGTGAGTGTGCCTGATGGGAGAAATTTTTAAGTCTGTCTGCAAGGATGAAGGCGATTTGCTGTGTTTTTTCTTTACTCCAGATATCCAGAGAGAAGAGGAGAAGGTGAAGCGGTCAATAAAGGACGCTGCCAAAAAGGGTCAGAAAGATGTGTGTGTGATCTTGGCCAAGGAACTGATCCGCTCTCGAAAGGCCGTTAGCAAACTCTATGCATCCAAAGCTCACATGAACTCTGTTCTCATGGGGATGAAGAACCAGCTTGGTAAGAATTTCTTCTGAGCCCAAGTACCTCTGGTGTCAGAGGTGGGATCTGAGTTTCCATTTTCAGAGCCAAGGTCAAATGCAGGCAGAGCTTGAAGTTGGAAACAGGCTTCTTCTTGTGAAAGGCAGCTGATCCCAGTGGCTTTCAGGATCCTGGGAAATTCCTCCTGTAGCAGACCTGGAGATGTGAGGTCCTTACATCCAGCCAGGCTGAGCACCACCTCCCAGTAGGTACATGCACCCTCACCAGTGCCTTCACCAGCACCCATTAAACACGCGCAGCTTCCACACAAACATGACCAGCGCTGACAGTTCAGTCCTGATCTTCCTCTTCAGCTGATTAGGACTGATGTCTGCTAGTAGAATACATGTACATACAGACACACACATGCACAATCAATAGGTTATTCCAGCACCTGCTCTCAAACACTCTGAGCTGGCCAGCTCTCTGGCAACTGGCCCCAGATCTCCTCCTCTGCCTGAGATGCTGGTACCTGGACCTGTTATTCCCAGAGGTTTGTGTGTTCCCTGGTTCACCTTGATCCCAGCCTTTCTCCACCTTCAGTCCTTCCCCTAAACATCCCATAAAAATCTTTTCAGGTTCAGTCCCATTCCTGCAATCCCCTTAAAGGATTCCATAATAAGTTTTTCTTGGTTCAAAACGTGCTCTTTTCCCCCATGTCCCCTACTGAGTCCTATATCCCTGTAGGCATTAACCCCCTTCAGTCCATAGGTTGTTCTGGAGATGGTTTCCCCACTGCCTGGATGGGTTTCCCACCCTGAGCTCTGGAGTAGTCAGGGAGCTCCCAGTTAGCTTCCTGGGGTTCCTACCCCTTGTTGTTCCCTAGATCCTCACTGGCTCCCTGTTTCCTCTGATGAGCAGATAATCTAACAAACACCTCTCCTTGGAGACTGAGTGTTGCAGTGACACAAGAATCATGTTCTCTGAAACAGAACTCTGTCACAGTAATTGAGGGCACATTTCTAGTGTGTGTACCTGAACAGTTTGTGTGTCTGATATCCCCGTATCCTTGTGGAGTCTGTTGTGGCCGATTCTGACAGGATCAGTAACATGAGGTTTATTTTCTTCAGTAGAACTCCCTGCATCTTGTGATTGTTTCTCTAGCAAGAGTCTTGGGACACCTACTAAGCCCTAAATGGAGTTGGGGGGGGGGTTTACAGGGAAGTGTTTGATTTCCTTGATTTGGATGAATTTGGATTTCCCTGGTGGCTTAACACCTAGTGCTCTGTAAACCCTACTCGGTCCTTTGTGCTCCTCCAATACCAGCATATTTCCCTCATTCCTTATCCACACCAGAAATCTCTTGTAATGGACTTCCTGCAGTATTTTCCACACCTTAGAGCATTCCACCTTGTAACAAGAGCAGAGCAGACAGCATTGAAAACAGGGACAGACTTGGGGAAGGTTAACCTGCTACTGAAATATCCAGCCCCCCACCCCAGCGTGATCCAGGCTTGTTGCTGGTAGATTTTAAGACGGGATGAGTGATAAATTGGGAGTCGCCCCGTGAACCTTAAGTGTAATCTTATGGTAGGTCAAATGTGGCTCCCTGTGTACCTCATACAGGAAAGGGAAGCAGGGGTCATGCTTGCAGCTTGAGGTGTCCCTTAAAAGGAAAAACTCCTTATTTACTGCTACCAGCATCTTCGTCTACTGAGAATGTTCTGACACCCTTATCCAAGCGATAGGAAAGAATCTAGAATTCAGGCTGGGGTTTGTATTAACTTGCTTCATCTCAGGGAAATGACCACTAAAGGCCAAGAGTTCTCTTAGTTTGTTGCCAATACAAGTGTAATGTTCTTAAAGAAATTAAGTATTAAAATGAAAAATAATACATGCTGTACCTTCATTTTGCTTCATTAAGGAGTGACCATTTTATATGTAAACAGGTGAGTTCTCTATGGCTAGGAAGCTGCAAAGTTAGAAGGCTCAATTAAAGAACCTCAAAGTACCCTTAATTATTGCATTTTGATCTTGGTATGTGAAGATCTTTTGAGAGGACGAGAGGTATGAGAAGAGCTTTTAAGCTACATGATGAGAGTAGCCTCTGGAATCAGTACTGTTAAATTCACTTTAAATGACACTGATTTCCAGCTTACCTGCTTCAGCATTAATTTTCTAGCACACTGTTTGCTGTGAAGCTGTTGCACTAGAACTTTGGCCAGAGTTAGCTTCCACTGCCCAGTGTCTGCTTTGCTCAGCAGTCGGGTGGAGCTGGGCTGTAGCTCCCCTGGTGAAACCTTCAGCAGGACCTCTGGCTGCTGAGGGACACGGGCGGGAGCTCCTCAGGGATCTCTCCTCATGAACTGGAGGGCAGGTGGGTTGAAATCTCTCTGTGGGCAACCTGGATTGCTCCAGCTAATCATGCGGGACCAGGATCTGCTAGAAACTTGTTTTCTCCAATGTGGGTAGGAGTTGAGCTTTTCCAAGAAAGTAGACAAAAATGAAGAAGCAGGATGTCTGTTCTTTTTTTAATTAAATTGCCTACATGTGAACCAATTTCTGCCCACGTAGGGAGGATATAAATTCTATGGTTTTGGTGGGATATGAGTTGTTCAAGCTTTTTTCTTTCTCTCCTTCACAGCTGTCCTGAGAGTAGCAGGTTCATTGCAGAAAAGCACAGAAGTCATGAAAGCTATGCAAAATCTAGTAAAAATCCCTGAAATTCAAGCAACAATGAGGGAGTTGTCCAAAGAGATGATGAAGGTAAGAGCATAGAATGGTTAGAGTTGGAAGGGACCTTAAAGATCATCAAGTTCCAACCCCCCTGCCATGGGCAGAGACACCTCCCACTAGAGCAGGTTGCTCAAAGCCCCATCCAGCCTGGCCTTAAACACTTCCAGGGATGGGGCATCCACAACTTCTTTGGGCAACCTGTTCTGGTGTCTCACCACCCTCACAGTGAAGAAATTCTTTCTAGTATCTAATCTAAACCTCCCCTAGATCTATATAAGATCTATATCACAAATGGACTTGTGTGAAGTCCTTCAGCGTGCTGGAGTGCTGTGACTGCTGAGGGTGGCCCCTTACTCAGAGGGTTTGTGTGAGCTCTGACAAACAGAAATTAAAGTATCTCATTAACAGCTGGGGACTTTCTAGCAAGTTACTGTATGTGGGGGGGAAACCCTGTATGTGGGTGACACCTGCAGCACGTTTGGTGTAAAGCCTGACTGAAGCTGAAAAAAGCTGCTTGGGTTGAGGATGGAAGGAGGAAGATTGGTCCCTGTACAGAGCAGATGGGGCTCAGTCATCCCTGTCCCCAGGGGTGGGGGGGTGATGGAGGCTCATAGTTCACATCTGTGCCCAGTGACTGCCCCTGTCCCCAGGCTCCTGTCTGCTATGGGGGAGAATCAGTGTCCTGCTCCCAGGGGTGAAAATGGTCATTAAGAAGGTCCCTCCACAGCCTGTTGCAGAGTGGGAAGCTGAAAGTCCCATCTTGGGTAAGGTGGCCGATACTGGGTTAAAAACATCTGGTGTAGTGTCTCCATCCAATGCAAGTGGATTTTTAAAGATTTTTAAAGTTATACTTAAATAGTACTTCACTGGTTTGGTTTCTTTTGAACTACCAAAGTTATATTGTTTCCCCCTCCCACCCTCTTACTGTTCTAGACCACTTAGGCCAAACCAAGAGTATTTCTTAATAATATTATGGCTGTGCCCCGGGACAATTTGGCCATAGCTAGACTGCAGGCCCTGCAAAGGAATGTTTTCAAATGCAGATTTAAAAAAAAAAATAAATAAAAAGCAAGCTCTGTCAGACACTGATTTTACAGCATGTTACACAATTTATGCTTCAGGACTGAAGCATGTGAACTCCAGCTGCAAAGGGGATGTCAGACATGTAACACCAAGGAAATGCAGCTGGGGGGGGGGGCCTCAAAGCGAGAACACCTGTAGCGAATCCTTAATTTTCTTACTACTTTTCCTGTGCAGCACTTGTACAGGCAGGTGCTTAAGCTGTGGGCAGGTGTGGTGGCCAGCCCTCATGTCACAGGAAAGCCGTGGTCTGGGAAGAGCAGTCGTTCCGTGCCTGGTCTGGGAAGCAGGAAGTGTGTCCTCTTCCTCTGCCCCTTTCCAAAGGCATCACACCCTGCCTTTTTTTGTTTTCCGCCAGGCTGGAATTATAGAGGAAATGCTGGAGGACACCTTTGAAAGCCTGGAGGATCAGGAGGAAATGGAAGAGGAAGCAGAGATGGAAATTGACAAAATCCTGTTTGAAATTACAGCTGGTGAGTTTGTGTGTGATTGCTGAGAGCAGAGCCCTGCCCCGCTCTCTCCAATAAGACACAGCAATTTAAATCTTTGTTCTGACTTCCCTGGGCTTTCCCAGTGGTGGCTTTGCCTTTGCTAATAGGCAGAGTGCTCCCACAAACTGGTTTCTCAGGGAATACTGGCTGCGAAGGCCAGTGCAGTTCAGTAAGGCATAAGTAATAATTCATCAGCTGACATCTGTGCAGTGCTCTAATTGAGGCTTTAACAGCTCAGTGCTTGTCTCTGCGCTGGATCCTTGCAGCAAGGTGAAACCTGGATGACTGAGTAGATGGATACAGCATTATTAAGGGAGCTAGGAAATAGCTCAGCTGCGTGGCCTTGAGCCTTAGGCTGTTGTGATCCCTGGCTATAAAATCCTGTTCACGTCTTGACTCAAGTGGGGGAAAAAAACCCCCACAAAACAACCACCACCCCTAAACACAGGCCAAGGCCCCCATCTTCTGCCTTACAGAAGAATAACAATCTACTGTTTCAGTTACCTGACTGGGATAATGCTTAGGAACGCTCCTCACCTGAATGCCTTTTGACAGACCTAATTACAGGAGCTGTGTCCAGCTGAAAGCACAGTTCCCCAGCTCCTGCCCTGCTCTAACACCTTGTCCCCAGCCACTGGCTTGTTGCCCTCTCTCGTTTCCAGCATCCTGCTTTGGTTTGTTTCCACCCTGGTTCCTGTCAGAAGCAGGTCCCTTCCTGGTGGGGAGCTGAGGGGTCAGTACCGCTGCATCAGCCAACAGCCCCCGGGGCTGAGCGAGTCCAACAGTTCTTGTGCTCATCCGCCACCGGGGTTGAATTACTTCAGCTGTACCTGAAAGCTGCTAATTACTAACTGAAGACCTAATGAACGCTAACGAGCCTGTTTGTTGTTTGCAGGGGCCTTGGGTAAAGCGCCTAGTAAAGTCACAGATGCTCTTCCAGAGCCTGAACCCATGGGAGCGGCGGCTGCTGCTGTTGATGAGGAGGAAGACATCGAAGCGATGCAGTCGCGATTAGCGACGCTCCGTAGCTAAGGCCAAAACCAGTGTGTACAGTTTGCCTTTATTTTTTTTTTGTCTTTTTCTTTGCAATGGGAGACTCTGTCCTACCTTCAAAATGCAAAACTGAATACGTGAGAATATTTTATGTAATATATAGTTTTCTTCCTGGGGAGTGTATTCTCCAAGAGACTACTGTAATATACTACTTCTTGGGGAGAGCAGCCTGTAGAGGAGATCTCACCCTTCTTCTGTTGGGCCTGTCTGCCCCACGAGAGGCTGTGGTGAAACGGCCACGGTGGTGTGATGTTACCTATTTTCAGATATAAAGTCCTGAAACACATCTTGAGCTTCAAGTACCTTCTTCCCCCAAAAAGGCACTTTTGCTAAATCCGCTACCAAAAACCTTCCATGGTGTAAGATCTCATCATTCTGAACCACTACAGATTTTATTAAAGTTGCTTTTATGGTTTGCATCACTTGAAACTCTTTCCACAAACAATATCCACTGTTCCCTTCTAGTTTTATAACATTTATTTCCTTTTTTTTTTTTTGTTTCCCTCTTCCTTATCTTCTTCACATTCAGGCCTTTACAGCATGGCTAACAGTAGCTTTCACTCAGAGCAGCTGTTCAATAGCTGCTTTAGTCCAGCCTTATTTAGCAAAGGCAGGCTCCAGCTGCCACCGCAGGGCCTTCCTTCAGGGCCAGGAGTTGTGCCACAGGCAGGTGCAGTTAAGGCAGCCTGGAGAGAGCCCTCCCTCCTCCACTCAGGGACCGGTGGCTTTTACAGGTCCTTTTACAGGCAAAGAGGTGCCAGATGGAGTATTTCCTTAGTCATTTGCTGAACCATCCCAGGTACTATCGCTTAACAAGTGACAAAAAGCCATCTGCTGCTTAAATGGTATGTTTTTATGGTCAAAGGAATCCAAAACACAAGGAGAGGCACAAAACAAATGTCTCACAAAAGGCAGGTTGGAAAGCAGGCTCTGCTGTGCCTGTCACCTGGCTGTGTCTCACAGTCACTTCTAGTTTTAAAGGAGGACTTACAAAAAAGAAAACTGTGTCTTTAAATAACCGCATTCCAACAGCAAGGGTGGAAGAACAGGTTCTGCACAGACACCTGGATGTTGTCCAACAACTTCAAGGTTTGCCCTCACGGCAGCAGGTGACAGCAAAGCAACCCTAACACTCCAGGGCTGTGCACCCACTGGAGAGCTCTCATGCAAGTGTTCCATCTCCACCTCAGACACCACCAAATGACAAATATGAGTCTTTCTCATGATCTTAAAAACCGAGGGAACAGCTCAGGAATTAAAAAGAAAGCAGTTGAGGAGTTCATGACAGCTGTAATAAAAACTGTTTGAACAACAGCCTATCGGTAAGAAAATTAAGAATCCAACTTCAGCAGTAGGTCCTTTACACATGTGTATGTGTGAGATCAGTGTCACTCGTTTCACTGGCTGGAGGTGACACACCTGTACACCAGCTCCCCACAACTATTACCAGCTGGCTCCAAGAAAAGCACGTGAATTGCCTTGTTGCATTTACTTGATACCTGGAGAGAACACTGAGCTGAAGTGTTGCTTTTAAGGATACATACCACAGAAGGCCAAATGGAGGAAGAGCGATAGACCCTTACAGGAGGCAGCTGAAGTGATTATAAAGCAGGGCCATCTTTACTGTCAGCTGGTGGCCTCAGCAGGTAGAGGTGGAGGGAAGTTCTCACTGAACACAACGAACGCGTGTGGTTCAGCATAAGCCAAGTGAACCAGACCAGAAGGAGAACACCCAACACTTGCACAGCCTCACAACTGCCTCCATTCCTCACCCAGCTCCATGGGCTGGAAACAGTCACCTAAAGGTCTGACACACAGAGGGACCATCCCTGGAGTCAGCCACTGCAGACAGCCTTTGGGAAGGCACTCATGACCGGGGCTGGGCAATAAGCACACACCAGTTCACTGATGGTTTTGTTTTGCCACCATAGTTGTTCTGGGCACCTTCTTGAGTCTCCGTTTGAAGAGGAAGGACACAGATGGACCTGGTCACAGTAGTCAAACCTTTTATGAGCCCACTTTATTCTGCCTTGATTAAGAAATTCCTACTCCCTTGTAAGTCACCGCTATCTCAGCTTATCCTGTCAGACAACAGATGCACCTTTCTGCTCTCCACCCCTCTGCTCCTTTTAAGTTCTATGATATTTTCAGTCTTGCTCTCATTTTGGAGCCACAGTGGTGGCAGTGGCTGAGCAGCAGGAGTCAAACCACATTGTGCTTTGGCTAAAACCCCCCCCCCTCAAAAAAAAAAAAGCACTAGAAACAGATCTGTCCTTAAAAACCTTCAAATACTTTAAAACTCAGTATGAGCCACTACACAACTCACTTTTGCTTTTCAAAGCATTGCATCAAATTAATCACATCTTAAAGAATCAATTAAAGAAGCCAGGCAAGGGACAGTATCTGAAATAGAAGAATTTTATGTAGACCATTCAGTGTTAAAAACCAGAGAAACATCAGTTCGAATTAAAGAGCAGTTTCAAACAGAAGACATTTGATTAAAAGTTTCTTTTAAACATTTAGAAATTTAAATACATTTACCTAAAGATGGGTAACCCCCATCTCTATGTTACTATACAATAGCTTAAAGCTACTTTGCAATGCTAGTTCTATGTTAATGTGAAATTCCAGAACTGCATTCTTACTTTTATGTAAATTGGTAATTTAAGTGGGTGACTCCGTATTTCCTCCCAAAATAAACCCCAAAATAAACTTTAAAAAGTGGAGCTTTACAACGTCTTGGATAGTATTTTTCAAAGCAGTAATTTGGAATAGTTCCCGACAGTTCTACAGGAGGTATTTTGTACAGTCTGGAGAGCAACTCCATATAAAGTTCTATTGCAACTGAGCATTCACAGTATGCCACAGTCCATACATATTACTACATATACATATCAGGTTTGTAAACATTGGAAGAATACACAGAACATA
Organism: Nycticryphes semicollaris; assembly: GCA_013400055.1. Lineage (NCBI taxonomy): Eukaryota > Metazoa > Chordata > Aves > Charadriiformes > Rostratulidae > Nycticryphes > Nycticryphes semicollaris. The sequence continues at coordinate 292,399 of VXBJ01007335.1, forward strand.
GTACCACGATCCTCTGGTACTGCTGAAAGGAAGATGAGGTAACATTCATATAATCTCAAAGTCCACAGAGGTCCTGACTGAGGAGTTAAAACAGCTGCCAACGCTTCTGTTTCATAGAGTGTGGTTAAGGCTTTCTACTTTACGGTCTGCTAAGGCTGGATTCGTTCGCTCTCAGTATCCCGACTGCATCTTTAACAGCGTGGTATATCACATTCTTCACCTGGGAGGAAAGAAAGAAAACCATCTAGTTTTAGGAGCAGACAGGATGGTCAGGGTGAGGTTGGTCAGAACACACCGGCACAACTTTCCCGCTGCCCCACACCCCCGTGTGGTTCCCCTTGGAGTTTAAGCAGCACAAGCTTTGCTGCAGTCACTGACCCGTGAATATAAGGTTCAAATTCTCATGGTATAAAAATTGAAAGGCTGTAGCTTGAGCAGAGTATTGTAAGCTCAGCTAGAGGGAGAACAGCAGAAATGGAAGAAAACCTTTTCAAAGCAGTCTCAGGAGATGCTCCAGAAGGCTTCCTCAAAATTACTACAAAAACCGTAACAATTCAAAACCCTACGGAATTTCCTCTTCCAGATCCAATGCACTAAAGCTGATCTCAACATGGGAGCAACTTGGGTTGTGTGGACACACCCCCTCGAGGTTTGTGAGGGCTGTTTCTTGGCTTTAGGTGGTTTGGGGTTGGGTTTTTTTTCCTTTTTTTGAAAGGGTTCAGAGGGGCAGAGTTCACTCTGAGCATCAGTAAGTTACCTGCAATTTATCTTCATGGTTCGTATGCGTATGCGACAGATACCTAAATTCCTGAGTGAGCCAGAAGCAGTGTTTGACGTGCTCTGGGGATACAAAGTCTTCCGCAACTTTAATACAACTGTACAAGTTATGAACCTAGAGAGAACAAAACAAGCGTTAGCCACGTGCTCAACGTCTGCCCAAGTGGTCAGGCTCTAACAGCGTCCCCAGTCCTTGCCTGGTGTGGAGCTCCTGCTGGGATGAAAACTACATCTCCTAGAAACTGTACAATAGCCCAGCCTTGAACTCCATACTCTTGATGAAGGCGTTTTCGTAGCGATCGGTCCAAGTACCAACTCTGATCGTGAATGGGATCGTGATCGACAGGGTTTTCTTGACCTTGTTCTTCTGCCACCTAAAAAGTCACAAGACAACAAGTATCACAACGTACCAGTCTTACTGGACAATCACAGAACTGTCATGGCTGGAAAGCACCTCTGAGGTCACCAAGTCCAACCACACACACACACAAAAAAACCCAACAACCTCGGTCACCAGAGCACACCCTGAAGTGCCTTATCTATGCATTTCTTAAAGACCTCCAGGGACGGTGACTCCACCACCTCCCTGGGCAGACTGTTCCAGTGCCTGACCACTCTTTCAGTAAAGTAATTCTTCCAAATATCTGATCTGAACCTTCCCTGCTGCAACTTCAGACCATTTCCTCTGGTCCTGTCACTATTCACTTGGGAGAAGAGGCCAACACTCACCTCTCTGCAACCTCCTTTCAGGTACTTGTAGAGGGCAATAAGGTCTCCCCTCAGCCTCCTCTTCTCCAAACTAAACATGCCCAGTTCCCTCAGCCTCTCCTCACAGGACTTGTTCTCCAGACCCCTCACCAGCTTGGTAGCTCTCCTCTGGACACGCTCCAGCACTTCAATGTCCTTCTTGTAGTGAGGGGCTCAGAACTGAACACAGTACTTGAGGTGAGGTGAGCCCTCACCAGTGCTGAGTACAGAGACATCTGTATCATGTTTTATCATGTTTAAGATTGTCCTTTGTTACGACTCAATCTGCTGTAGTGTCTCTAAGCTTCTGCCCAAGGTAGCAGTCAGGCTGACACAGCCAACAGTCATTCAGATCATTCCATTTAGCCTTTTAAACATCAGCATATTTGCCCTTTCCACTTTTAGAGCACCAAAGAAGTAAGTTCTAGAACTAGGACCATGGGGAACACTGGTCTCAGGGAACTGGTTGAGTCACCATCTCCGGCAGCATTTAAAAGATGGATAGACCTGCTTGGTTTAGTGATGGTTTTTGTCAGTGTTGGGTTGACAGTTGGACTAGATGAAAGGTCTCTTCCAACCTACACAATTCTGTAATTCGTGGTGAATTTAAATTCTGAAACAAGGCCTTTTGGATGCAATAGCACATCTCTGCTCCATGTTCAACTCCCATGAAAACAGCACCCAAAACACCTTGTGCTTTTCCCTTAATCCAAACATCAAAAAGGTAGGGGGGGAGGGGAGGGGACGGGGGGAAATGGTAGAAAAAGAGAGAGAACAAGAAAAAGCTTTCTGCATCACATGCTGCTCTGACATTTCCCAAGAACATCTCACACACATGCTTTTAAGAAGGACGTAGTTTAAAAATGAAACAGTTTTCTCCTTAAATCTAAACCAGCCTTTTTGTTCATTATGTAACATCATTCCTTGTGCTGTAAGAAGTGTGGGAAGAGCAGTGTATCTAAATACATGGTCACTTCAAGCTGCAACTCCCTGCCTGCCTCAGATCCTACAAGGTGCCCATCACCCAAGAGTTTGTGTCTTGGACACAGCTCCAGTATGTTTGTTTCTAGAACAACTGGGATAGAAAGGAGGAGAAGAGTCCAAGGATACACGTTTGCAAACCTATACAGACAGAAGGTGAGTTTTTAAGGTAGAAGAGCTTACCTTTTTAAGGAATTCCCGGATCTTCTCTGTATCTTTAGCAGCGTAGATGTGCCACAGAGCTCCAGGTTTTTCTCGGCTTTCAGTAAAACGCTTAATTGTCAATTCATCAGAATCACCATCTTGTATGGTTTTAAGCACTTCTATCGAGAGCAAACATGAGCAGTTACACTCAAGGACCTTCCCTCCAACCACAGAAATAACCCCTTCTCAGGGCTCAAGAAAGGCTTTACCTTCTTCTTGGTTAGCCTGGCCTTTGGGGATGCCCACATAAACCATCACATTAGCTGCATCAGACACATCTAGATGGAGGTTTGTTGTGCCATATTTCCTATCTTCTGGAGTTATTAAGCCTGGAACACAAAAAAAAATTGCAGGTTTGTTAGTGAGACAAGAAGAACTTTATGTTGCTCTTGGCAGCACTATCTGCAAGAAGAACAGGGAACTTTTATCACTAAATTATTGCAGTACAGCAATAGACTTTATATCCAGGCCTTTGCCCCATCTTGTGTCTTCTCAAGTGATTAGTCACAGGCTGACACATTGATCTGTATCTATACCCAGCCTGCACAATATAAAAATACCATTTACATCCTGCTAGAAGAGGGTTTCTACAGCAGTTTAGAATGAAATTCTCTCAGAAACAGTCTCTAGTTCACACTAAAATGGAGCTGCTACAGTAAACTAACTAAAATTACTAACAAAATCTCTTTACTGGCCGTGATCCCAGTAAAAGTTCCAAATGCCTTTTGAATGCCAGCAGATGAACTACCCACGGAAGGAACTGCTCAAGCAGAGATCAAAACCTAAGTGATACAGCCCAAAAAAGAGAAGTAACGAAAAGGTGATACAGCCAGAAGTAGCAAAACCAACAAATACATGTGGCCTGCTATAGGAAAGGAAAGCTGCATATACACATATGCAGCAAGCTGGTTGGAAGACTGGGAATGAGTATTACTGGCTCGAACCCAGCTGGACAAAACCCATCTAAATACTCTAGACATCACTAGCACCTATAGATGAGCTGCAGCACCTCTCCCATGAAGACAGGCTGAGAGAGTTGGGGCTGTTCAGAAAAGGCTCTGAGGAGACCTCACAGCAGCCTTCCAGTATCTGGAGGGGCCTACAGGAGAGATGGGAGGAACTCTTTATCAAGGAGTCCTAATATAGGAGTATAGGGATAGGACATGGGGCAATGGTTTTAAACTGAAAAAGGGGAGATTTAGATTAGATACCAGAAAGAAATTCTTCACTGTGAGGTTGGTGAGACACCAGAACAGGTTGCCCAGGAAGTTGTGGATGCCCCATCCCTGGAAGAACTCAAGGCCAGGCTGGATGGGGCTTTGAGCAGCCTGGTTTAGTGGGAGGTGTCCCTGCCCACAGCAGAGGGGTTGGACCTTTAATGTCCCTTCCAACTCTTAACTATTTTATGATTCTAAATTAATTTTTCAGATCAACAGGATTAATCAAGTTGTCTACAATAGCAAGGATTCATTTAATTTACAGTAATTTTCCATTTGTGTAGACAACGTGACCTTTAGAGTGAAAAATTCCTTACCGTATGCATTGTACATCTTGGGGCCCAAATCCGGTCGTACAAAGTAGTTGGGAAGTCGAGAAGCAAGGTTGAGCTTGCCACCTCTCCTAGTGTATTCTGGCAACGGAATATTTTTCATCAAATCATCAAACCTATAGTAACAGAACACAATTGAATGTTAGGAACTGATTATACTGCAACAGAAGCTTCCTCCTCCAGTAAAGAGACTGCAGTCCTGCCCCCAGGGAGTTTACTGGACACCACAACAAGAAACAAGACGTAGGAATACAGCAGATAGACTTTTAACTGCTCTGGAGCAATGCTATTGCCTTGTGTAATCATCTTAACAGAAAACAGAATTTTATTGGCAATTTCTTGGCAAAAAAATAGGCTTTCACTGAACTTCAGATTTCAAAATGACTCCAGAAGTTTAACCAACTGTTAAGCAGATTTATGTACTCACTTTACTTGGCAATAAATACAATGAACTACATAAACTTTTATCATAAACCTGGGTCAGCAATTCCAGCTATGTCAGGTGTCTCTGGGACACAAAATGGTTTGCATGTGACCAACTGCTTCTCCAAGCTGAAGCAGGAGTCAGAACATAACTATTGCTACATTCCATTATTTTGGGGATGTGCCACGCAAACAGTCAACAGGTTTTTTGCAACTTCATACCGAGAAGGCATCATATCTCTAAAGTCTTCTCCTGGAGGCCAGTCCTTAAGCTTCAACACCATTGGCTCCCCTTCTTCTGTTCTCAGGCGACCTATGGTCAAATATCAACAACCCTTAGTTTCCAATAGTTGTACAACTCCAAATCCGAAGAATCAAGACAAAAGAAATCCTTATCTTAGTGCAGAATCAGAAACGTGCAGTTCACCTGACACTACAGCCTGGTACTACTGCTGTGACAAACACCCTATGACAGTAGGTAGTTTGTAGACTTAACAAGTGGCCTTTACCTGCTCCTCTCCCCAAGCACTTCCTACTGTTCTGTGATTGAGGCTGGAGTAGCTGATGATAAAGCCAACTCCTCTCAAAGATCGAGTAGCAGGAGAGAAAGGCGTGAGCAAGCCATCCAGCTCCCACTCTTCCTGCCCCAAGTACCAAATTCCAGACATTTACATCACACAAACAGATTAAATAGAACCCCAGATGCCACAGCACATATTAATTCTGCTGGAAAAGTTTGCACCTCTAAGTGAAAACAATGACAAACCTCACACTCAACTTCCCTAAACCCAGTTTTATACAGAATGACTTTGGTTTCTTCGGAACAAGAGACACCTGCAAGTTAAAACAGCAAAATCCAATTACCTTGTGAGCACCAACCCTACACAGACTCTTTTATGTTTCACTCAACTGGGCAAAAAAAAAAGCTGTCAGATGGACCTATTTGCTGGGAAGATCCCAAATTTTCTCAGAATACCACCCCAAGGGTCTTAATGGCAGCCAAACATATTCCTGAAGAGAAAACCTGGAATGTCTCTTACGCTGCCTTGAGGCTGCTTAAGGATGACAGGTCTGTGATAGGTGAAATATTCACCAGCAATAATTTTGCCCTATCACAACAAAAATTCACACTACTTACTTGAGATATCTTCAAATCCATCCCAGAAATCCCCTACAGTAGCTCCAGTGATGATTTCATTGGTCCTGCAGTTAACCAGATCCACTTCCTGCTGGCCAAACTCCTTCCTGAAAGACTCTGGTCTCCAGAGGTCTGCATTTAATTTGTGATGCACTCCTGACACCATCACAGGCTACAAAGAAGAACATACTCTGAAGAGTTAAACACCAAAAACTCTAATTCCATCCAGAACAGGATAATGCATAAGATGCACTGAACACGTGAACACAAGCACTTTGTGAACATGGGATTTCCCAGAAGAAAAGCTGGGCCTCACCAAACTTACGCCACGCATTTGACCCTTCTGTATTTCACACGACGAGGTGGTGTTCAGGTAGCACATTGTATGAAGGTTTGAGCATGGCTTGTTGTTGCAGTAGGTTTGTACCTGCACTTCACCTGAAGGGCAAAGCACGTGAAGTGAAAATGAAAAAAGCAAAAACCAAATACCTGGCCCTGCTTCCAGCACTCCCTGAAGACGTTCCAATTACTTTCATTGTTGGGATCTTGAAGACATAGCAAGCGGTTATCACATAACCAGTAGTGAGGAGTATCAAAGCCCATTATGGTAGGCTTTATAGTCAGTCCTTGAGGTTTCTTAGGCAAGTCTGTAATGGTTCTGTTTTGCACCAGGGAAGCAAAAATGTCATCAAGGATTTTGGGTGTACTCTTGAGTCCGTTGTCTGTCTGATTTTAAAAAAAACAAAAAGGAAGAAAACCCAGAAGTTGGTGCACTTCTCTGTTGCCTTGTCCCACAGACTTTAAAACTTTCCTTATATCAAAGAACAAATGAAGTTTCAGCAAGGAACTCTCAAGGTCAATATTTTACTCTGTCATTTTAATGCCCTACCTGCAGAAGCAAATAAAGCTCAGGAAGATCTGAAGTGGAAACAGTCTGCAAACAGGGTATGAGAAAGATGGTCACCCACCACAGAATGGTTCTCCTTTCACTTGCAAGTTCATTGATGCTTCTTTTCTGAGTCTAATGACGTGCCAAGCAATTGCACCTGCCAGACCTCACCAAAGTAAATTAATCTGCTTTATCACTTTGTTCCCAATCTCTCACCAAGCAAGACTTACTGATAGTACTGCTAAGCTACTACTCTAGAGAGCATTAACTGGAGCACTGCAACATAGACACTGAATTAACTCCTTTCTCCAAACAAAGATGTCATTTTACCTGCTGGGACAACTATCTGTGGTACTTGTTCACAGGTTTGGAACAGTAGCCCAAGCCTGGCATCAACTCAAACCTGTAAAACAAAATTTTTCATATACCTTTGCTCCAGAAGAGTTCAACAGATTTCGCAAGAAGCCCGTGTTGTTGTTGCTCACAGGGGTTAGTATTGCACTGTTGAATGTCTGCAGGGCTGCAGCAGGCTTAGCTAGACTAGGGAGTGTCTGAAGAGGTTTACTTTCATTCTTTGAAGTAGGTATGAGGAGTTTCTCTGAAATGAAAGAAAGAACACACCTGAGAATGAAGCGAGCATTAATTCTCTAAACTATGAGAAGTACATATGCTTTGGATTTGTTTTTAAGAGGAGATACTCCTATATGCATACACAGTATGTGCATATAAAAAAAATTCCTCTTAATACATGTAGATGAAATTCTCCTTTCAATTAACTTTCTTCAGTAGTCCACAGCTTTGAGAATCACACATTCTAAAATAAATACATTCTCAAATTGAATTTTCAAGAACACCTGCATCAGCAGTGTATTAATCCAGTTTTCAGAAAAAGAAGACACTAACCCTGCCAGAGTTTACTCCAAGTAACTGCCATGAGTAAGTTTTGCAGTATAGGCACTGAGCACCCACCCCAGCAATCAGATCATATCATTCCAAATACAAGATATTGCAGGGTTTGATTTGCAGATTTCTGATAAACAGCCACAAAGGGTTTACTCTTCCCTGGTTCTGCCCGTACCTTTGTTTTCTTTATTCACATTCCCACTTGTTAAATTGGATAACCAACTTAATGAAGGAGAAGTATTTACTGAAGCAGTTTGTTTACTTCCAATTGCTGACTTCAGAGGAGGATCGTGTGTAGTGACTTGGGGGCTCAGGACAAAACTGTTATGTTGAAGGCTGGTCCTCTCTCCAGGTACCAAGTTCTGAAAAAAACCAAAACCCAAGAACTTGCTTAGACACAAACACACTCTGAGAAAGGGGAAGCAAGCAGTAACATGCCCCAAACCATTCTTTTATCAAAAAAAAATAATGGTGTGGGCCTTCAAAAAAATATCTGATCTCCACAAGAGGTCAGCATTGCATCTCAGAATCAGCCAGAGAAAGATCCAGCAGGACTGGGGACCTCTGGAGTTTAAGAGCAGGCAGAGTCCATCCCCTCTCAAGAAAACCACAGAAAGCAGTTTCCCAGATGCATTTTTTAGGACTGCTCTGGGAGCAAAATGCAGTTTTCCTAGCAGTGCTCTTGCAATTCTAGTGATAACTGATGTGCAGAGCAGGGCTAGGTTGGAGGTCTGACTCAGTAGATTAAAACGTACGTAGCCTAACATACTCCTACATTTTTCTCTTGAGAAGGGGTCAAAAGCCCACTCTGCCACCAGATCTAAATACACCTGCACGTGAGTGCAGCACCAGCCTGGCCAGCATCATCCAAGCACAGGACCCACTGAACATCTCCTGTGCGTTTGATTTACCTGCTCATTTGGAGATTCCAGGTACCAGACAAACCAGAACAACTGCTTTGGCCTGGGATTCCTGCATGACTGGCTAAATTTCTTCTTTCCAGTATTCTGCTCAAATACTTCCCAGTAAGTAAATTAATCGGCACCTGTGTCTGCCTACAGCTCTGTTCCTTATTTCATCTCTTAATGAGTGCTGAGGCTCGATAAGGTTTCCAAACATGACACAACATAAAACATTTCAAACTTTAATAAGCTTATCCTCACACAACCAGTGCAGTACCTAATGTTACAGAAAGGCAGGCAGAGATAAGTTTCAATGCAGTTGTTTGTCCAGAGTCACCGAGGACACCTCGAGAAAGAGAGGACTGAAGCTAGGTCAGTAGTAGGGTGACTTCTGAATCACATGACAATCATCTTCTCTTTCAACATTTTACAAATTTTTGTCTCTTTTACTGATTGCCAACACCAAAATCAAGTTCAGCCCACTTCTTACACTAAATACAATACATTCATTCTCAGAATAAGTTTACAAATAACCATTCAACAATTTCGATTACTTAACACAGCTGTTTTCTTCCAAGAGGTTGTTAAACTAAGCCATGAACTTGTACTCTGTTTTAAAAGCAAAAAATCCAAACCATCCATTTGCAAACAAACATATTGGTGGGGTTTTGTTTGTTGGTTTAATACACTAAGCAGCAAACTTTCTACCAGGATTCTCAGAGAAATCAGTGCTTTTCCACTAATGTTCAGGTTTTTTTTATCAGTTCCAGTGTTCTTTCACCCTATTTATTGTTTTAGATGCTGCAGGTATTACACATCCAGGAGCCAAGGGATAGCCTACACTCCACAACCATTCCCATTAGTCTGTTCTTAAGACTCTTCTCTTAAGGGTTGTCTCAATCTGAGCCTATTTTTGCTCTAAAAAATCCTCACTGAGCATTTCTCAAGGAGAAATTCATGGAGGTCACTGAGGTAAGGGCATATCAGAGGGACACAATGGTATTTTCACCAAAACATAAAAAAGAACCCAACTAGGAAGATGACTAATGAATACAAGTTTTGAACAAAAACCTACATGCTGGGGTTATCAGTAGCGGTCAGGATTGGCACACTGAGGCAAATCTATACTACACAAACACAGCACAGACAGCAGCAATACCTGTTTTGAATCCTCCTTTAGAGTTGGCTTGGATAGTGCCTTGAACTGCTTATTTGCACAAGGACAATTTGCCTTTATTCCCCATTTTGTTCTTACGGAGTGAACAATATCACCAACATCATAGAGAGCTGAAGGAAAAGAGTAAGGTCACGTGTAATTAGAACAACCAGCATCCAATATGACTTTCTAAGAAATAGTGTATGCCATGCAGGTAAACAATAGTGCACAAACACAGTTCACCATTAAACAACAAGTTTTGCTACTTGTTTGTAAAGGTCAAAGATAATAAAATAGTATTAAGTACCCAAGTCTGTTCCAGTCTTTGAACAATCGATACCAAGCTTTTAGCTGAACTTTATTACTCCAAAACCCCCCTCGCTCAGTACAATATCAACATACAGAAGACAGAAAAAGCCTACAGCATTTTAATTATCCCAGTCAAATATTTAAAATACCTTTTCCAGGAATTATTTGTGTAGGCATTAGATTCTCTGGTTCGTGTACCTGCCCCTTCACACATTTAAACCAGGAGAACGTATCTGAATCATCATCTGTGAACAAAAACATGAAGTTGTTTTATTCGTGTATCTTTACTGTTATCAATACACCAAACCACAGGTCTACAACATGTTCTTTTTGTTGGGAAGGCTTATTGTCTCGCTGTTTAAGGTTGTCATTAACTTCCAGGTTTATAAGACAGGTTGTCTTGTCCCGCTCCCCACCCTGTTTCAAGGAACAATATGGTTTCTCACCTTCATGTGAGCTTTTTTTCCTCATTCTGTAACAGTCCACACACACGCCGAAGCCACACTTAGAGCAGACCCAATGAAGGTTGAAGATTGTGGTGTCACAGACATCACACATTTCTCGAACTCCACGAACTGCACGCTTCCAGGCTACCTGTCCTGTGGTAATTAACAGATTAGTCAGTTTAAAACAAAGCAAAATATTTGCATGTTAAACATAGCTACATGGAAACACTTTAGTGATACAATACTCAGGCTTGGTTTTGTATCAGGACTCCAGAACTAAGCCTCTGCTGTTACAGATTCTGAGAAGCAGGTCCAGAACAGCATCTAAGCAATCAAGATTTTGCTTGCTCCTGTGCAGCACCACTTCTCTCACTCCTGACACACATTTGCACAAGTTAACATGTGCCCAGCTGACATCTTTTAAGTGCAAATTCCACAGCTACACTAGAAAAACACTGAAGTCACTACTAGCAAGCAAAGCTTGATGTCTAGCTCACCACAGCCAGCTTGTCCTTATTTTCTATTCAATAGGAGTTTTCTTCCTTTAAGTAGGTTTCCCTGTACGTTTCCAGGTGTGTATCAAACCATCTCAGAGTGGTGAGCTGCTCCTCTCTGAAGAGCTGACCACTGCTGTTCATCTTTCCTATGTACCCAATATATTGTACCTTTGCTCACACCAAGCCACTTTAGTTCAGCCAAAACATCCCAAACATTGACAGCGTCTTCCAAAAAAAGTCCTTCCAGGGCTGCATTAGGTAGAGGTTATTTTAGACTGTCTTTGTTTCATTACATCACCAGCTAAAAACCTAGACTAGACAAAAAGCACAAATCTGCCTCCTCCTACCCCCTTCCAACACTTGTAACTTTTCTGAAACTTTTCTGCCCACAACATTTCTTAATTTTCAAAGCAAGTAATGAGAGACTACATCCTAATGTATGCTAAAAAAACCCACACCAGGATCAAGCCATCTGTTGCTTTTCTTCTGTATAATGCCCATTAACTACGTATGGAACAAAACTAGAATAGCTTGGCACAATTTGTTCTTAAGGAGGAGGTAAAAATTGTTTGACTACTTGCTTCAAAATTCTTCCAGGAGACAGAGGTCTACAAGTCACCAGTTCCATTCTCCTCTGCCTTTTAAAAACATGCACTAGATTTACCATTTCCTAGGCCAATCCTCCAACTCCCCCAAAACAGAATGAAGGGGTTTTTTTGTTACCTGTTGCATGCCATTTCATATTTCAGTTTTCTGATTGTGTATTTTTCTACTCCTCCTGTTCTTTTCCTTCCTCTCCATAGTCTGACCCTGTCTCCTCTTTCTCTAGGTCTCCTTTTGGCACTTCATGCCCAAGGAGCAACATGACCTCACAACCTGTTCTTTCTACACCAGTCAATCTTTTACTACACAGAGATAACTTCACTTGTGCTTTTGTACTTATTATTTATGTAACTCTCTTTAAGGAAGCTCTCCCAAATAATTTTCTCCCTCACACTTGTTTGTCTCATAGCTCTACCTACCACAGTCTGATAATACACAAAGAGAGAGAAGGGCTGACCCCCAAGACATACTGTGGAGTCCAAAAATATTAATACATAAATGAACCCCTAAAAAGTAGTGCTTGAGCAAGTATTTTGATGTTTTAGAAAAGGTCAGCTTGACAGAACCAGATTTATGTTTTTGTTTTGGTTTTTTTTTTTTTTTTTAAAGTATCATTTCAACTCTGTCAAGAGAAGTTCACCGTAACTTTAAATGGGGGTGGCAGGAAAATCTGTTTTTCCTATACCGAGTGCTTACTCCTTCACTGTCTGTTGAAAGAATTAATATCTAGATGGTAAATTACTTCTTTCCTACCTAGAGCATTAAAAAAAAATAAAATCTCAACTATTTTAATGAAATTGATTTCTTTTACTCTCACCAATCAGGGCACTAAGGACTTCATGACATTTTGCTCCTTGCAAACCAACTCCACAACTCACATGTATCTTTTCCTCCACTACTAAGAAACATTGCACCTCCCCTTTGTTTCATTAATTTTACCCAAATTTCATCCTTCTAGAAAGTGTCTCAGTATTCCAGCCTGTCCCTTCTCACTCTGGCTACTGATACTGTGGCTCCACAGCCCTAAACAAGTTCCAGTTCAACAAAATAGCAGAGCTAGCACAGGATAAGACCCCACAGCAAACATCTCTGGAATATCTCAAGGCTTCCCCTCCCCTTCTGAAGGGGATTCAAGCCTGCTCAGTTTTTTTCTTCTCCCTGGAGTGACTGGTGAACTGCTATAATCTTTATATAAAGTCAGTACTACCCAAATGCAGAAGACATTGGGTACAGTCTCCTAAACTGTACTGCATCTCAGTTGTAGATATAATCCAAAAAGCAAACACAGCTTTAAGAATCATTCTACCATGAGACATGATTATGCAAGATCACAGCTTCCCCCATCTGTCCTCTCAGGTTTGCTACAGAAAAGTTGTCATGTGGCCAAAACGCTGTGTTCAGGGATGCCAGGTTTGCCCTGTGTGTGCAGTCAGTTACCTGCCAACAGCACCTCTCTGGTCTATTCCCAGTCGGGCTGTACATTCCACTTGAAACAACCCTACTGCAAAACTTCAGGTGGAGGACAAAAGAGATCTCTTTACTGACTTGACAGGCAGCATTAGGTCGTCCCTTATGCAAGAACAACAAGAGGGGACCACTGCAATCTAACAGGACCTGTGCAGTCAAAGTGAAAGCTGTTTCATTTACACGCTAAGAATAGATGGTAAGTTGCCTGCTGACTTTTTTTTGACAGTGTTTCATAACACAATTATACTCTCTGCAACAGGAAAAGTAATTTGATAAATTGAGAAAATTCTTCTGACAAGGAAGGATAGAATGGCTTTTCCCTTCCCCCTGCCTGTGAGCAGAGTTGTTGACACCAGTTCACACTTGATCTTAACCATTACCCCTCTCAGAGAAGAGGGGAGACAGTGAAATCTTATATGATATTTCCAAATGCATGCAGTGTACTATCATACAGGCCAGAAAGTTTCACATAAAGCTATTAAAATGCAGATTATTTTAATACAAATTGATCTTACTGTGTGGTTCAATCGTAGACATAACTTCCTTTTCAGATATCACTAGCTGACAGAAGTGATCGCCAATGTTGGCCAGAATATACTTCGCCGTGTCAAGATCTAGACCCACAACATTTTTTGATAAAGGCAGCCATAAGCTAATAGCCTCAGGGTCATATTTATTTGGAGTTAAGAAGCCTTCCTCACGCAGTATTCCATGCTTATTAAACTGCAACCTGTGGAAAGGGGCAAGAGAAGAAGAAAAACCCCATCATCTCACATGTTGTATTAATTTACACTCGTTCCAGTGAGTCAGTGCCTGAACTACACACACGGATACTGTAGGTCAATGAGTTCAACACTTAATGGTTGCAACTTATGTAGGTAAACACACTTGTTGTTAGCATTAAGCATACTTAATGTACAGCTTGTTTAAAAAGTCTCAAAACATCAGGTTTTTTGTGGTAAGGTACATTTCCTAACTAAAGATTTTTATTCCCATAAAACCAAATACAGTTAACAATTTCTAAAAATGCATCAGCATTAACGATCACATCTAGAGGAGGTAACAGTAAGAATTTAATCTAGAACAACTCACAAGAGATATTAGAACACCTTAAAATACAGTATGTTTCATTGACAATTAATTTGGAAGTTGCTGTCAAAAAAACAAATCCAGCAAGAATTTCAGTAAGATATTCTTGAACAATTCTGAGTAGGTGGGAAGAATGAGATCTGCAGTTGTTTATTACATGAAAAACACCAGGAGTTTTTGCTCATGTTTCCAGGAACCTTCTTACTAAATACCATAGAGGGAAGTTGACTTTTGGTGACTACAGTGTGAAGGGTGGCAAGAAAACAAGTGCTGACAATTGATACCACCACACAAATGCCATCTTCAGCCTTTGCAGATTTCACATTCAATAAAGACACAGTTCCATAAGTTTTAAGTTCTAAACTGAAGGATTCAATTGTTTTGAACTGCACTGCAGGTCTGGATTTCTACCCATAGTCTATTACTCTCATATTGGTTTTGAGTTTCTCACAACGTTTTTGAACATTTCAATTAACACCAGATTATCCCAAGATTTACTATAGTGAAAATCTCTAATCTGAGGTTAAATAACAGATTAGCAATACATCTTCATTTGTGCTTTAAACCTTAGCTACAAAACATGCAAGGGGCATGACCACCTAAAGAACCTGAAGATACATAAGTCCATGGGACCTGACAAAAATCCATCCACGGGTACTGAGGGAGCTGGTGGACAAACTTCCTAAGCCTTTTTCCATGATACTTGAGAAATCATGGGAGTCTGGTGAAGTTCCCACTGACTGGAAGAAGGGGAACATAACTCTGATATTCAAAAGGAAAAAAAGATGACCCAGGGAACTATAGGCCAGTCAGTCTCAACTCTGTGCCTGGCAAGATCATGGAGCAGATCCTCCTGGAATCTCTGCTAAGGCACATGGAAAATAAGGAGATGGAGACAGCCAACGTAACTTCACCAAAGGAAAATCATGCCTGACAAATTTGGTGGCCTTAATGCCACAGACTTGGACAAGGGCAGAGCAATGGATGTCATCTACCTGGACTTATGCAAAGCATTTGACACTGTCCCACACGACATCCTGGTCTCAAAATTGGACAGTCATGGATTCGATGGATAGACCACTCACTGTATCAGGAAGTGGCTGGATGGCCGCACTCAAAGGGTCATGGTCAACAGCTCAATGTCCAAGTGGCAGCCAGTGATGATCCTCAGGGCTCAGTACTGAGATCAGTGTTATTTACCATATTTGTTGGAAACATGGACAGTGGGATAGTGTACCCTCAGCAAGTTTGCTGACAACACCAAGCTTGGTGGCGCGGTTGACACACTGGAGGGAAGGGACCTGGACAGGCTTGAGAGGTGGGCTCGTGCAAACCTCATAAAGCACAACCAAGCCAAGTGCAGGGTCCTGCACCTGGGACATGGCAATCCCAAGCACAAACACAGGTTGGGCNACTTCCATGGATCCCTTGAAGTGTTTAAGGCCAGGCTGGACGGGGCTTTGAGCAGTCTGCTCTAGTGGGGGGTGTCTCTGCCCATGGCAGTAGGATTGGATCTCCATGATCTTTAAGGTCCCTTCCAACTCTAACCATTCTATGATATTGCAAAAGAAGAATAAACGTCAATAAACAGACAAAGTGGAAAAGTAATTTTTTTTCCTCCATGACCTTTATAACTTTTCAGTTCGCTCTCTTTGGAAGGTCTTCAGGCCTATAGCTTTTTATTTTACCTAGAGACTCAAAGGAACCATCACTCCTCTGAAAACCAAGAGACAAACAGAGTAAGCCAGCTTCCCATCTCCTTTGTATTTCTGCTTTTCCTCCCTAGTATCCCTTCCCATAACACCCAGCCCATACTGCAAGCTTAAATTGATGTGGGGGGAAATAAAAAGATGCACGCCACAACATCTGGACACGAGATCAAGTACTTAGTGGAAAAGTGTACACAACTCGAAAAAAAGGACAGGACATGTTAAAAAACAGCCACACACTGCAGTTTGATGACATCCATCCTGGGCTTATAGACAGGCTTCAAGTAAGAGTTTAACATCCTTTTTGAAAGGGTTCCTCACTGCGTCTTAAGAGCTAAAGAGATAAAACATCGAAAGACCTTGACTGTTCAACTCTGGGGGCTGTGGGTGGAGTATAAGTAATCTGAACCTGCAGATCAGGTTTGGAAAAGCAACCACCACTCCCCAGTCACTACATTTTCCCTAAGGATGCCTTGCTGACCCTCCCCATCTGCTCTCCTGGAACACAGTGAGCGTATGGATTAAACAGTTCTATGGCAAGCTTACAGTGTTACAAACCTCTCAAGCGTGAAGCGAAACAAAGAATGTAAATTACTAGTTTGCCCATCACCTTTCCAGCTGAAAGCCCCCCTGGTCACTTACATTCATAGCTCTGGAGAAGTTGCAGTATGTCTAACATTCCCTGTGTCCAACCACTAAACTTTAGGTGACATGCACAGAATCTACCCTCTCACTGCTCTCTCCAATACTACTGAGCTGTAGCACTCGAACTAAACTCCCATTATCCCATTGGCACTCAGCCCAGAAAAGCAAAAGAAAGAGCATAAAGTCCTGCCAAAATATTTTCTACTGAAATGAAGCCATTATAAAATTTCCAAGGGCTACAAACCAGGCAAGCTCTCATTAGTCTGGTATATTAGCCATATAGCTTAATAGCCAGATACTGACATCCTGCAGCTTTGAACCAGAGACCTCAATGAGACCACTTTGACCAAATGACTTTTTTAAAAAAATCTGTGCTGGAAGATGCAAATCCACGTTGCAGCTAACAGTGTGTGCTCAACAGGCCCCTTTCAGGGAAGGAGAAAAGGTCTCATGTCCAACTCAGCTTCGTGGGGCACGTTACTCACATTTAAAGAATATCAAGGTGTAAACAGTCAAAATTGTTCTTACCTTCTGAAGTGAAAGAATCGGCAAAAGACAGTGGAGTCTTTTTGCTCTTTGTTCTTCCGGTAACTGTCCAAACGGCATTCCCTGCATTTGTGCAAGTGAGGTGCAATATTATTGCAGGATCCATCCTGTACAAACGCTTCTCCACTTTGCTGCAGCTTCTTCACTTTAGAAGCGTCTGCTAAAATTGACTTGCGAACAATTACTGCAGGGAATAGTGTAGATTAGACAAGTTTCAGTTTCTCACAGAAAGGTGCAAGCAAAGGTATTTTAGTGAAAGATCCATGTCAACTTTTCTATAAGCTTCACATTACATTGAAACAAAGTCATGCTAAAATATTTACAGTTGGCAGAAGCTTCTTCTCAGGTCGGAAGAAACTTTCTCAAGCTGTAGTTCTACCAGAGTCATAGTCTGTGGACTCAGGTTTAACATTTCCTTTCTCTGCTCCACAGAGGAGTATTTTGGAAGAGCATCTGCTTCGAATGCAAGTTCTTCAGCCATCAGGGCTGAAGTACCTGAGCACCAAGTAGACCTGGGCATGAAGTGACCACATTTCACCAATAATGAAAGTGGAAGTACAACCTGGCCATTTCTCAGTCCTGTTTCTCACCCTTCACAACTAACAATAGCTTTCAGCATCTTTATAACAGATGCCAAACATCTCTCTCCCTCCCACAGTGTGGACAAGGCCTACCAGGGCACAACAGTGACTTGCTTGGCTGGCTGTGTTCCCAGGTTAATTATGGAACAGCATGTGGTAATCCAAGACCAAGCAACATGAGACTGGGAAGGAAGAGATGGGGTGTGCAGGGAGGTTCCCAGAACCCCGGGTGATTGGCTATACCACCTGAGGCACAGCACAACATATTACATGAGCTCCTTAAACAACTACAGCCTTTCCCATCCTGTCATGGGGAAAACTTCAAGAGCTCATCAAGGGGAACTGGGCCACAGAAAAACTTAGAAACAAGGTTGTTGCTTTGCGGTCGAGTGGTTTTTGATTTTCTTTTTGATTGGTGTTTGAGACCCATTATTAACTTGAATTCCCCTCTTGAACAAAGCTTTGCTGATAAATTTTGGAAGCATGGTGAGAGATAGAAGTTAAGAGCCACTGCTAACAAAAGAGCAGTCCCATTATGCCATCAGCGTGTGCATTCCAGACAGAACCTTGCTTTTGAAATCTGTTTAGCCATTATGTTCTAGCCTACATTTTGTAACTATTTATTTCTAGACATTAATAATTAGTCCTTTTCCTTTATCATGAAAGTTCATTGCATTCCCCTTGTAAAAGAACCCCACAAATGACTTAAGTTCCAAATCACTCACATAAATTACTAACTCTGCACATTACAAAGGACTTACACACAGACTACAAGGACTTTTAAATAACAGGAAGTTTTAAAAACACTTACTATTATCCTGGACCTTGGCACTTGCAGTCCAAAAGCTTTCATTTTCATTTCTGTCATAAAGACTCTCATTTGAATTTCTTCTTATAAAAAATTCCACGTCCATAAGTTCCTCATTCTTGTTTCCTTTGTGGCTGTTCTGGCTGTTGCAATTGCTTTGTGATTTAACTCCAGACTCGGTAAAAGAGAGAAGATGAGCATCTGAGGTTGAGGGTCTACAATCCAAAGTCCGTTGCAGTTCAAGAGCACTACTGACTCTGGGTATTGCTGTGGAAAGGTTAAGGTGTTGACACTGTTTTATAGCAACACACTCTTTTGGAAAGTTTGTTGAGGGCTTCAGAAGAGGTTCATTTGTATTTTTCAGGTTGGTTCCTTTTTCATTGGCTGAATCAGTCGAAGATGAAGATCTTGAGGTTGTCAAAGAGGTGTATTTACCACTTTGATCGTTAGGATTTTGCATCTGTTCTTTAGATATAAACCTCACTTTAGGGAAGACCATCATATCTTCCTTCAATGGTTTAATTCCAGTATTAAGACAAGAAGGATGAATTTCCGGTAAGCTTCGTCTACATGTGCTGAAACACATGACACATAACAATTAGACAAAGAAAAATATGTCAAACAAATTGGGGCATCAGCTCCTCAATCTACTCACATTTAAAGCTTGAAAGAATAAATTTAATCGTGTACTTTGAATCCTGATGTTCAAAGATCTTTTGTGAGGCTGAAGAGGTTTGTGGGTTTAAGGTTTCGGTTTTTAGGGTTTTTCCCTTCTTTCCAACATTAAAAAAAATCATAAATCAGTACACACTTCTAGTCACACACAAATACTAGTAATATTTGCATGTACACACAAATAGTAGTACTCCAGCTACTCCACTGCCCTCTTTTACAATGAAACAGCTACTTTCTCATTTTCTCCATGCAACAGTTTTATAACCAGATATGTTTCATTTGCATGTCTGTGTGAGAAGATTCTAATACTCAAGGAACTTCTGGCAGGCACTACAAGTCTATATTGGAGAGAGTAAAACTGCTCACACAGAAGAAGTTCAAAGAAAAAAAAAAATCCATATTTTCTGCATTTATCTTGTGAGATATATACACAAAACTAAGTGGGGGGAAAAACCCTAGTACCATTTCCTTTAAAGATAGTACACAAAATTTGGGTTTTCCTATCACACTATTTCTCCCATAAACTTTTATTTTTGTGGCAGAATTTGGAGCACAATTGCAACATACTGACCTTCAAATTATGCAAGCTAGGAAGGAGCTGCAATTTATATACAGGAAAACAGTTACAATATAGTTCCCATACTTTCTGCTGTCAGAGACTTGACTAAAATATACCCCCTGTTTCAGGCCCTTGATTGCCCTCCCTCCTGTCATAGCTGATGTAGAAGCTTGTATTTTGGAGACACTTATTGGATTGAAAAATGCCTTCACAACACAACTTCCAGAGCAAGTTGTATAAGGGAAATGTGGTATCAGCTCAAATTTGTTCAAGGAAAGTTCCAAGTGGGAAACTTGGTACTGGAAGGTTTCAGACACAGTTTGACATTTTCTAGCCTCCTACAGGTAACAAGTTTTAAGCCACTAGTGTTCAAAAGAAATGTTAATGAGGGCCTGTAGTTGGTCTGCAAGAAGCTAGTACACAGGATGCCTGCCTGAATGTGTTTATTTTTCTTGGGGGATGGATGACAAAGCAGGCACCACACCTGTGTATAACCCATCAGTTTACAGGTGGGTACAATGAAGCAGTAACATTGGCTCATGACATTGAAGGGCAACTACCTCAAAGATAAAAAAGAAAAATATCACATAAGCAGGCAAATTATATATCCAGGGAAAGTAAGCCTAATGCTTTTCTATCCCAATATTACAGAAGACTGCTTACTACAGTTCTTTCAAATGACCTCCGAGTTTGTTTTGCTAAGAATTGGAGCTATTTTTGGAGGAAAAAAGCCTGCATAAGCATAAACTGATTCCTTACCCCTGAGGAGTTTCTGCACCAAGATTGGGTGGTGAGTTGGCTGGCAGAGGCAGGCCTTGATGCCTTTGGTCTTTATTAGCAGGAGTACAACCTAACAATGCTTCACCCAATACTGTTGGGACTGACTGCACATGTCCCTGACCGGGAGAAACCTGTAAGGGAGATTCCACAGGTTAGGAAAATTCAGGATAACAGAAATACTGCTTTGCAAGGTTCAGCTTAAAAAGAAAAGTACATTCATACCCTTCCCACCATGTTTAATAATGAAGACCATTACTCACTGAGCCCATAAGATGGAAAGACTTTACAGTGCTCTTTTAAACCTTATAGGTTCCACGAAACACTGCTCATTTTAACTCATTTTCCCCCCAATTAACAAAAAAATGTGGTTTTGGGGAAGGAAGGTATATTAAGAAGGTGAAAAGGAGGATAGAAAGCTCTGCTTTTCATAACTGCTAGTATAATGTTTCAAAAATAGTCACAGTAATCAGAATGCCCATATAGCTTTCAGAGCCTATTTGAAAAATCCCAGAAAAAATTAAAACTGTGAAGTTAGTCTGACAACACTACCAAAAATCTAGATGTGAATTTCCTTGGAGTGGGAATATCTTCATACTGGGATTCTAGAAAAAGCTAAGTAAAGAAATCCTGTGCTGATTGAACTATCAGCCTCATAAATCTACAGTTCTTTTAAGAATACAACAGGCCTACCAAATTAGCAAGCATCCTTAAAGAAAAAAAAAAAAAGTAATTTTCTGCAGAGCTCCTTCCTCAGCTCTGACATTTATATTCCACTCCCACATGCTCAACTTACTGTTGGAAATTATACTACAGACTTTACCATCAACTCAAAACTATTTCCTTTCTGCTTTGGTGTGACACAGCTGTCAGGCATCAAGACAAGCTCTCAAAAAACCACTGGAATTAATTAACTCCATATTGGAAATCAGAGTACTATCACATACTAAATAAAACAAAAGAGAATAAGGCTTTATCTTATCACTCCCATATATTCACATCCACCAAATTCAGAGAAACAAACAGAGCTTGTTTTTCGTATTAGGAAGTACACCCAGTTGTAACCATTTTAAGAAAGTAGTTGCAAGACATTTCCCAAAGAGGACAAGTCCTAAAAGATCCAGTCCTTCACAGGAAGTAAATAACTCCACTACTTTAAGGAAAAACAAGCCATGAATTCAGAACATGATAACTCTTCTGGCAAGACATTTGGAATATAAAGACCAGCTTTGGATGTAACAAGCAGGATGCCCAATAGCTTAGTACACAGAAAGCAACAGACCGGCCAACTGAGCACCTGAAAGATACTAAAGGTACTCAAACACGAGCTATAGAAACACCATGAGCAGAGCATGACTGCAATGCACAGTTTACTTCACGCTGATTTGCTGCACACTCTTAAATACAAGACAGATCATTTTCCATTGGGGAATCTTATCTTGTACTTGCTACTTCAGGCTGTATCTTTGTGAAACCATTAAAGATTCCTACTAGTCATTAGATCATCAGCCAGCCCTATGTCATTGTAGGCACATTAGCCAGAGCTACATAATTGGCTGTTAGAGGACTGACTGCAGAGAAGCCAAGATAGAAANATGCAAATTTTGGTTTGAAACACTGGGGTAAAATTATAGGGTAGGTTTGTAGTACTGCTCTTTAGCCAAGCCATTATTTCTCCATTTGCATTTCTATGCTTAAGCTACCCAGATTGTTTTCTGGCAACAGTTTGAGGGAGTTTTCTTAAATCTCAGCGATACTTGGCAGGTCACTCGCGAAAGAAATAAACATATACATGGAAGTACTAGAAAAGTAGTCATATTCCCTTTTTGTGCTGAAACAACATTCTTCCAGACCACTGCTTGCGTAATTTAAATCCTCAAAGCATGGAAACATAGCTGAAGGTATTGCATGGAAGTACAAAATAGTTAAAAAAAAAGAATGCGAAAAGCAAAGGTTATAACACAAAGCAGGCCTGAAGTTTTTCACCCATTACTGAATACATGACCAGGCAGGCTAACTCCTAAGCAGGAAGGGCCAGAAAGCACAGCTAAAAAAAACAACCTTCAAGGCTCAGTAACTTCTTCTCTAATTATCATAAAGGCAAAATGGCTTACCCATGCCTAGACAAGTTTAAGAAGTCAACACACCCTCTTAGGGATTACAATTATTATTCCGCTTTTCTATCGAATCCTTATTCAAGACTGTTCCGAGAAGTGACATAACCATTATATAACAGTCATATATAACATACTAAGACATTACCTCAGGAGAAAATTTTGTGTGTTTAACATCAACACCTCCACTAGTGTCAGATGACTTCCTTTTTGTGCCGCTAATTCTTTTGGATTTATCTGGAAAAGAAGGTGATCAAGATCAGTACATTTATCACACATACACTACTTTGTGTTTGAAGAACAAACAAGAATAGGTCTTACCACATTTTCCATTGTTGTCGTATATGATTTCAACATGAATTAACTCTGGATCAAGAGTTTTTAAAGCTGGAATCTTGGAAAGGAACAAAAACACAGAAGTGGCCATTTGGAGAGGTAAAAGTTACTATTTGAATGTATTTATCTTAGATGTTGCAGTATAGACTAAGCACAGACATTTAGCTTCTAGGTTCTCTGTATACCACGCTGAATTTAACAATACATTTTATGACAGTTTCTGCATGAAAACACATACATAAACTGGTGCTTCAGAGCACTGTCTACACAGCACAGAAAGCAAAGAAACCAGGATCATTTGTCTGCCTCAATCTTCAAATAAAAATTCCAGGTCTCCCTCATTTTGCACAGAAAGACATTTCTTACTTGATAGTTCTACCGGCAGCACACAAAAACACTTTGGAGGAATAAACTATTCTGCCCGACACCGATCCCCATGTTTTTAAGCTTATTGCAGCAAGGACAATATTAAAAATGGTGTTGGAGGAGAGAAAAATACAAGTTCTCACCCATTCCCCATCTCTGGTTGTAAACCACAGGAACTGGTTCTTACCTCCTGGCAGTTGACCTCGAGAGTTCTTGTAGCTGGATTTCCATTGACAACAACTGCTGTGAACCACTGAGTAGATGGATCCAGACTATAAATTCTGATTTTTGAACCAATGATATTTTTTCCACCTTAAAAAACAGAAAAAAACAAGAAAAGTGAGCTTAAGAAAAAGGCAGCATGAAGATCCTCACAGTTACCAACTTCCACATAACTGAGGAGGGGGAAAAAACCCCCCCACAATA
Source organism: Nycticryphes semicollaris (assembly GCA_013400055.1). Classification (NCBI taxonomy): domain Eukaryota; kingdom Metazoa; phylum Chordata; class Aves; order Charadriiformes; family Rostratulidae; genus Nycticryphes; species Nycticryphes semicollaris. The sequence continues at coordinate 316,021 of VXBJ01007335.1, forward strand.
AAACTATGTTCCTGTAACAGTTCAGTTACGTTTTCTGGAGGTTAAGACATGCAGCAGAGTCCAGACTAACCTCCAGATTTCAGAAAGTAAAGGCAGATCAGTAGACATGGAAATGAAGTTTTCCTCTCTTTACAGTACTGGAAGTGACAACTCTAAGTTACAGTGTTTGTCTTTCCATTAAATTTAGGTATTTCTTGCATATGCAAGCATATGCCAACAAATATGCTTGTATGAACACAGTAATTAAGAAGCTGAAGCTAGTAAATCTAAAAATAACCATTTTAACTTGACTAAAAAAGTAGTCTCTGTATAAACTTTGGAAGTTCCATCAGTAAACTGGAAAACAAAAAAATCAAGCTACCCAAAACAATGAACAACTCCAAATAACGTCAGTGAGAAGTGCTACAGATTTGGTATCTCTTTCACAAGTGCCAGGCCATACGTGCCTAACAAAGCAAATAGCTGATACTTAAATCTCTGTAATCCTCCACATTTTGAATTCACTGCCGTGAAAGAAAGTGGAATCAGTATTTTTAGAAAAAGCTTATATCCCTGTAATAGATTACTGTAATTTACACCATCACTGCTAAAATTTCTCTTTCAACTTGTGTACTTGTTGCCAGTTTTCCACTACAGAGTAGGTTTGTACCTTGCACCAAACGTGTTTCATCTAGGTGTTTCTTTACCAAAGCCTGAATTTCTTCATTAACATTTTGATCATCCTTAAGAGAAAGCTTGGAACTGTCCATATCCTATTTAGGGAAGAAAAAAAAAAAAAAAAAAAAAAGAAGTTGGTATGAAGAATAGTATTTTTGATTAACAAAATCCCATAATATTTAGAAACAAGATAGCAGAAATTCATACAAGTCCAAGTTTCACATTACTCTATGTTCTTTCAGCTACGAGGATATCACATTTATTGAGGCTGACGTCATTTCCTTACTACTAATCTGGATCAATTATCTGCAAGCCAGACTGAAGTGAGCTCTGCAGGTCCACTTCAATACTGTTCTCAAAACACTCTGCCTTTCCGTTTCACTACATTGCTAATGAGCATTAAGTTTAATTGAACTACCCATTTTTTAATTTAGGACTAAGTTAAGGTCTCAGAAGCAGCAACATGTAAGTAGTCCTGAGCAGATATTCTAAGTTCTGTTCCTATTTATGGTAATACCAGGATCCAGTCCATCTCCAGGCACTATTATAAAAAGTTCATATGAATGAAAACAGAGTCAGCTACTTCTAAATCATTCATAGTTATTCAGCATCATGTATTTATATTTGTGGAAGGGGTGCTCTAATTATCTAAAACAAACTGCTTACAACATTTAGAATTGGTTCTGAAGTAGAAAGTTTAGAACAAGTTTTTACCAATGGCTCTGAGTGCTAATAACAAAGGGCAGCTTGGGGTGGTTTTTTTTTTTTGCACTGTTCCTGTACTTGTAAGCAGCAAAAGGCTGAAGAGCTACTAGACAAGCAACTACTTTTCTGACTTCCTAAATACCATTCTTCTCCACTGCAGTATCAGGATAAGGCTTCTACATTAAGAAATTTTTTACTCTGTTGTTGAGGCAGCATAGACAAGACAACAATCTACAACTCAAGATTAGCTATAAGTGATTATTTTGTTAGTTTCTCAAGAGGAGTTGTCTATTTGCTGTCTGTTCACAAGTCAGAATACTAATGATGGCACTACGAGCAGTCTCAATATGGGACATCTATTACTGACTTTATTCAGACTGTTTAAAGCTCGAGAGTAGTTTCCTGAAGAGGTTAAGTCCTTTATCATTAGCATCTTCAAAATGCCTGGCCAGTCAGCCACATGGAGCAATCATTTTAATTCATCTCTACCTAATTTTCACTAACAAACTTTTCTCTTGGTCATCTCATTTATATCCTACCCAGTTCCTCATTTGTTCAGGATTAAAAGTAATATGTTTCTATTAACAAGCAAGATTTAGTCTGGACAACTCTGCAACTCCTTTCCTAGTAAGGATGGTCCTGTTCACAAGAACAAAGGGAAACTATTTCAGATTATCCCACAATCAACAACTGCTGTCACTTGAGCTGAATGACTGTCCTAGCACACTCCTTCATCCAGCTCTCTTAAGTGACCATGCCCTGGATTACAGGATTCACATCTGGCATTTGAGTTATGACAATACATACCTACTCCAGGTTTTTCCCATTATTAAGGTTGCATCTAGAACATATTAGCTTGACATATCTTAAGTGCCAACATAAAAGATTTATCTTCCATCTTCATAATGTGATACAATGTTACCTGAATGGGTGTCAAAAGGTCTTTAGAAAGAAAAACACATCTCTCTTCGCCAAGATAGCGTACTGAAACCATTGATCCCAAACCAGCTTTGTCCACTAAGGATTTGTAAGTCTAGAAAAAGTGATAAACATTTTCTTAGAAACAGAGTAGATCCCATCATTCTTCATTTGCATTTAAAAAAATATTTCAGTCTTGCATCTATTTCTCTATTAAGATATCACATCTACATGCAAGTCTTGAAACAATACAAGTTTCTAATACATGCCTAATAAATGAAATTAATTTCAAGTATAGTCCAGTTTATTACAACCAGTCAGGAATTCCATTCAGGTGGCTGTCATTAACAATCAACCATTCATCCCAACATGAAAAATTTACTAATATTAGAAGTTCTAATTGTGGATACGGTAATGAAAATCTTTCCTTGTGGTAGACTAGGGGAATAACTAGCAAATCATAGAATTGTTTTGGTTGGACAAGATCTTTAAGATCATCAAGTTCAATCATTAACCTAGCACTGCCAAGTTAGCACTAAACCATATCCCTCAGCACTGTGCCTATGCATCTTTTAAAGGCCTCCAGGGCTGGCAACTCTACCACTTCCTTGGGTAGCCTGTTCCAATGATTGATAACCCTTTCAGTGAAGAAACTTCTAGAATCCATCCTAAACCTCCCCTAGTACAACTTGAGGCCATTTCCTCTTGTCCTACTGCCTGTTACTTGGCAGAAGAGATTGCCCTCCATATTGCCACAACCTCCTTTCAGGTAGTTGTAGAGAACAGTAAGATCTCCCCCTCAGCCTCCATTTCTCCAGGCTAAACAACCCCACTTTCTTCAGCTGCTCCTCATACAACTTGTTCTCTGGACCTGTCAATGAAGGCCTGCTGCATGGCTTACATTAAAGTTCTCACATCTCCCACAACTTTGATAGCATATTGAAGCATTAGTTAGGTGTGTATGACGACTTGGATAGCCTCGTAGTTGTTATACTAGTAGAACATCCTGCAGTAGAATTATGAAGTCATGTTCAGATCTACCAAAGCCTTTAAGAACAGACAAGAAACAGAAGTTTCCTTTAAGAGCTTCTGAACATTTCTTAATATGTTCAAGGCTAAATTTTGTCTGGTCCTGCAGTAACAGCTCTGTGTGGGTAAGAATGAGAATCCTGGAACAACTGGAGTGGCAAGAATAACTCTTCATTACGTGAAAGGTACATTCGTGCCTCATTTAAAAGAGAAAAAGAAAACCATTCTGATAGAGTATGCATTTGGGTTTCTGTAGGACTGATACAGCAAACAAAGACTTTCTTCCCCTTTATTATTTTCACTTAAGTTTGGACAGCATTGAAAAAGGGGTAGTATGACAAGAGAAACAAGAGTCTCTCCAGGAGTGACAGGGCATTACAAAAGTTCTGCAAAGCTGTTCCATTTGTCAGATTCAAATATATTTGAATCAGTAAGTTGTGATCAAGATTTAAAGAAATTAATCCACACATTCCTTTTTTGATTCTTTCTCTCCGGCCTTGAGTAGTGGGAAGGAGGAGGAAGTCTGCATTGGCAAAGTTCCATGAACTGGTGCATCATAGAGAAAGTTTTATGTGTAAAATACAATTACCCAGTAAGAACTGTTCAGATACTTAGAAAGGGACAACAGTTAAGTTTAAATAAGCAGGTTTTCAAAACACTGTATCAGCAAAATCTCCTAGTTGAAATGCTGATATTAATGCATAGGTCATGAAAAATTAAGGATTCATTGAGTGTGTCTGAAGGAGAGCTGAGGGGTCTGGAGAAAAAGTTATATGAGGAGAGGCTGAGGGAACTGCGTGTGTTTAGTTTGAAGAGGAGGCAGCTGAGGGGAGACCTCATTGCCCTCTACAACTACCTGAAAGTAGGTTGTAGAGAGGTGGGTGTTGGCTGCTTCTCCCACATGAAATAATGACAGGACCAGAGGAAATAGTCTGAAGTTGAAGCAGGGGAGGTTTAAACTGGATATTAGGAAGATTTACTTTACTGAAAGAGTGGTCAGGCACTGGAACCATCTGCCCAGTGAGGTGGTTGAGTCACCATCCCTGGAGGTCTTTAAAAAACATGTAGATGTGGCACTTCAGGGCATGCTCTAGTGGCTGAGATTGTAAGGAGTGGGTTGTGGTTTTGTGTATGGTTGGACTTCATTACCTCAGAGGTCCTTTCCAACCTTAACAACTCTGTGATTCCTCTCCTGTCCTATTTGGCCCAACTTCCAATAAACAACTGCTTAGATTATCTTTGCTTAAGAAAAGCCTCAGCTGAAATGCAGCAATATGAATTACACTGTATACTTTATACCTAGAGAAGTTAAAGAGTATTAAATATGGACTACAACTTCAGCATAATTAATGTTCAGCAAGTTTACACCTTCATTTATTTCACAGCTATTTTTATGAATAGCAATATGCAAAGTAGTCCAGTAAAACTATACTGGCTGCATGCATTAAGACATGTTCCCTGTTCACCTCTACCGGCTAATTTGCCTAGCCAGCCATGCACAGCAGTTACAAAAACCTTGGTTCTTTGGTACAGCAGCTCAAAGCTTGGTCAGCATAGCTCAGGTTTTTATATGCACAAAATCCACGCATCACAAGTTATCCGTGCCAAGTTGCCATCACACAGGAATCATCCAAATTATTTTTGTCTCAGATCAAGAACCACTGAAGAATTAACAATACTTGAGGCAGAAGATAGATAAAAATACCAGCTATCCTTAGAAACCTATTATTTACCCTTTTTCTAAATTTTCTTAGCTGCAATTTCATAAAAGAAAGAAACATGAGTCTTAAGGGAGAGGGAATTAACATTGTACAGAACAGTGGTTTGAGAGGAAAGCAAAGTCATAAAAATACACTCCTCTATCTCCAGGCACAATATACCAACTTCAAATGTTTACAAGCTCTGCTTAGCTCTAGCTGTACAAAGAGTTTTAGTTTCCCTTCAGTTACACAAGTGAAACTGTACTTGCAAAATTCACACTTGTAACAACATTGCTCTTAGAACATAGAGCTGCAGAACCAACTAGATTTAGGCCATGCATATACTTGCCATTGCAGGCCACTGGACAGGAGACATAGAGCCAGCTTGGTATTTTCTTTCAGCCAGTACCAGCTTTTGCTCCACCAGGAATGCTTTTATTTTATGGCTGTAGACTTCCATCCATCTTCTCTTTTCCCATGATTCATCATCAAATTCTACACAAATCTACAGAACGGAAGCAAAGTGAAGGAGTGACTAATCATAAAATTCAGACACAACCAATGTGAAAAAGGATAAACAAACAGCAATTTCCTAAAAATAAAAAAAAGTACTTTAATGCAAACACATTTACTGCCTTTCTGTCACACAATCAAGCAATCTCTAAATCATCCTCGCCTGACCTAGTATTTTATAAGCGATAGTCAATGTTAACAGGCTTGTCATCATTACCTTCACGTAAAACATTAATATTCCTATTTAACTCTACCACCTTCCCATGTCTTCCACTGCTCAAGGAAAGTTAAATATATTTAACTGCCACAAGTGTTTACAATCAAGGAAACAAACAGGAATAGCCCCCTAAAACTCTAAAAAGCTGTATACAGTAGCAGCATATGCATTTTCCACAAACTCTAAATTAGGGTACCTGAAAAAGCAAGCTTTTTTCCCAGAAATATTTTAAAAGTCCCAAAGAATACCTTTAGTTCATTTACTGAATTCATAACTGACAGTAAACCAGTAAAAGGTGATCAAATTATATAATGGGAAGAATACTATAATCTAGTATTTATCATTACAAATTTCTGAAGCATCTATACAAACTTTTCAAGAGGAAAGCAGTTGTCACTTTAGAGCAAAAACACAGTGCTGGTTTGACCAATTTCTGTGGGATAGTATTACTCTTCTTTCATGGGCAACATGAGGAGATCAGCAAAGGATTCATGAAGACCACAAATACAACTTTGCCTAAATACAGAAACTGGAATATCTTGACAGAAAAAAAAATAATCACTCCCTCTTCCCATAAAATACAGCAATTCAGTCTAAATACTTATAACTAACAGCACAGAAATCTCAGCTGAGTGAATCTTCAACACATTGTCTTGTGTTTAGCTTCCCTCTAGGAGGAAAGGCAAGTAAGAGCCTGCACACAAAACAGTATTACCACAGAGAGGAGTCATAAAGTAATGGGTGCAGAAATGAATTTACTCATTTTGAAGTTCATGGAAGCGGTGAAAGAGATAAGCAAATAACACAAGTACCAGAACAAGAATGGCTTGTTTTGTGTATAGTACAAACACACAAATACAGTTGAGAAAATACTTTCAGAAGTAGTTGACAACACTCTATTCTGTAGCTTGCTCCTGACATCATATAGGAAGATAAAATATTTCTACTCCTTTACAGACTTTCCCTCCCCCCCAATCCATTACTATTTTGGGACTAACTATACATTACTCTCCCACAGAGCTGTGAGAGGAAAGAAGATGGCATGTGTTTTGGTACAAAAGCTCTCTGCGCCTCAGTTGTCTACTTTGCAACTTCTTTAATGCTTCCACTGGAGAACGCATTACATCAATCTCTTCTGGCAGAACCGTAACCAGTTACAAGGCTCACAATAGAGTCCCCAACAGCACCTGCTCCTTCTCCTTTTAAGTCCCAGAGAAGGTCCTCAAGAAGAGCTTTCTTCAGCAGCAACATCCTCCTCCTCCTCACTCCAAGTATGGCTTGGGGACAGCCCCACTGGCCAAAGATGGAGAAAGCTCCACCCCTGCCATAGATCCACAACAAGCTCAGCCTCCAACAACTCACAACTCTTCATAACAAATCCTGAAGTTTGCACTCTCAAGAAAGAGTTACAAACACATTCCATTTCTTCTTGTTTGACAAGAAGCAGGTGCTTCTTCAGTTAATCTGAGGTCACAAAACTCTTGCTATTAAAAAAGGAGAAAAAAGGCAAGTAAACAGTTTTAACCGAAAGATAGTATTGTTCTTGCTGTCACAACAGCCTGCCACCAAAGCCCCTTGTAGAAACAAATAAGGACCATGTAACAAGATGCCGTTAGCATACATGAGTACTTTGTATGCTATAGTAATTACTCAGACATGGTTGAATAGTTTACTGACTACAGTTGCCAAATAGTCCCTTAAGAGCTTCGCAAACTGTGAAAGTCACTTGAGTTCTACTCAAACTTTATAGTTAACAAGTTACACTAAGTTTGCAACAATTGATTACATGTTTAGAAATCCTGTTGGTAATCATTAAGAAGTGGCCATCATGCAAGAAGAGTGTGAGAACCCTCCAACACCACATGTTAATTTGGTACATCTTTCAAGAGAGTAGAAGTACTTGTTCATTGCCAGCTACTTCAAAGACCAAGAAAGAAAAGTCAATCCCCTCAACATAGGAGTAGTTTTGTTTCCTAAGTAACTACAACCTATGGAGGGAAAAAAAAAAGTTGTTTACAACTCACAACATCTTAAATTACACTTAGGAAAGAGAAATAAAACCAAGGCGCAGCAGGTGCAATGAAAACCTGAAGTTTTCAAAATGCTGGAGAAAGAAAGCACATTTATAATTAGTTGAAGGTAACTTCCAACATTAGTACAAGCATATTGGGGGCTTTACCCAGAGGTGCACATTTTCAAGCATATTGGGCAGAGAAGTTAACCAAGACCTCTCTCTCCCAACAATAGCACATATGTATGTGTGTATACACACACCCACATGCATGCACACACACCAAGTTTCCAGCCCACTCTCAAGCACTCTCGTTTCAGAAGGTCTCTCTGAAAGTTCCCAGTTACCTTCAGGTCTTGTTTGGATATGTCCGTGTGTGAAACTGCTCGGATCCTGCCAGACTTCCAGGGCCATTCCAAGATGCGACTGGTGTCCCACGACCTGTCCTCTTCCTCCGACAGGCTAAGGAATCTCTTCCCCACCAGCAGCGACCAGCTCCCCTCGAGCCTCAGCACCATTTTAACTCATCGGGAGGCCTCCAGGGAGGAAACCGACGGAAGGAGAAAAGAAAGAAACAAAAATAAAACAAAGCAGCAACGCGGCTGGCAGGCCGCGCTCCGAGCCCTGCCGGTAGGCTCGCCCCCTGCCCGCCTTTCCTCACAGGGAGCCGCGGGAGCAGCGCAGCTTCCTTCTTCCTCTCCCCGTCCTTCCCCCTCCCTCCCCCGCTTCTTTTCAAGCGGCTCAAGCCGAGCCCTCCAACACCCACAGGGTGCTTCTTTACCCACGCTCTTGTTAATCATTGCCTCGCTGAGGGTGGGTGGAAGGAAACACCAGAAGCTGCTGCAGTGCAGCTCCCAGCTATTTCCACCCCGGACCCCGCCACCTCTTTGTTCCCTCCCTCCCTCCCTCCCAGGAGCCGAAGCGGGGAGGGAGGAGGGGGGGAGGGAGGCGGCAGCTGAAGAGAAGGCAGGGAAGCAGGCGACCGGGCCGAGCTCCTTCCGGACGCCTCCCCAGCACCCGCTCCTGCCCGCCCATGCAGCTCTCGAGCCTCATCCCTACTCTCACCTGCTTCTCCCCCTACTCTGGCACCGGCCCTAGCCCAGCGCACCCCGCAGTGACACGGCGCCCGGGAAGCGGGCTCAGCAAAGGCAGCGCTTCCCCCTCCGCCCCCAGCAACAGCCGCTGCGCCGCAGCCAACGCTACTACTCAGCCCCGCGCTCGCGCACACACCCCCTCACCCGCCCCGATCCCCGGCGCGCGGACAGCCCCTGCCCCCCGGTCTCTCGCTCCTATTGGCTCTCCCCGGCAAGGGAGGCGGAGCTCAGTGCCAGCCTCCCGCTGCGATTGGCTCGCAGGGGCGGTGCCCGTCCCGCTTGTCACGCCTCGAAACCGTTGCTCAGCAGATGGCGAAAAAAATTAGTATCCCTCCGCAAAGCTTCGCGTGAAGGAGTCCTTCAGCCCGCCCATGGCCACAAAGAGCCCGAAGACAAGGCCCAGTGGAAAACCAAACGCGTTTCAGACTGCAGTGTGCCTTCAGGTTCATGTTTCCGCCTCAGATGAGCTGACCCTTAAGCTATAGAGGCCGCCTTTGAGTCAGCGGAGGGATCTGAGGGAGGCAAGAAGCGTGAGGCGGTCACTTATACGTGCGGTTCGCGGCGTACTCAGATATAGCACAGGGGGAGGGGGCACCTGTGGGCTGTTTCTGCGCAAGCGCAGGCTGGCGCGGTGCACCTGCGGGGGCGCTGCGGGCAGCCTGCTGCGCAGGCGCAAATGGGGAAAGGCCCAGCACCTGCTCCAGGGCCGCTTCGACGCCTGCGCAGTTGGGGTTCGGTGGCGCGGCAGCGACGGGGCGGGCGCCATCTTGTTGGGTTGTCTTGGAGGCTGAGGGGGATTGGGAGAGGCTGTCTTCTGCGTGGCAGAGGACATTCAGGAGCCAAAAATAACCTGAGCTAGAGGTTTCTTGGGAGGATGGCAGGCTTTAGAGAGGCTCTAGTTCTAGTTGAGGTGGGATATGTAGTTGTATCTACTGCCCAATATCTTCTGCCACCTCAGGTCTCATATTCCTTTTATGCGAGGCCTGCATGCTCTATGAAAGACTATTGCCAAGATCATAAGAGAACCAACTAGTTAAGAAGAGAATAATGAGCTAGGTGATCATATTCTCAGTGAATTAGCAAGACATACAGACTCATCTTTTACAACAAGGCTTTCCTAGCAGATGATGTGGAAGGAAGATGACCAAAACCGAATGTAGTAACCAAAGCCCAGAAGCTGTTGATTTCTCCAGTTTACTGGAAACCAGTGGTGTTTATGCTTTCTCTGGGGCTCCTCCCATCAGAGATGTCTGAGCTCTAAAACCCCCCATCAAACAGCATGAGGGGCTTTGCTGCAGGTGTGATACTCCAGCCACATTCTGGTCTCACCATTTTCTTGAAGCTGCCGGTCCCACACTCGAGTTAAATGCATTTTAAAGCTTTCCCATGAATTTGCTTCAAGACTCTCCACTGACCACTTGTCTACTGCTACATTCAAACAAAAACGTTCACATATGGAATCCAAAGGCACAAAAATTTCCTTGTGTGCCATGGTGAGGGAGTTGTGTTCTTCACACCATGGAGATCAGGCAGTCCAAATTCTTTGGCAACATTAGGGCCTCTTCAGTGATTCCTAGCAACATGATGAACCTGGTAATACCTAGCATTTCCAGCAGGGAAGAAAACTAAACAAAAGTGAATAATAGGAAATGAATCTGACATATCAGCAACTGCATGTAGCCTGAAGAAATACTCATTAGCAGGCACTGAAAGGAAAAACAGGTATGTTTACTTCTCAGATTTAAATATTAAATATACAGACCAGACCTACAAAATGGAGTTTCTGATAAGATATTTTATAAAGCAAGCTCTATTTGAAACTACCAAATTGCTTGTTTCATTGGTCTTGTAACAGCAGCTGTACAACATATACATCATACAATACAGGTGTTGTAAACCACCCCTCCTACTTCAAGCCCTTAGATTTTATGCATACACAGCACTTTGCCTCAAAGGGTAGCTGTTTAATACATATAGGAGTGATGTTATGCAGTAAGAAAGCAATATTAGCTGATACAGTAGATCGAACTGTTGGTGGCACTCCAGTTGCCTAATGGTAATTTTGGTTTTTTCATTAGCACTCTCTACAACTATCTGAAAAGAGGCTGTAGAGAGGCAGGGGTTGGTCTCTTCTTCTAAATCACAGGTGATAGGATGAAAGAAAATGGCCTCAAGTTGGACCAGGGTAGGTTCAGGTTGGATATTAGGAAAACTATTTATGTGGAAAGGGTTATCAAGCACTGGAATGGGCTGCCCAGGGAAGTGGTTGAGGCACCATCGCTGGAGGTATTCAAAAGACAGGTTGACATGGTGCTCGGGGACATGGTTTAATGGTGGTGCTTTGTCAGAGTTAGGTTGACGGTTGGACTAGATCATCTTAAGGGTCCTGTCCAACCTAAACAATTCTATGATAAAGGAAAGCTTTAAGGAGCTATTTGAAAGACAACAATATGGCATTTGTGAATGATCAGCTCCCACATGCGAAGGGTGACATGGAGATTGATCAAAGGTGTTTTACAATTTAATGGGTTTGCGTAGGTCTTGGCCTAGAGGGTCATTCATAGTCCATGAATGACCTTGAAAATGAACGTATATAGGAAAATACGCTAAAAAAAGAGTCGTATGATCAAAATGTAATATTCTGAATGTACGGAAAGTAAAACACATTAATAGGGAACCAGAAGACACATAGTGAAGCAGGCAGACTACAAGTTGACAGGAGCATGGACAAAAATCACAGATTAAGGGTGCAACCAAGCTTTCAGTCCTGAAAGAGCAGGTATTCAAAACTCAGGGGCTAGAATTTGAAGCCAGATAACTTAAGATTTTGGGGGTTAATTTTAAGCAAGGAAGAGAACTAGCTACTTGCTTCACTTTCCTAGGATTCTTCATTTCTTCAAGAAGTTAGATCAGGACCAAATATACTTTTAAAATTACCTAGCTGCTTTAAAAGTTATAGATTTGGGTAACCAGTGAAGTCATGGGTCAAAAAGACAAAGATATAAAATTTTAAATTGTGGCTATAGACATCTTTTAATTTGTTCCGTAGTTTTAGAGTGTATTTCCCAGGATTTTAACCATACAATACAGAAAGACAAATACTATTGTTTTTCTTACCTGATTATTTTATCACCGCTCACAATAGTCTCCTCCAAAACTAATGCCTACTAGCAGAATTACATATATGTATGCCCACACTCACTCACACAGTGCATCAATAGAAATATCTAAATGTTCAGAAATAGCTTTCAAACAAACTCACACTATGATAGTGGCGCAGAGGCAACTATCTCACTCTGGATTATGTACATCTCAAGAATAAAATGCCATTCAAAGTATCTGCAAAACAAACCAGTGCTGAAAATATACAGAACTGATTAAACTACAACGTGGCAGATTTCAACCTGTTCTGCCTGCAAGGAGTCCTGAACATAATTTTTTACAGCTGCTCTACCTACTGGGTTCAACTGCTAATAGGTAAGCCTTTAGCTCCTATTTGAGAAGGGAGTAATCTCTGCAAACAGGTGCTCTTTAAACAGTAACTTCAGAACCCACTTGAATAAATTCTTCCTTTTAGCTACCACTAAGTAAGCAACAGTACTGTTCCTTGTGTGTGATATCACTAGGAAAAAAGCGTAAGAGGCTTTGATTGAGGAGAGATTTGAATTTAGCAATAACATTAACTCTCATGGCACTATGGTTTTGGAAGATGTTTTCTTTGATAAGTGGGTGCAGGTTGTTTTTCAGGGCTTTCCTCCTGCATGTCCAAGATACACCTAGAAGTTTGTGTGCAGTTACAAGAAACAATGGTTGATGCAGGACCTTATGGATACTGTTTTTTAAAATCTCTAGTGTAGTAATATTTAAAGGTCTTCATTCTCAACCAAAGCCCCATTGAAGGCTCTCCAAGCACAGAAAAATAATATAAAGTACTTTATGTTCTAACGATTAATGACGAAGGTGTAAGGATGTGTAATTAAAGTTGAAAGTGCTTATGGTCAAAAGCACAAAAATACCAGCTATAGTAACTAGAAACAGGGCTTTGGAAGATACCCAACAGTTTCATTTCTCCAGTATGTCTTGAGGTACGGTGCTAAAGAATGAGGGATAACAAACTACCAGAAGCTTTCCTATTCCCAAACAGATGTACCTTAATTACTCCTTAAATAGCTAAATTTGATTGGTTACTACTCCTATTCAACGTAGCTCCAGTTATAGCATGGAAAGATAAAAGCCTGTATAAACCCTTTTCTCAGGTACAATCATGTTACCTCAGCACACCTCACACGGAGCAGCTTTGCAAGACTAGCAGAGCTAGTTCCTTCTCTTTTTTCCATGCTTATCTCTTTACTGCAAACTAAAATAAAATAATTTATGTCTAACATTAGTTAATATTGTCTCCCTGTCTAAAGCTACAGGAAGCATGTGCTTTGACACAAAGTACATTACAACACTATGCAGCTAAGTGTACTTGCTGACGGAAAAATTCCCTAAGAAATGATGAACTTAATTGTTTCCACTGCCATAACTGCTCTGCAGTGGGGACTAATTTGCTTTTCTTTTGCTAGCTACGAGTTAGTAAGACTTAGTTTTGCTATCACAACTGTAGAAACAGGAAATTGTGAGGGGACTTTTAGGATGATAAAGCAAGACTAACTATTAAATTTTAATTGATTATTAATTTAATATTTAATGATTTAGTTATTTAATTGTATGTTAAGTATGTCTGGGGATTGGGATTGGATATTCAATTTTCTAGATTAATTCTAAAGTTAAACAGGTATTTATAGATAAAGCGATACAATAACCTTTAAAGAATAACCATGAACAAATGTTAGACGTAAAGTGTGGTTAGTAAATATGTGCTGATTTTGTTTTTTCTTGGCTGCCCAGATGGAGAAGGGCTGTTTTGGATGAAAAAAAGCCCTTTCCCTACAGGAGTTGGTACAATATCATTTAAAAATTAAAAGGGTTTGGGATATCATTCTTTAATACAAGAATGCAAATCAATATTATTTTGATGGATATAATTTAATCAAGTCTTGGAGACCACCAGCACAGCAGAAATGTCTTTGTGATATTACTACCTATGTGCAAAAGGAGCCACTGAAAGTTATGTGTAAAGCTACATGTGAATTTCAAGCAATATTATTTAATGAACTGTTAATTAGCTTTACATTCAGAAGCCTCACAACAAACTGAAAGTAAAACAGTTATTCATATTTTGCTACTTAATAATGTCCAGGCACTTTCTTCGTTGAAATAACATAACCTGGATTTCCCAAAGACCAGATGGCCTTTACTCTATTCCTTGCCAGTGTCAGAGAGGATCTTGAAGTTTATTACAAGTGCTTCTTGCTGCTTGTATTAAAAAAAATCTGTCTTGTGATTCAGCTTCTTCCCTTGGGAGAAAAGTTACACCTTTCTCTTGTGGATCTGACAAGAAATTTCCACAGCTCAAGCTCCTGGGCATGTGTAGGTGTCAGGTCAGTGAATGCTAGACTAGGTGACAGAAAATTTTCTAATATTGAACCAGCTTGCTACTTACTTTCCTAGGACTGTTTGGACAAAATTCACAGTGCTGCTTTTGATTTTTCAAAACCCTGTGTATATTCTCTTGAAAGCATTTGGGACACTTTCAACATTGGTCATTTAATGTAGTTTGTGACAAAGCATGGGGAGAAGTAGTGATTGTTGTGAGTATGTGCAATTTGGACAAGGACTTTGGTTGCTGTTGAATGTGTATTCACTTGAAAAGAGGTTTAGCCTTTTGACTTGGATTTGGAGAAAGTGCTCAAGAATGATCTTGATTGATGGGTAGGTTGTATGTGCTTGAGTCTTACTCGATGCACTGCAAATCCTTCCACTCGCCACTGGCTTCTTGACTCTAGTTCCTCAGTCCTGCCACTGCCCAACTCTCCCTTGAACTGGAGCAATGGATGTTTAGCAGAGAACATTGTTTGTTTTAACTGATAGTGTAGTAATTCTGTTTCCAGCCGGAAAATTCAGTATCTTTTTGTGTCAAGGTTCAACTGAGAAATAAGTTTGGTTGGTTTTTTTTTAAACTCTGCATGTTGTGCTGATACAATGTTAACAAAGCTAAAGTAATGCTACTAGCTTCGGTATAGCTAAGAGAGCCTGAAAGGTTAAAATCCAAGGTACTGTTGAATATAGAACTGGGACTTTTAAAAAATTGCATCTTGCTAGATGTGACCTAGTTGGTACAGCACAGAACTGGGAGCAAGAGCTGGAATCTAATGCTAAGTGTGTCATTAGGCAAATAATTTAATTCACCTCATTTCTCTGTAAGATGGGGTTAACAATAACCATTCTTATGAATTGCTTTGTGTTGTGCACCTGTAAGATGGATGACGAGTGTTATAGCTCCTAATTAAACATTATTTTAATCTTCAAATTTCCTTTTCCTTTTAAACTTTAATAAGTGTTTATGCTCCTTAATGCCAAGGGGGAAAAAAGCATGATTGTGAAGCAGCTGCTAAGAATTTTTCCCAGAAGATATTATATATTAAATTGGAATTGAGTCATCTGTTCCTGATAAAGGGACAATGCAAGAAATAATATGCGAGTAGGGGTTCTGAGTAAAATATATTCAATGCAAAATCAAAGCAGCTGACACACCTGTGCCTTCAAACTGGTTCCCACCTTCCCTGTACCCTTGGTCCAGAAACTGGAAATGGGCATGGTGATTTCTCTGCAGTTTAATTAGTGAGAGCAAGTGCAACAGTATCACTTTAAAAATAGGGACAGCTACAAGTTACAAATGTTACTGATGCTCTTTCAGTCTCAGCGCTCCTGCTGCTTGTGGAGGCCTCGTCCTCTGCGCTCCCAGCTGGCCCGGCAGAGGGGAGCACTGAACAGCTCTAAAGCCACTGGGGTAGTAACTGAATTCCAGGCTGAAGCCTGCAATGTAGCTGCGCAGTGATACTGGCACTAGTAATTATGATATGTTTCACTGCATTTATCATTATAAAGCACTTAGTAATTTCTTACTCCTCTCTGTAAAGATCCCCAAGTCAACTACACGTAAGTGAAAGTTAATAGTGTCTTTTCCCTAACCGTCTCCCTTTGCAGCTGTCAGAGACTAATGGCTGTTCTCCAGGGAGGAGGCTTTGGCAATATAGGTTTGTGTCTAAAATTAAATCAGTAGCTCTAAAGCAAATTCCTGACTCCAGTGAAACCAGGAATTTAATCCACTAATTTTTTTGTGAGATGATATGTCAACTGCATCTTCGTTGCAATCTGTCTTGTCTCTCTTCTAATAAATATAGGAAGGCAAAATTGAATTTCTCTTGCTTCCCAGTATCTAATGCCCTAAGTACCATAATTACCTAACTGCGGTTATCCAAAAAATGGAGATGACATTTTCCAGTTTCCTTCACAGAGGAACTTGTGCTGTAGCATATGTTTCTAGTGCTGCTTCTTACTCTTATTTCCTGTGCACAATTTGTCACGGAATAAAATTTACAGCTGCAGTTTTCTAATGAGAATATAAGAGACGCAGCCGAATTACTCCAGGCTGTCTCTATTGTCCAACAAATTTGGACACATAAATAATGAGGAGTAGCTTAAAACCTGTATGTTTACCTTGGGATGGCTGGAGATGGATTTGTTTCAAAAGCAAGTAGGAAAGTATTTTAGGTGACTGAAATAATTGACAAAACTGAAAGGGATTTTGTAAATGCAATGTTAGCAGAAAAAAAAAATCAGCTGATGATTGGAGGCCTTTGAAATTCAGAAGGCATGATTGTATGCCAGGTGTTAGTTTCCCTGACTCACGTTGCTGGGATGATTAGCATTATGTCTCTGGCTGCAGCAGGAGTAGAATGTGTCTCACTTTGTATAACATGTAGGTCACGAACTGCCAATACAAAAAAATATGTTTTTAATGAACTTCATCCACCACCAGGCATCTCATTGTCTAGGCTTACCCTGCAGGGAACTAAGAGAAGCTTCTCCAGAAGGGGATTCATACTAAAATAGGTGTCTAGAATAAGTGGGACAAACTATCCCTCAGAGATGTCTGATCTTCCTCATTTGCTGTAGAGATCCCTGATTATTGACCTATGTTCCATCCTTTCTTTTAGAGTAAATGCTGAACTAGATACAAACATAAGGTGGGATGATGTCTGTGCTACTCTGTGGTTTACGTATTGTTGCCCAAATTAGGTAGGCATCAAATTCTTATTTTTTCCCCAAAAAGCTACTGTGGGTGAATGCCAGTATGAGGTAATGAGCTAATAAGCAGTGTAGTGTATGTTTGGTGTTCGCAGGTTTCCAGTGGTATAAATGAGCTTAAGAACATTTGAAGAGCATGTCTAAAGACAGGAATCACAGAAACTGGTTGTGGCCGTAAAGGATCTCTTAAAGTGGGGGAAGGGAGGGGGAAGAAATCTACATTCATTATTTTGTCAGAGTGCTTTAAATGCATCTATTGTTTGCACACAAGGAATGCAAAATAATCATTTGTGAACACAGGCTATAAAAGATATGGTTCAGAATGCTTGCATGTGACTGTTCCACATCACAGTGTCTTAGATGTGCTACAGTACCTTTTCTAAGTTTGCAATATAACCTATATGCTTGCTCCCCAAATATATTTCCTACAGTTAGCAAAAAGCAAGTAGTCAAAATGGAGACTTAAACTAGCAGTAGAAATGTTGCTTTATAAGCAGACTGTCAGCGTAAGAAACCATGATGTACTGGGATTGTTAGGACTTTATGAACAGGTCATTTCAACTCATGGCTTAAGAAATGCTGTGTTTGAGCATGCATCTAGCGATATTGCTACTGGTTCACTGTGTGGAACTGGCATCACTACTTAACCTCTTTGCACTTTTTCTTCTCTGGGATTAACAATATTTACCCACCTTTAAAAAGTACCTTCTGTTCTTCAGAGAAGTGCTGAATAAATACAGTGTAGTATTACCATCACCAACAGGTAATCCTGTTAATCTAACATGCGCCCTATGGGTGTGTTGAATATGTTCCGTACCACTTGATTGATGTAGTTAGATTAACAAAGGATATTACAGGGATTAACTCTTAAGTAATGGCTGCAGCTGCCCACCCTGTGTGTTTACTATAGCCCCAAACCAGGGTTTGAAATCCTCTTGCCTACAGTGAAAGAAGGAATGCACTTGACTTCTGCAGAACCAGTTTTCCATTCAAAAGAACGGTGTCTTGACCTAGTTCTTCTCAGCAAGAGGTTTGTAACCTGTTGCACAGTGCTCAGATAGCTGCTGTGCTGCTGGCACCAGGGAAGATGACTTCAGTGCTAAGACAGCTTCATGTCTCTGCCTACCACAGCAGTTCTGCAGAGCTGTTGTAAGATTAAACTATCTAATGTCCCACTATGCTGTAACAGCCACAGATCACGAGGTCATGTCTAGACTACTTCATAAACTAGTAGCTGGAGACAGGACCCTCCCCAGTGTAATGCAACTTCAAAGATGGCCCTGCTTTGAGATAGAGGTTGAACCCAATGATCTCCACAGGCTATTTGCAACCTAAATTATTCAGTTGTTCTACAAAGTCAGGTGTAGCCTCAGCAGCACGGAGCTGAGTGTGAATTGAAAATTACCCCTGGCTACTGAGGACATACTTGTGTAACTGTCTCAGAATAAGCTCTGTATTGCTACAGTAATACCTTTATCAGCGCCTTAACTGGTTTCAGGGTAGTTCTGGGAAGCTCTGTGATTTGCTGGCACACTTCTCACTGGATATAGATGTATCTCCCAATCCTACTGTTCGCAGTGCTATTCACTGGCTTTATTCTGTCCATTTAATTTCAGTGGCACTTGGAGAATTTCTGAGCTGTAATAGATGTTGGAATTATTTTCATCAGAGGATGGCTGAAATGAGGTTTGAGGGAGAAGAGAGTACAGAAAATGCTCCACCTGCATACATTGCAATTAAGAGTCACGGGAGCATGGAGGAAGAGGGAGGGGAGAACATGTGCTTGCAAAAGCTTCTCTTAGCAACTCAAGTGGTCAGAACTTGTAGTTTTTTGGCTGGAGACTGATATGGAAATTGGAAATAGAGCACAAAGGCTTCTTTCTCTTTTTTGTTTTAGCAGTTGGCTGTTGTCTTTTTTTAATCTTTGTTATCCTTATAGAGTAGTTTGAACTGATATTGAAGTATAGACTTCTATATCCAAATTTCCATTTTCAGCTGTAGCCTTTTCAAATCTTGTGTTAAGCACTTGAACTGGATCTTTATTTACTTTCCTCATTCAGACAGGTACTGTTCAGAAACCTGCTAGAATGTTATCACTTCCCAGTACCAGACATTGGGAGTGCCCTCTATACTACTCCTGCACTGCTCACGCTGACCTTTGTAAGTTGTAAGCACATACGAGCCAAGAAACTGTTACCTGGTCTCATTATTAGTGGCATTAAAGTGAGATATTGTAAGTCTTCAAAAAGGAGCAATGCTTATAGGGATGGGTTCCTCTATAAAAGTTATAAAGCAGTGGGTGATTTACACACCTTGAGAGGGACAGAACAGGAAACACATGGGAGAGGCAAGCGTATTGTGGCATATGGGAGGAGGAGGAAAGCCCTGGTAGAAGTAAGGGAAAACCCCTGGAGAAATAAGTGCACTCACAGTAGGGTTGCTGCTCACTTGCAGGTACTTCTGAGCAGCTCCTGTGGGAAGGCATCTTTGCCAGGTGTGCCAGTGCAGCTCGTTTTCTTCTGCTTCCCCTGGGGCCTCGCATGAAATTAAAATCTATAGTTGCCACATCCTGGTTTGTGCTGGGATTTAAATTGATCCTGAAGGTCAAAACCAGCTCTTTATTAAAATTTACAGTGAAGTAACATTTATGCAGTTATTAAAGCATGCTTTTACAAAGCCATAGTAGTCTAGTAATTGCTTTGTAATTCCACCAATGTACAGGCTACTGCTAAACAAAGCAGTGTCTGCGATACCAAAGTGGTTGGTGAAAGGCAATTCAGAAAGGGATGGCAAAGAAACCACTTTGCTTTCCTCTTTTATTGCCTTCAATTTTTTTTATTACACCAGTCCATGATGACAGCCTGTCTCTAGAAACTGCTAAAACTAGTCTGCCGTCTGGCTTTCCCCTAATGTAATTAGGGCTGTCCAGAGCCTCCCCGACTTTCCTTCTCTGTTTTCTTGAAGGAAACCTTGTCTTTTCTGCTCATGAGAGAGGCAAACTTCACTCATTATTTACAGCTTCTTGTTATCTTTAACATTACCATCTGCATGGCGCCTCAGTGAAACCTCAAAGCTGTGCACTGACCATATTTCTCCCAATATCCCTCTTTAGCAAATGTCGTGTTCACACTAGCAATTCCTCCGTTCTCTCTGTGTCCAGTTTATGGGCAGGAATATGGTCAGGTCATCCTTAGTACATTTACAATTGTATTGTAGTCATCGTTAAACACTGTACAGTAAGGAAATTTTAGAAAGCCCATCCTTCCTATGTAAGTATGTCAGTTCCTATAAGAAATAATCCGACTGGTTGTGCATCTTAATATCTCTTCTCTGGCAGTAGCTGATAATTAGGGCTCAGAGAGGCACACAGCAAAAAGTTTAAAAAGAGTAACTTTCTCCCTGTCTTGCCTCAGTGTGCATCACCCACAGCAGTTTGTGCAGGGAGTGGCCCTTTCCCATTACCTTTTCAGAATGATTCAATATCTTGTATTAAAGCTAGAACAGGCTCTGTCTTGCTGCTGCTTTCCAGTCTTGTGAGTATGCTTTATTATTAGAAGTCACTCTTGCAGTTCTTTTAGAAGTTTCCTTTCCTTAACAGAGGGAACATCTCTGTCATGCTCGCCTTCTGACTCCAGCAGACATTCAGAGAGCTAGTCTTCATGAAGAGGAAATACCTTCACATAGAGGAGGGTGGTGAGGATCTGAACCTTCTATGGGGAAATACCAAGTTGACATTCTCCAAGCATCCAACCAAGATATCTGAGCAGCATGTCTTCCTCTTTGTTTGCATTCTTTATCAAATACGTGAGAAGGTTCTTGTTGGACAGGTGGAGAAGTTCTTCATGAAAATAAGGAAGTTATACCTGTCCCCAAGAGGAAGCGGCAGTTCTTACCTGCTCTACAATTTGATCCATAAAATATTTCTTCCAACAATCTGTTTTCTGATCACCATATTCTTTGTTCATACATACTTATTTATCAAACTGTTCCCTTTCTTTTTTCATTTTTGTTGTAAGATGTCTGTAGCAGGGTGGTGATGACATAAACAGTGACAGGCAGATCATTTGGAGACATGGGGTAGACCTGATGGTTGTGCATGACTGGGCTGAGGTGGAAAGATGGTAGCAGGTAACAAGGGACAAGACAACTAATCTGAGTGTCAGAAATACTGTAATAATAGTCATAATTTATTAATGTCTCTATTGGCTTTTAAGACTGGAAAAGTAAGTTCCAGTCATTTTTTCCCTCAATTTATAAAAAGCTGTAATCCAAGCATTTCCTTCATTCTGAAACAGTAGAATAGAAAACATGCTGACCTGGGATAATTTCCCATGGAGCTGGAGGGCCTGCAGATGCCTCGCAGCCACTAATGAATTAATCTAAGACACATGGATTGATTCCAAGGCAGAAGTATCTTGTATCACGTAAGTTACAGAAGGGGATATGGGAAGTAAAGAATGGAGTTCTCAGAAGACACTCTTGATACAAGACTTGAGGTATTCAGAGCTTAATATTTGGAGATACTGAGTGCCAGTGACTGGGTTCTGTGCTGCAGAGTTTTGTATTAGAACATTTGGGGCTAGGCTGTTCCATTTTGGTTACCCAAAGCCAAATGATGCATTCAAGCACGCTGGTTGGTCTTAATGTTTTCCCCAAGCTCTTGTGGTGAGTCATTGAGAATGAAGAGTGCTTCTCAGCAGTCACAGTTCCTAGCTTAAATGCCAGACCACACCACTTTTGAGTCAAAATAGGCATTTCTTAATCTTCCTTTGCTAATGGCCATAGCTCAGAAGAAAGTAATTCAATAATAAAGATGGAAATGGCAGCCAGGAAATGCTGACTGTTTCCACATGCTTTAACAATAGTCCCCATAGATCAGGATTAACCTTTTCATACCTAGTCTGTATCGGTTCGTAAAGCCATAGTTTTAGAAGTTGGCATTTTTTATTACTGTATTCAAGAGCTGCGTTCTTGGTTTTTTTGCTCTGAATTGCCACATTATCTTTTCAGGTTTTTTGTTTCTTTGTTTTTCCTTTTGCTTCCCAAGTAGAAATCAGGAAGCAAATGCAAGAGATCACCCATTCTCTTCCCGTGGGTGGAAGACCAAACAATTCTATTCTGAGAGGCTGAGCATATGTATCTATATATGTACATATAGGTGTGTGTATATATATACATATGGATTCCTGGGGGGGTGAAGAGTATCTATTTTCTGACCAAACTATCTTTTTTCTCCTGATACTTTTTAGATACTGTAACAATTCTACACAATTTATATGTGCAGTGTTGCTATTGCATGTGTATTTTATTTTCATTTTGTTATTTTGTTTTCTCCAGGTGAACTTCAGCATCTAAACATCACCACAGGTTTCCTGTCTGATGATTTTCTCTATACCTGGGACACTTGTTAGCTAGCTTGTCTGTTCTCGAGCTGTTCTGAAAAGCCTCTCACGTAGGTTCAATCTGTTGGAGGATGTGCCTTCTTGATAAGAATTTTCCGGGCTTGCTACTTCCTGACCTTTTCTAGATTTGGTGACAGAGTGCCCTGTCCATGCATATCAGTAACCTTGTTCTAGGAAGTCTTGGGGTGATAGCTGTTCTTCAACTGTGAGGGTGATATCCCTTCTCCTTGAGGTCAAAGAGGAGTGAGTCTGATTATGACAGAGCTGTTGGTGGGGATCTGACTTTTCCATGGCTCTGAACTGCTGAGGAAAAGTAGTTGCTAGGAGAAGGCTTCATAGTATTTAGGGCAAGAGTGGTGGCTCTGCCTCATTAACAAAGCTGGTTTATTTTATCATTTGGTGAACAGAGATCAAACCATCTAATGGTTCAATCTGTGGAAGATTTTTCACTGCCTGACCTTCTTCCACTGCTAAAGCTGTTCCAAAATGTTCCACTAGCACTGGGTGGTCTCTCTGCTGAGCTGGCTGTGTAAATTAGTACATACCTGTGCCTACAGCTTTAGCACTTCTTGTGTCTCTCTGTTATTTCTTTATAGACTGGGTCAGGTGGTTTAATAGCAAATGAAAGGCTTTCTTCAAGTCTCTTTCTAGAATTCTTGGGATGTCATATGCCAAACTTACAGTCACAGGGCTACAGGACTCACCCTAAGACACAGCCCATGCTGAGTTGGTAGGGGGCATTGTCACCCTTCCACTGATGGCTCAGTAAAGCTGAATTTCTCCCCTTCACCCTCTTGTTTACCAAACAGCTATTTAGCTAAAGTTCCCTGCCTTCACATTGACAGGCTCATTAAGTTTTCCATCACCAGGCTGCCTTGTTAACTATCTGTGGACATTTGAGGCTTAAGATCAGTCAAAAATCATCAGGTGGTGATTGTGTCAAGCGCGTACAAAGCAGCAGAATAAGAGGGGTCTGTGTTCTGCTGACCCCTGTCAGAGCTGCCAAGCAGAAGGAAAAATCTTCATCTTTCTAACAGTTGCTGCCCAGAAAAGAGTCAGCAGTGATGGCATCTATCAGGAGTTGCAGGGAACCTGGTGAGCTGGAAGAGTCTGGAAGGAGCCAAGAAGGCATGAGGCTAAGTTATGCTTTGGGTATTAAAATGTTTTGCTGCAGCTTTGTGTGTTGTTCTCTGATCTGGTATCTTCTCGTGTGGGTCCATTTTTCTGTGCTTGAAAGAAGCAGTAAGTACTAAGTGGCAAGTTCTATGTTCTGTGGTGATTACACAAATATTTGTGTAGAGACATCTGTGCCTTATACTTGATAATATCACACAATTAACTATAATAATATTGTGGAGTGTCTGCCAACATAAAGTTCAAAATCTCACACTAATCCCGATACATGAACAAATCTTGGATAAGGATAACAGATTTCCAAGCACTTATTTGGCTATGATACACGAGCAAGACAGCCCTAGAGTTTGGGCTAGAAGACCTAATGGCTTCTTCTGGAGAGAAGGCAGTTCTTCCAGAGAGCAATTTTGTCTGGGGAAGATGGCTTATTTACACTTACTTATTGCAACAAACCTGTCTTTGTGGTGCTTGTGTAGCAGTTGAAATGCTGGCTGTAGCAATGCTGCCACTGTAGGCCCTTGTAGTCCCGGAGGCAGGAATGTTTGGTGGTGGCCCCGTACTTCCAGCCGCGGTTCACAGCCTGGCTGTAACCAGAAAATACCGGTGTTTGCGGTGGAAACGCTGCTGTAACCCAGGGAGGTGGGTGAGGACCTAACAGCTCGTTACAGGTCACCGCCTGAGGTGGAAGTTCCCTCTGGTGGAGGAACAGCCCTACTGCAGAGAGAAGAGCAATTCAGCCGTGTCGATACTCCCCCTAGATCATTCTTGGAGGTGCTGAACCTGCACGTATGTCTATACCTGCAGCTTTAGCTGAAGACTATGGGTGCTATTGTTTTGCTGGGGACCAGTTCCAGAGAACCTACATAATAGAAGATGATCCTACTATGGCAGACTTTGAGCTGAAAGGTGTTAGGTAAGGGCTGGATATTGTGTGATGGTCGTTCCCCTGTGGAAATACCAGGAGTGTGAGGATGGCTGGAGCCACCTGAGACTGGAGAGGTCTGCGATCAGCTCCTAGCTCTGCCACCTCTGTTTTAGAATGTTCAGTCTCTCCTTAGAAGAGTTCCTCACAGGTTGCTCGTGATATATTAGGGAATTTCAGCCTCTTTCAGCTATGCTGTCTCAGAATGACGAGGAAAATTTCCTGCAGATGTGTAGTCCTAGAAACGAACAATGTGTTGATCATGGAGGTGGGGATCCTGCAGTGTAGCCAGGGTGGCTGGAGCCCTGGACCTAATGCCTGAAACCAGGCCAACCACTCCACAGGATAGCCTCCAAGTGAAGCTTGGGCATGGTCTTGTGGTGGCAAGTTTGAGAGAGATCTAAGGATTGCCACAGGACTAAAACAGATAATGAATTCCCATGGGCACGTGTACTTCTGATAGCATTAAAGAAACCAAAGCAGTGGAAGATGATTTCTGACAATCTAATCACATTTGGCATGTCCCACCCACCACGGTAAAAGAAAAGAAGAAAGGAAACTTAGGGAAGAACAACATGCTGGTGTCAGTTCAATGTCTGTTCTGCATGTGAGCCAATGTTCCTCGTGGAAATTGGGGTTGATAGCTGTGAGACCTCCTAATGAAAACCAGAGTGAAGAGATTACTGGCTGTCATCATTGACGGTGACAGGGATTCACCTGGACTGCGTTGTCCATTGTGCTTGCAAACTCTGGGGTGTGGAAGGGAATCCCTCCCTTCCTATATATCCAAGCAGCCCATCAACACCCTGCCTTAGCTTTGTCCTTACTTTGATATGGAACAGTCGATCGGGTTTGCTTCGTGTCCTGCTCGGCTGCGGTGGCCCAGCAATGCTCGCGTGTCTGCCCGATGCCGCAGCGTGGGCAAGGGACCCCTGCCCGCCTGGCGCAGCCACCGCCCTCTGCCGGTCCGCCCTTCCCGATCGTCCGGGGGTCTCTCGCTGGGGAGGCCGGNGGGCGGCCGCGGGCCCTGCCCAATCTCGGCGCCCGGGCCCGGCTGCGCGTTGGCTGCCGGCGGCGCCGCCAGTGAGGCTGCGCTGAGGCTGCGGGGCCGGATGGCCGAGCCGCCCGCCCCGCTCACTCGGGCGGCGGCCGGCAGCGGGCGAGGAGACGGGGTGAGCCCTCCCTGTCGGGAGAGCCAGCCCTGCAGCACGCAGCGCCATGGTGTCATGGATCATCTCCAGGCTAGTGGTGTGAGTAGCTGCCTGTCGGGCACCTGCACGCGTGTGCCCGCATGGCTGTGCCTGTGTATGTGCGGTGTCCGCGCCCTGTCTGCTGCCTGTCCCGCTCGCCCCCGCTATGAATACGCTGTGGCGGCGACTCGGCTAAATTTAGCAGGTTGTTGTTAGGGATGGTGCGCTCGGCTCCTTGGTGGATGAGGGCGAAAATAGTTGGGTCAAACGGTATTTTCCGGCGTGGGAAAAATACCAAGGGGTGGAGGGCAAAATGCTGCCGCGCTGTACAGCGCAAGGTGACAGCAGCGAAGGAGGGTGGTTCGCATCGCCCGATGCCCGGCGACGAACAGGCTCGGGGTCAGGAAGGGGGAATGGAGCATCAGCGGGTGGGAAAAATGGACGTGGATTTGGGCAGCGGCGCTTTGTTAGAGGGGCTCGGTGCGGCTGGCTGGGACTCGCGAGGGGGCGTGGGAGAGGCGGCCGCGGGGTCTCCCAGCCGCTGCCGCTGCTCTCTTCTTTTTTTTTTCCTCAAAAGAAATATCAAATATTTTTTTCCTCCTTGCAACGTGCCGCCTACCTTCTCAAAAGACGTTCTTGATTTTCCTTTAACCCGTCAGCCTGGGAGTATTTAACCTGTCAGCCTGGGAGGAGTAAGCGTGTGGCTCTTTGCACTTGTTCCACAGCTTTTCCGTGTCTGGAAATGCTGTAGGTAAGAATACACGTAGAAATTCACTGAAATTCTTCCCGGGCAACAGGAGAAAATGGAGCAAGTCGAGGTATGTGTTCATCTGCCCTGCTTGAGAAGAGATTCAGTGAGAAAAGGGTATTTTTGGTGCAACTAGGAAAATTCCTGCAGGTGGAGTTTAGGCTTAAGGTGGGGCAGCAGGATGGCTGATCTGCCTCCCTTCTGGAAATGTGGCTGGTCAAGGTTAGTTCATCAATCAGATGAATCATTTTGCAGTTTTCTCTGGTACATATAACTGCAGACTCAGGAGAACATCTGTTGTGCTCTTAAGTTATTGTAGCGGGTCTGCAAGGGCCTGCCACTTTCTTTGTCTGAAAGAAACATGCCATGATATTGCACCATCAGCATGCAATGGAAAGGTCTCCCCTTTTGCCATATGAGAGGAAACATCAAAAGGAAACCTCACCTTGATTGTAACTCTCTCTGTATCACTTAGACATTGAGTGGCTGTCAGATATAAAAATTTTTGCAGGTTCCAGAGTTGAATTTAGCCCCTGGAAGTATGTGATCTGGATTCAGCTGCAGCTGTTGCTAGCCGTTATTGGGTTAGCACTTCATTCTGGGAAAGTGTGTTCAATATTTAAATGATTTAATTTGAGCAGCATAACTGCAGATATCTCTGACAGCATTGTGAGATGGTAGCGTGTATTGTCCAAAGCTGTTTTTTTTTGTGTCCTACTAGACTGATTTCCGCTTTGAAAAAACCTATCATCATGTAGCTCAGCTAATCCTCGGGAATAAAGAATGTCTAAAGAGAGGTGGTAGTTTAACTTACTTGTCTTGGCACATGCACATATACGCTGATGATTCATCTAAGACACATGGACTGGGTAAAAATCTAATGGGGCAGGACATAGAGTAGTTGACATCTGCATTCCAGTAACCAGCTGAACATACAAACCTTCCCATTCTCTTCAACTTCCTCTGAATAGAATGTCACAGTATGAAATTATCTCTGTATCTATTATTTGTTATACTAGAATTTCAATAGAAAACAATAATTTGAATACGCAGTGTCAATATTAATCATTTAGTAATCACAGTAATCATTTAAAAATATTTTTGCAAGGAAACCTAGAGCAAGCCAAGCTTGATCACCACTTTCTTTCCATTGCTACTTAGTACATACCCACTCTTTAAGAATATTTTGCACCAGGAGGTGCAGGTTTATTATGATTCCAGCAATAAACTTGGACTCTGAACAGTATTGCTTAAAATGCCATTTATTAGAGATAACATTATAAAAAAAATAGAGGAGAGTATAAATAATATTACATCCTTTCAGATGCTGGGAACCCTGAGCTGTGCAACGTGGAACAGCCCTCCAGTGTGGGCACAGCACACTGTGTAGATCTCTTTGTGGAAGGGTTACCCTACATTTTAGTCTTTTGAGAACCTTAAAGGATTTTATTTTATTTTTTAAAAAGACAATTCTATTCATAATATCTGTTGTCAAATGAAAAATATTTTCACACGAGGACTTGTTGCCATACTTTTAGATGACAACAAACAAAGACATACAGGTGGTTTAATTGCTGGTAACTACTGTGAGGTTCCTACAGACTCCTTTATTAAAATTATCCAGCTGAGTTGATCCTGCATCCAAGGGATATGCACAGCACAGAGGGCCAGGAGGCCAAGTTATACGTGCAGCACAACTCAGGCCTGCACCCGTTCAGGTTAACTGTTTTGTGGTTCACTGACTCCTTGGTGTACAGTGGTCTTCAGGTTAGGATCATGACAGAGATTTAATCTGTCCAATCTGGTTTCCCCATTTTATCACGAATCACTAGTTGATCTGTCAGTATGGATAGCTGTGCTCTAAGTAGAATGGCCACCCGGTTGGGCTTTCCACCCCCCTCCCCACTTCTGTCTATTTAGTTGTTCTTTCATCAAACCTTGCTAGCTGATAAGGATTGCGAGGCAATTGTTGTGGTGTGGTTATTCACACTGTCAGTATTGCTTTGTTCTCTTACAACTTCTGCTAATCTCCATGGGTGTTACTTCTGATTTGACTACTAGCAGGAAGGGCTTTAAAACAAACCCCAAACCTTTGCTTTGCCTCTTCAGTGCTTTGCTGCTTCCACTATCTCTGGTTTGGTTGTTACCATCTTTGTCCTCTCAGCTCCTGTTTCCAAAATGTTGCTGAAAGAGAACAGGCTGTGAGCACATCTCACCCAAGTCACCAGCTTACTGCAGACCTTCTCTTACATCATTTCAATTTCAGTGTTTGGACTTCGTGTTCACACTAGTGCAGGGTGCTGGCTTGTTCTGTTCTGCCTGCAGACATGTATGCTGGTAATCCTATTGTTCTGTCCCTGAGTATCTTTTTCCTTTAAGAGTTCAGTTTTCATCCTCCTGTGGTCCAGGTGGCTTTCTCACTCACCTCAAAAAGAACAAAATCAGGATGTTTTTTTCACATGGTAGTAAATTACAGGTGAGTTTTCCACCAGAGGATGTCTGATATCGCAATTGCAATTATTGCATCTTGGAGTAATTTGTTGCTTTGTCTTTCCCAATAACTGGAATGGGATAGCATTGTTACCTGTGGGTTAATTACAACCCCCTTTTTATTCATCATTTCTGAGAATATCTCAGAGGACATCCTGGAACACCTGTATCTCAGTTTCCTCATCTGTGAAGTGTAATGAACTGTGCTGAATTTATCTTCCCTGAGTCAGAGCAGACGGGAGCAGTGGCATGTCCTACCATCTACGGTTTATTGCTACTCATTTCAAAGGAGATTCTTTTTTGCTTCAGGTGGTAGAGACCACTCTAGCAGAAGGACTTGGGATCTATCTTATTGCAGCCCTGTACAGCTACAGTGCACAGGACTGGCAATCTCAGGTGGTTACTGATCTACTATACCTTTTGGCTGTTGTGTAAAAGCATTTTTCAAGTTAAAACTGGTATATGTAAATACTCCCTATTGTATTTGCATGGAAATCCTATTCTTTTCCCAGAAATGTGGAGCCTGCTTACTGTGCTTGGAAACATGCAGAACAAAACCACAGGTTTTGGCTCCAATTCTGGAATTTAGGCACATCACATTGCCTGTTGAAAGCCTTTTATTCTGGAACATGCAGCAGAGGAAGGAGATGTCAATAGAAAGGAGACTGGATCAGACAGGTCATTGATAGTTGAGAGGAGGAGCTGTAAGGAGCTTAGAAGTGCATTATAAGTTACTATAAAATGGTTAAATATGTTTTTCATGGTGAAAAATCACGGCCCTAATTATGCTTTTTTCCCCCCTCTATTTATTTTCTTTTAAATCAAAATAGTAGTAATGACCTGTCTGATCTCTTATGGTGTGGTGTGAAACAGGGTTGCAACCTCAAATATGTTCACTGGCAATTCCTGACCCTGTGTGGAAGTAACAGGGATTTGGGGTTCTACTGGAGGCATCCTTTCTTCTGGCTGTCAGTGGAAGTAGGTAGGTCTGAACAAAACCAGAGAAGAACCAAAGAATTCTTTAAACTGATGAGTGAAATTTCCTTTCTTGTCGCAATTTCTCTGCTGTCTCTTTCTTGGTTACCATGATGTCGTTTTAGCAAGGGTAGGTGAGATCAGCCACCCCCATCCTCAGCTGGTATAAATCCGTCGTGCTACTGAGACACATTGATTTAATCAAAAGACATGGCTTACATCAGTAATGAATTTCCATTTTAGAGAAACTTACCAGATCCTTCCTCCTCCTGTTTTTCATGTGTATGGGAAGCCTGAAGAATTTTGTGAATGAAAAAAAGAAGAAAAAAAAAGAAGAGTCATGTAATAGCAGTTATATGATGGTAGAAAAAGATAACTTATATCCTCTTTACCAGGGGCAGGCAGGGACAGGATCCACTCAAGGAAGCAGGAGCTGTTCTCATGAAGGCATAGCACAGCCCTGTGCTTCTGGTTATTGGTATGTCAGCGTTAGCCTCTCAGTTGATATATACCACATATGTGATGGTCCTTCTGCACAGCCCACGTTATTTACTCGGTGCTGGCAGGTGATGTGAAGCATTGTGATATTTATTGCTCTGTAGGGGCTTCAACACCAGTGGTGCATAATTATGTGAAAATACAGCACTGTACTTAGTCTGGCTTGAGCTCCCTTTTAAGACTATGGGATACGTTTCCAGTAGACTGTTTTACGTGCACCGAAGCTGGGAAGTGGGAAGAGCAGACCACCTGCCAAACATGGAGAATTTACCTTTACAATTAGGTGGTGTAATCCCTCTGAAACAGATGTTACAGTCTTGCACTGCTTCTCTCCTCTGCAAGGAGTGCAAACGATCTCTGTGGCTCCCAGTTCAGCTCGACACCCACCATATGTATCTCTGTTGCAGCCGTTATGGCTTTGCTGAGGGGACAGAACCTGTTGGTGACAGTAACTGAGAGAGGAGCATCCAGCGCAGGTGCGACATTTGCTTTGCCCTTCATGTGAAATGTGACCATGCTGAGCACACTGCAGGGGATAACGCTGCCTGCTGCGTTGTCAACCGTGACCCAGATTTTCCCGCACAAGCACAGATGTGCTGGAAAAGCTTTTGGCCCCAAGGGGGAAAGGTTTTCTTGCAGGCACACACAGATGTTACTCGTCCAGGTTTGGTAAGGGAGGATCTTTTACCAAACTTGAAGTTATGGAATATAGCTAAGGGGCTTGGCCTTTGCAGCTGCCTGAATACAGCATTTTGCCTTTGGGAGACCCTTTCCATTTCACTGTATTAAAGCACTTTGAAGCATTAATTTAGTAACTGTTGTGCCACCAGAATGATTTTTACCGCCATTTTACTGGTAAGAGCACTGAGGCACAGAGAGATCAAGTGATGTGTTGAATATTCCACAGAAAACCTGTGGTAACTGGTTATATATTTCCTCCAGGCTCCCTGATCAATACATGAATGAAAGGGGATTGATGGAATTGGGCATTATGTGTGGTTTGTTTTAGGAAATTTGTAATGGGTATGGGAGGGATAGAACAAAACTACAGACTTAAGTAGATGCTACCTGAAGCAGTCAAATCACCAAAGGCTTAAATATTGTGAATAATGATCCATCCCTTTCATATCCTCAGTGTTGTTGTCAGTGTCACAGACAGCAGAATGCAACAGACTGCCTATTTCAGGCTACTAAATCAGGCATTACACTATTTAAAATTGGTTAATTAGTCCTAGCAGGGAGATGTAGTGCCAAGTTACTCCAAGTTACTCAACCTGTGGTCCAGTGACATCTGGCAGTCCGCAAAACATCAGGCAGTCCATGAAAACATTTCAACTCTAAAACAGGACCCCACCTACAGCCAGTTGTCAGACTTGTACTGGCTGATTTATCAGGTGATACCATTTTTTACTACATTTTTAGTTACAAGTTTTGTAGTTATAACTTAGTTTTGTAAAATATTGACATTTCAACATTTTACCAATTCCATGTGACTGACTTATCATCTATCCTTAAGCAACAGTGGGATATAAAATGAGCTACGTGTTTCTTTTAAAGGGTCAGGTGATCCAGTGATTAGGAAAGGTTGAGGAAACGCTCTTCTGTGCTCTCATTGCAGTTAACAGAGGCAGACAGACATCTCTAAGGAGCTTCCATTAGAGGTGATGTGTTGCATAGAGAGCTGTTTGGTCAAGAGGAAATGCTTGGTGCAGAGAAGACAAAGGAGGATATATAATCATTCCTCCTACTTCTTGAGCAATGGCTACTATGTACTAAGCAGTGCATTTGCCTTTCTGTTTCCATGCTTTCAGTAGCCAGAGGTGGTATATTGGGAACTTTCAGGCTAATTTTTCTTTTGCCTGACCCTGCACTTGACTTGATGAGAGCCACTGGGTGGATTTCAGGTAGGCCTTGTGAGATGACATGGCTCAGTGGAGGGATGTGTCTGTGTAATTGGGCTGTTTGCAAGCAAGACACTTATATGGCAAAATCTCACTTAAATCACCTGTGTTCTTGACGTTAATCACAGGCTGCTTTTTGCAGAGGATGGTGTCACACACTTTTGTTATCACTTGTATGCTATTTAGGTCGTAAAATCTTTTGGGCAAGAGCTCTTATTTAGTATTTTTGATTTTAAAGCAGCATAGACAGTGGGGTTTAGTCTCTAGTTGGTTCTCCTAAGTTGTGTAGCAATATGAAAATAAATAATATATGAATAAATGCAGCTCTGCCTTTTAGATTAATAATTTATGAGACTGATCCAGTGCTACTTGGTAATTTCTTTGTGGCATTCTTACTGGTACTGTGCTCATGTTCTATTTTGGCATTTCACATGCATGTACTAAGGCAAAATTCCTATTCTGAGGAGCTCCTAATTTAAACTGATGAAATACAGGCAAAACAAGTGGTGAGCAGAGTGGTGAGAATGAACTAGAAGACACGACAAAATGAAAACTGTGTTTTACCTTTCCATGACTTGTGTGCTTCTGAAGAGGAGGACTGAGGTAACAGGACACGCCTGCTCGTTCTGCAGGCAGGACCCAGGAAGGCACTCCAGACCTGAAGCCACGTGCCAGAACTAGAAACATGCCTGCTACTTTCCCAAGCTTTGTACAAAGAACAACTCCATCTTTTGATACGAAGCTCAGAGTAGGCATATCTCCTTGGCTGGGTACCCTGCTTTTTGTTTCTTGATGTATTTTGGAGGAGGAAGGGAAGGATAAGGGATTTTAACTTGATATAGATGATAAAGCAGTGAACTGCAGGGTGGGAAAAGGTGCCAGATAGCCAGAAGAAGGGCAAGGATGGTATTGAAGGAGGAGAGAAGTGGGTTGTACAGTAAGCAGAAATGAAGAGCAAGGATTATGTTTCAGAAGGGACACATGTTTATATGGAGGCAGAGGATTAGGTGCCAAGTTGGAGATTGACTCTTGGGAGTGACGGGGGGACAGCTGGGAACATTGGCCTGATGTCATGCTTAGTAAAGATTTGTTTCTTCAAATGCTGCCTACTTGCTTGCTATGTCCTTTACTGGTAATGCACTAATTGCTAATAAATAAGCAACCAACCAATTCCAAGACGGAATTGATCAACCAGTCAATAAAGCTGCATTCTGTCTTTACCCCGTCTCTCTCCTGGAGCCAAAAGTAATCTTTTACTTTCCAAAAAGGCAAATTTTACAGGACAACAATGCCAGCACTGGAGAACCTATTTGTGAGGAACTAGAAAGAATGTCCTTCATTTCTGGAATTTTGTGCCTTTTTGGATGGGTCTCAAGGACCCCAGGGCAACGTGTGTGCTTTTTGAGTCTGCCAAGCAATTCATTACTATCAGCATCGACAAATAGTTGCAGCTCCTGCTCAAGAAGTACTTCTGCTCTGTTGAGTTCATACTGTTGCTTCCTTTCATTCAGCTCAGTTGAGCTCATCTACTCTATTTCTTTTATCCAGCCTCCAAATAAGTGGTTTTAGAGGAAAGCCAGAAACTTGACAGACATTTCTTGCTTCAGGTTTTGAAGGAAGGCTTGTGACCAATAACCAGCCTTGTGCAAGGGAGGAGGGAAGGACTTCTGATGTAGATTTTGTATGACAATACCAAGAGCCTGGATTCAGTGATGCTGCAAACTCTGTGGGAAGAGGGCAGATTATTTATTTTTTCTTAGTTTGGTACCAGGCTTAGTGGTAACTTCTGTCCATCTAAATGATCAATTCTGCTTTCCATGTGATAGACCCTGATGTGGGCGCCTCTCTGGGGTAGAATTGCAGGAACAATGTAAATATTAATTTTGAGCTGAAATTTCCAAGCCAGTGATCAGAAGTTCAGGAATGCTATGGGGGGTTTTGTGTGGACTGTTCTCTTTTGTGGCAGATCTCTCCTGACTGTCACTCCCTGAGAAGCACTAATGGAGGAATGAAACTAGGACTCTTAGATGGCATTTCATGAGGAATACCCTTCTAGGGAGAGTAAATGGGAAGGCCCTGGTCCAGGCTAACAGCAGAGGAACCACAGGAAGAAGACCTCCTGTCATCACATTTCATGGCTACCTTTGGCACAAATGCCCTAACACTTGCACTGAGCATGTGGGGAGAGCAGCTTACCCAGGCTGCAGGTCACATTGAACAGCTGCAGTGATAAAGTTGCTGTTCTGCCTCTGGCAGTTCTCAAAGGGCTGCTCTGGGCTGCCCTCTGCCCTGGGCCCTTGTGTGGACAAGCAGTTCAAGGCTCTTGAGCTTCTTCATGCTCATGGAAGGTTTCTGCTTGTCCTACTGCCTCTTCTGCTGGGGACTTGGGGGGACATGTCTGTGCATGTCTTAACTTAGACCTATGAGCCACCCATATTGTGGGACCCACAGTGTTAGACGGGCCTGAATAACACCATGTGGTTCCTAAAATTTGCCTGCAGAATTCATGGTGATACTTGAAGGAGAAATATGGATGCTGGAGCTGCCCTGAGGCTCAAAGATTTTGGGTTAAGTGATATATTTCATGGGAAAAGATTGAATGGTTTTTCTGGGCTTGCATGGCTGGAGAATGAGCACAAGACTGGCAGCTGTATGGAAATGAATTAACACACTTAGATTTCACTGAACACATGCCTCTACAAAACCCTACACTGTCCTAACTGGTATTTTTTGCTGGAGATCACAGCGGAGAGGCCAGGGACGTAATGGACATAGGCACTAGAGAAGGCTTTCTCTCTTCCAGATGATCTGTCTCAGTCTGAGTTGAAGCACATTGTCAGGGCAGCTTGGAGGCTGTTTGCATCTTCCATAGCTAAATTGCACCTGTTTTGCAGCTGAACAAAGGATTCCACTTTCCAGGATTACTGTTTTCCACTTTCCAGGTTTATTATCTTCACTCTGCTTCTAAGGATTTCAGTCAAAACAGAAAGATGTTGCTATTTAGAAAAAAACATTAATAATTAAATTGAGATACTCAGGGGAATATACCCCATAAGGCTGGATTTGTTGAATTTAAGTAGATCATAATAATTTCCATGGCAACACACTCTACTGTCCTATATACAGAAAGGGTCTTTCTTGTAGGATCAAATGCAGAGATGAAGCTGTTATTTAAAACAGATACCTTAAAAACACAGACAATGAAATAAGAATAAATAGTTGTCTGCATAAACGTTGTTGGAATTTTCATGTTTGTTGTATTGTGCTAACCTCTTTTCATAGCTGTCAGACTGCAATCAGTCAAACCAATCCTCTGCTGAACCTAATGATTTAGGGAGAAACTGTGCTTTCAATGGTCCTTTCTCAGGATATCATCTCTGTCTCTCTAATAGTTATATCTATATCTGTAAATGTATATAGTTATAACTGTCATGAATCTGTAACATTGACTACTGTGGTAATTTTGAACAGGGCTACTGGAATCTCTGTGCCTTACTGCCAACCCCTGTGTCTGTGCTAGTAATCTCCCAACTCACAGCATTAGATAAAGCTTGTTTCATTAATATTTAGATAGCATTTTGAGATCCTTGTATACAGTGTGTGCTGTTACAGCTGACTGTTAGATGGAAATTTGTAATGATGGTCTAGCACCTGAACATTTAGAGATGACTAAGTAACCACACACTTAGAAGATCCGGGGATTCTTAGATCTAACAGGAATTGTATTGACTCATTTTCTCTAATCTAGCAGAAATCAAGTAAGTGTAGCATTTTATATGCTCAAAAAAAGCCTTACAGGCACATGATCAGAGTTACAGCTTCTCTGTTTTGTCAGTGGAAGTAGGCTAAGTGGTGCATTGCCAAATTTTGACAAGAACTGCCACAAAAATTCCCAGTCCTGGCTTGTGGTAGACCTGAAGGATCAAGGGTGGATGTTCTGCAGACAGAGGGAATTAATAGCTGAAAAGTGCTTTATTCAGTGCAACCCTTAATCATTTTTTCCTCCCTGAGGCAATACCAGGGCTTCAAGTTGTGTTAACTGGTGTAGCTCTGCTGAAATCAGTGAGTGGTGTAAATCTACCCAGGTCAGAATCCCAAGGTTGTGTTTGTATTCCAGAACTGTGAGGACCTTATAGAAGATGCCATCTGGATCCAAGAAAATTGGATATTATAGGACAGAAACTGGCCAACTCAAGGCATCAGAGGACTTCTGTTCCTTATGAGCCTCAAGTTAACCTGCCTTTGAGGGGTGACAGATTGAGAACAGAGAGCTCCCAAAGACATGATTCTGCTGGGAGGGTTATTTTATCCTTTTTTTCATTTACTATTGGGAATTTCATCACTGAATTGGCATATGGCTTTACCTATACTTCAACAACCAAAGCCAATCAAATGGGCCATCCCAAAACCTGTTATGAAGATATATCTCAGACCTCAGATTTGGAGCCCTCTGTTCAGCTTCACTGTTGAGCTTCTCTCTAATTAGTGTTATTACCCACTGAAAGCTGAGGCTGAATATAGTGTGACCACCTTCTCTTTAGATTCAGCCAAAAAAAGTCCTAGTGCCTTATTGCAGACCACTTGAGCGTGCATGTTGTTAAAGCTACTTTAATCATGTCAGACAGGAGGAAACTCTTGTTATCTCTCATACTTCATCCCCGTACCCTTGAAGACCTTTTACAGTGGGTGCTGCACATGGCAGCGTGCTAGCTAACCATGGCCTGCTGCCATTAGCTCTTAGCATGCACCCCTGACCCTGGGTATTTTAAATCCCATCAGTACTGCTTTGCAAGCTTTCCAGAACTGGGAATCCCAAGGGTTTGCTGACAGCCATTTCCAGGGCCCGAGGGGATGTGACATAAATGACTGATGTTACAGACCCTGTGCATATTTCTACAGATTATTCCTAGATCAGTGCAGAATGAGTAGAGCTGGCTGAGCCTGCCTACAGCCAGAGAAAGGTCTTGCCTGCTCTCCGTGAGGCAGGACATGCATTTTTAGTGCAGAAATACTATGCCAGATTTTGCATGGTACTGGAAATGGAACCAGACTGCTTTCCTTGTGGTTTGTGTGTGATTCATTCTCGTGTAAACCCACTCTGTGAAATATGCCTTTTTTCTTTTTCTCTAAGATTTACTTATAGATTATTTTTCCTCTCTTTGCTATGGTGTGTCCTGAGGCATTTGCACTCAGATGTGCTCTACAACCACTAGAATAGCTCAGCATTCTTTTGCAATTATTATTCTGCTGAGGTTTGCAGATAATTGTCTGTAATAAATCAGATCCCTGTTCAAAACACTGTTGTGTTTTAGGTATATTCTTGAAACCAAGAAACCTCACTCTGAGCAGTCAGTCCTTAAATGAGTGAAGTCTGTGAAGACTCAGTTCTCAAGGCATGTTTTATACAGCTACATGTTGTATTAGAAACAATTAACCACTTAAAAATAGCAATGCCTTGTTTCTGGAGAGTGACATGTGCAACACTGTCATCTGTCTGTGTGAATCTTCTTGCCTGGGAAGGAGAACAAACACTGACTGGACTGTGGCATTTAAACTGGCAGTATTACAATGAATAAGAAGAGATGGAAAAGCAGGCAGTGTGGGCGTTCCCACAAAAAGTACGAGCTGCCTTCTCAAGCAGCTGCTCGGTTAGAAATCTCTGCAATGGACCTGGAAGCATTGGCTGCCTTTCCCTTTGCTTTCCTCTAAAGTTATTTCTGTGAAGCTTCCATCTGTCTCCTAAGCCTCCTCAGTTTATATTTCATTTTGTATTTCGCATAGCTGCCGGCTGGAAGGTATATGCGTGTGAGAGAAGGTGAGAAGGGAAAAGAGGTTATGTTGCTAAGCCAAAAGAAAGAGAAGATGCAAAGCCTTTACTGTTCAGAATTATACAATGCACTGACTTTTTATCTAAGCCTGGAACAAAGAGGTATTCCTTGCGGTGTAAGAATGGAGCTATGCCTGTGTCACAGGCTTTGATCTGAACACATTTGTGTTCGGGGAAATGCAGACTAGAAGAGGGTGGCGTGGCTTATCCCTTTTATTCTTTAATGCTCTCAGTCAAAGCCTGAAATTCAGAAAGATAGGAGAAGTCTGGGAGAGATCAAAATTGAATGCAATTGAAGACTGAGTATCTGGGTAGCATACTGCTGTCTGGAGACATTAAAAAAACTGAGTCAACCCTTTCACCTCTTCACCAAATTGTGAGACTGGATTTAAAATCCTGACTTTTATGATATGCACATATATCTATCTCTGAGCATCAGATCCTTTGATTTGTATACTGAACCTGCAATATTGTTTGTGTGCTCTTTTCTGAGAAACTATTAAGTCTGAGAATTTATTTTGAACTGAGATGTTCCTATCATCACTTCCAAGAAATCACCTGATGAGATTAAATGAACAAATGTGAGAATTGGCAGTACTGCACTGCTAAGCTGGGCTCACAGAGTGAGATCATCTAAGTGTAACGATGGAGGTGATAAAGGCACAGAAGCACAGCCTGGAAGTTGCAAGTTCTTTTTCCAGATCTCACATTGGCTCTACCTGGGCTGTGACCAAGCTGCTGTTTTCCAGTGGTGACAACTATTTAATTTCCAGCATGGTCAATGGAACCCACAGATGCTCGTCATCTCTGAAGACCGCCTGTTGTCCCAGGAGTCTCTAAAGGTTTTCACCCTAGGATATCTCTGTCCAAAATCTATGATTTCCAGTTGATGTTGTGAAGCTCTCAGTATGAATTGCTGTACTGTGAGATGTTTCAATAGATACGTGTCATTGCTAGTAAGTCTCTCCTGTGCTTCAGGTAACAGCTAGTTGTTAAAACCCGTAATGCAGCTGAGTATTACTAGTGCTATGAAAATTGGTGTAAGCACAGAGAAACCCTCCTGTCTGCCTTATCTTTCGTTAAAGACCTGAAGTTCACTTAGTAAATACTACAAGGACTGAAATCTAGAGTTCTTGGGGTAAGAGAAAGGGTTTAACCTGTTAAGCTTCAGAGAGAATCTATAGTAAGATAGGAAAACATCCAAAGTTAAATAAAGAAATCAAATGTGGTCAAAACCTTGAGATACTCAATGAGGTAAAATAATATGGGAGGAGCTGGGAGAGAATTGTTTTTTTGTAGCAGAAGAATATTCAGTTGTGGGATGAATCGTGATATAATTGTAAGGAGATTCCAAAGTTCAGAAAAGAAGCCTTACATTTTAAGAAACATCCCAGAGTGCTGAGCAAATGTGTCAGCATTTCTGTCTTGATGTGTACATTTGTGCACATATACTCTTTGTTGAGCAAAGAACAAAGATATTTTAGAATCCTATGAAAACTGTGTGACTTCTGTCTGTCACGTGCACCTGCAAAGTGAATTGCAAGTCAGAAATTTTTACCCTGGGCCGTGGTTCTGGGCAGCATGCAGGTGTCACTGGGGGAATGGCGTGTATTTTAGAGGCTGTGCAACTGTGTCTCATCCTAGGGGTATGTTAGTGCGCCCACACTGCATGCTGGTATGTTCCAAGCCAGAAACAGTGACAACATCCTGCCCAACCCATTAAAGACACGGGTCTAATCTGCACAGGTGCAGCTTTTGCATGTCAACACTGCAGGGGAATTCTCAGCTGGGCCTCTGAGAAACCAGTCTGTAAAATGGGAGGATGAGAACTTACTTCCCAAAGGCTTGGAGAGAACTAATTGAGGATAGTAAGACTGACAGAGATGTTGATATTTCTGTGCTTATGGTCCTGCTATGCACTCAGTTACAGACCTGGAAAGCCTCTTAGTGTTAGCCAGTCAGAGAAATTAAAGCTTCCTGAAGCCTGGGGTGTGTTATTTGTCCTGTTACTAACATAGGTCAACCCTTTGAAAGTGCTGAATGTAACTCAGAATCAGCTTAATTTAATATTTTAACCTGAAATGTTTAACCTGAAAATACAATTTTTCAGCTTCTAAAGGATGAATTTAGGCACTGATGTGGAGACTGTCATTTAAGGAAGCTTTTTAAATAAGTTTTAGCTCAATCAAGGCTTTGCTGGACATTGCAGCCTCTGATCCTTTTAAAAATTATCATAGTGTGACTATTAGTCATATGCATGGCTAATTTACTTTCTCTGTGAGCTTCCCAGCCTCCAGCAAAAGAAAGGATGTGTCATTTTGTCTCCAGAAATGTGCTATGGGCTATGGTGTTTGGCACAGAAGTAAGTTGATAATGACCTCTCTACCAGTGGCATCATATGAGAATAGATCATGCAACACCATTACCATAAAACCATTACGTTTCACAGTAATGCTGCACAGTTAATGACACAAAGGCTTACACTGTGATATATGGCTGTAGAGATAAGGTAAATCTAGCTGTTCTTCTTCTAGCTCACCAAAAATGGCTAAGCAAGGGAATCAAAGCTGTAATTGCAAATATCCATTTTGTCTCCCTCACCCATTTTTTTAAAAGCTTTTTGCTTTTAAGTTAAGACAATGTGGTATTGTTCTTCACATACTTCCCTTGGCAGTCAAGCTTTATTTTACAGGTAGCAAGTGAGGTTTGTACTACTGCAACAGCTTATTTGGAGCAGGGTAAAAGAAGCATTTTCAGAGTCCTGCTGTAGTGCAATTCTGCTGTCCTCCGGATCTCGATACAGGATTGATTTAGCAAGAGGGTTCGCCAGCAGATTGAGGAAAGTGATTGTTCCCCTCTATGTGGCAAGTGTGAGACAGTGTCTGGCTGGAGTAATGTGTCCCGTTTGGGTCTCCCAAGTGTAAGGAGGGCACTGACGAAGTGCCGTGAGTCCACAGAAAGGGGCTGTAGCACATGGTGTACCAGGGGAGTTGAGTGAACTGGGTTTGTTCAGCCTGAATAAGAGATGCTGAAGGGGAGATCTTGTTTCAAAAATGTGATGAATTGTTACAGGGAAGACAGAACTAGCTTTTTGTGGAGGTGCACAGTGAAAAGGTGAGCGGCAATGGATGCAAGTTGCAGCAAGGGAAACTCAATTTAGGCATAAAGAAAAAATTCTTCAAAGCAAGGGTAAACAAACACTGGAACGAGGGTCCAGAGATGGAGATACTGAAAATGTGTCCAGACAGGGCCTGGAGCAACATGATGTAAACTTGAAGTTGGGCCTGTTTTGGATTAAAGACGTTTAGAGATCTCTTCCTACCTAAATTATTCTGTGATGCTAGCCTAAAGGGCACACTTCTATTTCTTACGTTCCATTCACCGTTCTTTAGCTGGAACAGTTTCCAGTAGCACACTAAATGGTATCTGTCATGCAGGTTTTGCTCTTTCTCTTCTCAGATGGAAGGGTGGGGAAGAAAGGTGTTTAAATGGTTTGGCTTAGTGTTGATGGGCTTTTTTAATGCCTAAGCTGCTGTTTGTTGATAGGGGAAGAAATGGGCTGAAGATTTACATCTGGTGGGGGAATGCTAGTGCTCTTTAGGTGCTGGGTTCCTCTGGAGTCAATCCTGAAGGAAGTTCTCTTACTCTCTAAAGAGCCCTAGTGATGACGTCCCTTGGCACAGAAGCCAAAACATTGACTGTCCCCTCTGTTCTTCAGGAGAGCTTCAGGGTATATTTAGGCTCCCCTACCTGCTGTTTTTTATCACTTATCCTAACATTATTATTTAGGATTATCCACTAAATAGTAATCTTTCCTCTAACTTTTTTTTAATTAGAGACAATTTTACTGGTAGCTGAAGCTGAACTCAGAGGTGTAGCCAGAAGCTCTGATTATTCATTAGTGATCTGTGGCTTCAGTACAGAGGCTTGCTTCCTTCTGATTTCCTTTCCTTTATGTCTGGGTTGGACTGGAGGCTGGTCTGTATCAGTTTAGCACCAGCTGGAGATCTCTCTCTCTCTCCTTGTTTATCTCAGTTGTACCATGCATTTCATTAAGATGCTGTTATTAGCGATATCAAATGGAGGGATTAAAAAGGATGAATAAAATGAGAAAAGACCCCGGAGGAAAAACTCTATTAAATTCACAGTAGAAATCCTTGTCAAATGCATGTGAGAAAAGACTAGAAGTCTGTCTTTTTCAAGCTGTGTGACAGTGACTTATTTTCACTTCTTCCTTTTTAAAAAAAATAATCATGCAGGTCCTAGTACAAAAAGCAGGTGTCCAGCCCCTCCCTTAAAATGGTGTTGCAGTACCCAGAAGAAATATCAGTCCCTGTCTGTGGGCCATAAAGAGAAATGTGGTTTGCATGGCCCGTGAACTCCCTGCAATGTCACAGCTGTTATATATAGCATGTGACATTCTGATACCCTTACTAATGAAAGCATTAAGATGGTCACAATATTCTGAAATTACCTGTAGAATCATCTTACCTTAGTTTTCCTATACTTTTACTTTAAAACTGGAGTTGAAAACTTGGTACTGTTCATGCCTTGGACGTGAACTTCCTGTATAATTTCAAGTAAGTCTCACTGTACTCATTTAAAATAGACATAAATAAACCACTAATTCATTAGAAGTGATCAGAAATCAATGGGAGTGCAATCAACTTTGATACTCAAGTCACTAATATTTATACTGCACTTTGACATTCTTCTTTGAAACATGTTACCAAAATATTCTAGAGGTGGGTGTGGTGGTTTTTAGGGTTTGTTGGTGGAGGATTTTTAAAATTTATTGAACTAGGAGTTAGATACCAGCTCTGGAACATATTGTTTATGACTGAGTTGAGCCCCACGTGTTTTCAATGTGGCTGGTCCCTCCAGATGTTTGGTCTTCTAGTTTTTCCGGTACCTGTTCTAGAGTCCTGGGAGATGTCAGAAGTCAAGGATGGTTACTGATGCAAGGAGTTATGCTGTTTATTTTTAGTTTACTAGCATATTTATAGAAATGTCCAGACAGTAGCAAGATTTCCTCCTCAGGCTGTTTTGCACTAAGCTGACCATGACCATAGCTGATGCCCGTTCCTACACCAAACTGTTCTCCTTGGCTGGTGTAGAGATCTAACTGGGCTTCCCTGTCCTCCTCCATGAGCTTGTTGAGATCTCTGAGACCCT
This sequence comes from Nycticryphes semicollaris, assembly GCA_013400055.1. NCBI lineage: Eukaryota > Metazoa > Chordata > Aves > Charadriiformes > Rostratulidae > Nycticryphes > Nycticryphes semicollaris. The sequence goes on from VXBJ01007335.1 coordinate 359,323, forward strand.
GTGCTACTCAGACCAGCCTTGGAACGGCTCGATTGGTATCTGTGGGTTGAACCATTGGTAACCCATGGGAAGTCAACATTTTTCATAGCTTAGCGGAATACTGGGGTCACAGAGATCTTTTGGTTTGATTTTTAAATTACATCTGTGAGCTAAAATATTCCTTGCTCTTGGTTAAGCACTTCTAGCAATATTCTGTCCCTGGGAAGCTGAAGTAACGTTGCTCTAAGGAGATCTCATTGCAATTCATTTGAACAAGTTACAGTTCCATTTAATTTTTGTATTCCCGTTTTGTGCCCTGTGAGTACAATGCTAAAAGTTTAAAGCTGTCCTTCAGTGAGGAATAGACAAACAGGACCTTTGGTGTTTCTCATCACCTCCTCGGCCAGTGGCAGCACTTATGGTTTGATGAAAGACTTCCGTGGCCTGAACTGGATTTTAGATACCGAATATAGGAGCATGCTCTAAATTGGGGTTTCTGTACATGTTTATGCTTCCTAAAGGTTGAATCATGTATCATCAGTTAAAATAACTCCCAAATAATACTTGCAGCAGGATCTTTGTGGTTTTATATGACAATAATGCAGAACTTCTTTGTTGATAGTTGATCCATGTTCTTCAACCTAGAAATTAGTTTGGTTAGGTTACATGTCTCTTTCCGTTCCTTTTTGTATCATGAGCCTACCATAAATCTGTAGGCTAACTCACAATACAGATTTTAAACCATCTGTCAGCTCTGCAATATAATGTCAGCACTTCTAAAAAAGCCTTTTTCCACATAAACATCCCCCCTCTCCAGAGTCAGGAAAAGCAGCCCTTCCCATATGAAACATACCATTTAGTTTTCAAATTGACATTGATCTGGTTTGGAAAAAGAGCTCTCAAAGCAGGAACTATACGGCCTGTACTGGATAGAGAAAACATCAGGGGCACACAGATGCTAAGCCCTGCCTTTTTGGAACAGTGAAGCTGGGTGAAGATCTGACCTGGTCACATAGCAGAGAGTATTTTCTTCTCTAAAAGGCACAGATTTTATTCCCCACAGTATCACACTGATGAATTATTTCTTTTCCCCTCTAAAGGGTCAGAACGAAGCGGTGGGCTGTGCCAGTGCTGGGAGAAAGCACAGTGCTGTGGACTGCTTTCTCCCACGGTCCTGCTGACCCAAAGCCGGGCGAGGGGAGGAGCAGCAACAGGGCAAACACCTCTGATGAGGCAGAAGAAACACTATCTCTTGGAGGCAGCTGCTCGGAGCCCCATGGCATGTGCCAGGCCCAGCGTCCCTATCAACCTGCAGCTTCTCACCCATAGGTCAGGGCCCCACACCAGCCCAACAAGCTGTCCATGCAGACCCTTCCTTTAAGCGTTGTCCTGGGGGCAAACAAATTCCTCTTTGCTCATCAACAGCCCATCTCCACTGAAGGCAGTGTGAAGTAGAACAGACCAGCTTAGTAAGCCATCTACCTGTAATATATTTGTTTCCTAAAATAGCTGCAGAGCCATGGGGTATTTTTATAGCAGCTGTACAGGCCTTTTCTGTTCTGAGAGGCTGTAAAGAAAACTTCAAAGCTTGTGTGTAAACTGACGCAATTCTGCCTGAGTTTGAAGACAGCCTGGAACAATAAACCAGGGCAGGGAGAAGTACCTGCTTAACCTCACTGGGCTTTAAATAAGACAGTCAAGGGTGTGAGTGTAAATGTCAGACTCGTAAGACCCTTCACTGCTGGTAGTTTTAGTAGGAACATGAGGTTTTGGTAGTCATGAGGTGCACTACCTTAATGATCCTAGCATTTCACAAGGTCTCTCCATCAGTGGTATTGTTATTTCAGCATTTACATCTTCTGTCTATGACAAGAAGTGGAGAAAAGGAAATCAGGTTTACCTTCTTTAGACAAGTCTGGATGTAGCATCCCAAAGTGAGTGAACTTAATAGTTTTGTGATAGCTCCAGGCTGGTCAAGGCCATGTCCTCCACCCATTCTCTTCACCATGTCTCTTCACCTGTTTGTGCCTGGCCATCTTCCAGCTCCCATGTGAGAAGTGGCCTGGTTGAGAGAAAAATAACAACAACAGAAACAAGGTAGTGTCAACTGGAGAGGAGTATGTGTTGCTTTGGGAGGATCAAGACTGCTTAAATTAGAAGCAGCAAGGACAGTCCTTGTTCCTGCTATTTCTACTGGAAGGACAGTTGGGCGTCCCTTTACCCTGCAGTTACACCAAGATGTGTTTAGGTTTCTCCAGGCATTAGGTTACAGTAACCAAGATGAAGTTTGCAGTTTGCTTCTATAGTAGCCTGGCTGAGAACTCGGAGGTGGATCTGGATGGAAAGCAGAGTGTCTTTGTGTTAGGTGCCGAGTTCTGAACCTGCTCTGTGTTTCCTTGGTGCTGTGGCTCTGCACAGTGCTTTAGAACTGCTCATGAGGACAAGGTCTCAGCAGCCCCAGAGGGACGTGCTGGATGACTGTTCAAGTGGAGCTTTACACCTTGTTAATTCCTGCAGAGGCGGTGCATGACTGGCCATGGTACAGCTGCACCGCTGTCCTCAGCAGCACTGGACCAACCCTTCGATCTTTGATTCAGTTGCAAACGTCGTTTGAAGTGAGCCTGATCTGTCTCAGGGGTGTCAGGGCCCAGAATTTTCCTCAAGGGATTTTTTTGTCACTGAGCCACCGTGTGCCTTTGGTATCCTTGGAGTGTATTGGGGTGTCAGGCTGGCATGGCCAGGTATCCACACCTGGGGCCCAGGGATGGCATTAGCTGTCATCCTGATGGTGAACAGGCAAGTTCCTGGCTGCCCTGGGGCCACCATGCAGGAGGAATTGTGCTGCAAAATGACCACACAGAATCTACAGGACCCATGTCACAGGGAATACCAGCTTGGAGCCTCCTCCTCTGCAGCTGGTGCTTCCTCCACCCCAGTGCCTTCTTGGATATCAGGCATTTGGCCTGTTGAGGGGCTCACATTAACCCCTTCCCTGACCTTAACGTGCTGCTTATTTTCACATCCCCAGCTGTTGGATTTAAACTGGGGACCTTTGGTGCAAAGACAGCGCCATTTATTTTTAGTCTGTGGCATTGTGTGAGCCTTAATTTGGACTGATAATAAGGAATGTAAACCTATTGGCACCCTTCTTGGCGGTCCCAGTGAGGAATGCTGGCGTGGTGACAGCTCAGCTGCTGCTCCGTGCGTAAGAAGCACGCACTAGCCAGTGAGCATGTTGAGGAAATAGGAAATATTTCAGTTATTCCTAAATGTGTTCATCCCTGTGTTTGAGCAGAAGTTTGCCATCTTGGCTGCTGTGTGTCCATGATACGGAAACGTTAGTTATTTCTGGGCCAAATAAAGGGCTGGTCTATTTGTGTTATAGAAGGATGATGCTCTAAATGTTTGGGCAGCCCAAACACTGCTGATGGCATGGTAACTAGATGAGAAAAACGTGAATGGCTTGGGATGTGAACAGCACCATGCTAGTATATTTGTAACAGCAGGCTACTATGCAGAAAATACCTGTGTGGTAAAAAATACTCCAGAGAATGGATATACAGGCATTTTTGGAAGTAACTTGAGTCCTGGCCAGTACTCCTGAGAATTGCTGAGAACTTTTCCGTGTACTTCAGTGGTTGCTGTATGAAATGGAAGAGTTAATTTTACAGGTAAATGGCTGTAAGACCGGGTCCCTGATGAGGAAAATAGCATCACCAAATCATCAGCACCCAAGGCATCATGTGAGGCCCTCCCAGGTCCCAGTACCAGCTCTGATGCTGATTGCCAGGCTAAAACCCAGATGCTATGAGGAATATTGTCACACCTGTTTTAGCCTGTGGGCCGGGGTGGTCAGAACATTGTGCTAGCAGATCCAGAGAAGGGACAGAAGAATATAGGGCTGTCTGTGACTGTACTGGTAAGTAGAGACAGGAGGAGGTTTGGTGATGGTGCAGCTGCTCTCTGGAATATGCCAGATACTGCTAAAGAGCAGCCAACAGTTCAGTTGCTTTAATATTCCCCTGCTAATCAGGAAACCCTACAATATGGGAAGCTTTGGCCTTTGGTCTCATTTAGTGGTAAACTCGAATAATGAAAACCAAGCCCAAACCTCAGATCCTATGTAATATAATTATATGAATCAAAACAGTTACTCAGTTCCACAGATTAACTCCTGCTGATGGAGAGGGTCTCTCCCCTCTTTTTTTGACTTTGGTCTCTTGATTCAGTTGAATATCCCCTTACACTGCATCAGGAGTAGAAGTAAATAACCTTGTTTATTTATCTTTGCTGCAAAAGAAACCATCACAGCATTTACAGTTGCTCCTATGGATGTTTTGTTGCCCTTCTCCTTTCCCTTTCTGCCTCTCCCATGTCCCTTTTGACAAAGAATGACCAGAAACACACATAGCAGTCCAGACTGGGGACTGCTGCTACTGCTCTGCCTAATAGGATTATAAGATTTTCAGCATTAATCCTTATCCTATTTTTTAGGAAGACTAACCTCTTACTTAGATTTTTGCCTCCTGTTGCACAATTATTTGACTCCTCAGTGATTTCTTTACAGCTGCTGTTTTGTCCTTTTTTCAAGGCAATTGTGAGTGATGTAAATCTCCAGCACGGAGCAGTGTAAGAACTGTTGAACTGTTGTGGTTATTTGTTCAGTGCTGCAAGTGAGCTTTTCCTAACTTACTGGTGAATGTCACTATTTCCTTGTCTTTTCCTATAACCTTGAGGGTGTGTTCCTGTTTTAGCCCAGACTGTAGGAACACCTTCCTGTAGCTTTAAACGTAGGAACTGCTACGTCAAGCTCGGGGAGTCCCTGGTTTGCTGATCAGGATGTCTGTTTCTGCTTTTGCACAGAGGGTAAAAGAGCCAAGGCTTTCCAGGGCACATGGCTCATTCAAAGGAGCTTTGAAAGATGGAAATGGGTGGGGAATGGGTTGACTCTGTATTTGTAGCCTGGTTTCCTAAGGAAATGAGACTTAAGCAGTCTGTTTTTCCACTGCTGTTAGCTTTTGGATCCGCAAAGTGATTGTGGCCAAAATAGATGTGTCGGGGAGGTGTCAAATATTATGTTTCTATATTAATTTTAAGAATTAGCTGCTGGATAGGAGATTGTCTTATAATAGTGCCCGCTGGGAGGTAAAAGCTGCAGTGATAACTCCATAGGTAGGTTGTTAAATTGGCTTGCCAACAGACAGGCACCAGTCAGGCAGTCAATGCATGTACCAGGGAAGGAATCACAGCAGACATGGTTTCCAGTTCAGCTGGCAATTGCGGGAGGGAACTGAGAGTCTGTGCTGTGATTTTGAGGATGTGTGGAGGAAAGCTGAAGGTCTTATGATGTGATTCAGGAAGTGTCAGGTAGAACTGGAGTGTTGCAAAAAACGACTAGAGAAATTAAAAAGAACTGTGGAATGTGTTGGTTGCATTTTGTGTGGTTTGGGCTGGTACCTCTCAAGCTGTGGGCTGTCAGGATAACTGAGGGAACAGCTTGTTTTAGAGGCGATGGGCTGATAGGCAATGGAAGAGCAAGGAGCACAGGAGCTCCAGGGCTCTGGAAGGAATGGTAGGGATATCTACTTCAGCTTGGTAGGCAAGGGTGACCTCTGTGTGCATGTGAGTGTAAGAGGCAGGGGGAAGAAGTTTAGATATGGAATGACTTCATGGTTCAGGCAGAAGGAAAAAGAATCAGCCTTGGTTTTGTGTACAGTGTGCAGAAGGAGTGATTTGGCAACAGTTTGAGCGTGGGGATGAAGGAAGGCTGGAATCAATGATAATTTTAATTACACAGGAATGTTTGATGAGGGGGAAGAGAGAAGTATTGTCTCCAACAGGGGAGAGGAACTGAGGGAAGAGATAGAAGATTGACATATATGTTTGAATTAAATCAATTGTACTCAAGCCTAATCCAAAGCCTAGGGAAGACAGTAACTTCAAGAGAATTTTTGGAATATGCCAACGTGCAGGTATTTGTCTCTGGAACTCTGAATATGCTTTGCAGAAATGCCTAAACGTCTTTTGTAGGGTGTATCCAGAGGCTAAGTGACTCCAAGCCACATCGTAAGCTACAGCAGTGACAAGCCTGGGATCCAACATTCCTTAAAAGAGTTTTCAGTCTGGTAAACCCTAGCAGTAATAAATGTCCATATATGCACACGACATGCTCCGAGGCAATTCAGTGACACTCTCAATCTCCAATTTAGGGAGAGGACATCACCTTATTAACTATTGCTTGCTCTGCATATGCAAAATTTGCAGTTTCATTCCCTTACAGACATTTTTTTCAAGTGTTTATTGTCTGCAACTAATTCTTTTCTAGTGATCCTGTAAACTGTTTGCTTCTTCAGGATCCAGCTACTTTCTGTTACCAGCACAAACTGAGGAAATGAATATCAATCATTCAGTGATGATTTGCAAGAAATAAAAGCAGGAGATGGCAGTCAGCCTGGGCCAAGAAGGAAGGACAGAAAATGCGGTACTTTTTATAAGTAGAGCCAAAAATATTATTCATGTGCTCAGCTGTTAGTTTCTGAATATTGTGGAGCTTTCTTCCTTTTGTGAGCTCTACCTTCTTTGGATTAGGTCCTGCTGCCATTGAACTCAGAGGGAATATTTGGTATTACTTCAGTGAGAACAGGATCAAGCTATTGTCTGTGCGTTCTTCCTTGCCTTAACTGGGATTGCTGTTTGCTAAGATATTGCAGGGGACAAAAATGTTTCCCAGAATCTTCCTGAGCATTTGTATCTAATCCTTGAATATAGCACAGCCCCTGTGGGTGAAATAGGTTCAGAACTGACTCTTCCCAGCAAGGAGTTTTGAAGCCAGTGTGAAGCCTCTGTAAAATACTGAATCTCCTCACTCAGTAGTTGCTTTTCTGAAGTCTGCATTGTGCTTCAGGTTTTGCTAAGCTATGCTACAGTAAGCATGAGGAATAGCAGGCAAATTGTCTTCGGTCACTGCTTTGGAAATCAAGATGTCTGCTGGTTCACCCCATTCTTTCACAACTACCTTCTTGAGCTACGGGAAGTATGATGGTGCACCATATCCCAGAATGTTAATTTTTAATGTCTTATGCATGTAATGGACTCAACTGTAATTATGAGTCCCACTGGCAGGATGGAAAAGACGACTGTGGGTCCATGTGGCTCCACAATTAAGGATTGGAACATTGATCATTTCCATTCCCAAGAGCAGTGGAAACAGCTGGATGAATGTAAAGCAAAAGCTCCAGTGGAGAGAGGAGTAGTTGAAAGCCAATAAACATTCCCCTGCAATCTATTAAATTCAGACTTTGCAGCATCATCCTGCAGCATTGAATAAAACTCACTGAAACCTGAGCAGGACAGAGTGGTTTTGACAAGCCTGTGCTTATGTCCAGAATAATTGAAGTGAATAAGCAGCTAGGCAGTGATGCAGAGAGGAGTTAGTATAAAAAAAATCTCTGTGTTTTTTCTCAGTAGTGCTATTTTTAACTCATGGATCCTTATTTCTTTCTTACATGAAATCTTGAAGCTGACAGCACCCTTTTCAGACTTGAAAATTAAAGGAAACTGTCTGAAAGAACACTAGAGCTGGGATTTTTGGATCCGCTCCTGTTGGCGTATCTTGGTGGGCAAATTCCTCCTCCCTTGATGAGCCCAAATTGACTTTACTGAATAGTGCAGGGCTCTTCCCTTCAGCAGGTTTAATGTGGGATAAGGCTCAGCATTCACAACCTTGTGTAAGTAGAATTATTCCAGCATTTCAGAGTACTGAGTGGAGGTGGAAGATATTTGAGACAAATGATTCTCAATTTGTCCTGCCTCCAAAAGCAAGACTCCTGTATTTCTGGTGTCACAATAGATTATTTTGGAATCAGATTTTTATTTTCCTTTTAAAAGTGTGGTGGTCTTTTTTTGTTTTCTTTTGGTTTTGTTTGGTTTTTTTGCTTTGTGTGGAATTCATAAGGTACAGCTGTGGAAACCATTGCAAAGGGAAAGTAATTCCCTGGTCTCCATTCATAATGCTGGAAATAGTTTCTCTTAATTCAGTCTACCATACTTTGTGTGCTCAAGCTGAAATCAAATGCTAACAGTTTTTACTAGGGCAAGAAACACATTTAACAGACAGGAAAAAATAATCCTTTTCTGTGACAGGAAATCAATTTAATCTATTTGTTATTTGTTTTTCTTTCTGTTCTTTTTTTGCAGGCTTATATTTGGCACTCTTTACCCCGCGTATTATTCTTACAAAGCCGTGAAATCAAAGGACATCAAAGAATATGTGAGTAATGAGGTTTGTGGCTGTGCTGCAGGGTTTGTTCTCTAAGATTGCTCCTCACCACATTGTAAAGGTGTTGCATATATTCTGGGAAACCTTGTAAACCAGTGCAAGGGCGGAAGACTGGCCTGAAGGCGGACTGGCTGATTGCTAAGCACAAGTCTCAAATAAGGAGACTTGGGTTTGTGCTTCCGGCTCCTCTGCAGAGTTGATTTGCTCTTTGACAAATGTATGCGATTTCTCTGGTGGTGTGAGCTATATATGGGCGACTTAAAAGGTTTTTGGCATCCAGAGCTTTGTGTGTTTTCCTTTGTTTCTGAAGAGTAGCATAAATCAAAGCCTTTTCAAAAAGCCTTGAAGCTTTAACTGCTCATTCAAAACAAGGATCAGAGAAGGCAACTCGAAGCACATATGATTGAATCCTCAGATAGAAACACCTTTCCTTGTGGAATGACCTATATACAGGCAAGTCTGGCAGCTGGGTGTGCTGTCTTGTCCTTTTGCTGAAAAATCTTCCCTGGGCCCCAGTTTGTAGAGGCATATGGAGCCCTAAGGGAAAGTGAAATATGGGAGAACCAAAGCCACTTGGATGCTGTTGGGGTCCTGTAAGATTTGTAGTACCCTTCACAACCTGAGCTCTGTTAACTTTACTGAACTGAGATCAGCCTCCAGACTCTTGGCTTTTCAATCCTCTCAAGATGCCATGTATAACAAATCCATTTTCTCCTCTCAGTAACAGTTTAGAGTTAAGTCTATGCTGTCTAAGTCCCATTAAGTCCTCAAAGCTGGGGACATTAAGCTCAAACTGGGACTCACCGTGGTTGCTGAGATTTTTCTTTTCTGTCAGTCCCCTCCTTCAGATAATGTTTTTGGATATCTTGAGAATCCTAAGCATTACAGAACAAATCAGATACTTAAGACAAAGATGGCCCTGCAGCCCTTGCACAGCTTCTCAAAGTCTGTACACCCTTTACACCAATGCTGAAGACATGTTAGCATCCCCAAGCAGTGCCACTGAAACTTAACCTTTCCATAGTCCCCTTCTGGAAATTATTTTGTTGAAAGGTTGAATTCCTGTTGGAAATAAAATTTCAGAAGAGGAATTTGCACCAGACATAGGACCTGGTCTGCACTTAAAATTGTTTTTCAGTTTAGCACACCAGTTGTCCAGCTGTGGCAATATCCCCATTAGGGGTCTGATCTTTTTTTTTTTTTAAAAAGGAAGTAATATACTCTGATACACTACAAATTCTTCCTGTACTAGTCAAAACTTATACCACTGTAGTTTATTTTTATTTTGCTTGGTAATAGTCATTTTGATAAATGGTGTCTTAGGCTGATTCAAGCCCATTCTGCATCAGATCTTGGTTTGTGTTTAAAAGTTCTGCTGGCAGTAATGTCTAACTGACTGAACTGTGCTGGCAGTGAGGTTTTGAGGGAGTTGCAATGATGTAAAAACTCTGGCAGAAGCTCTTGGGTGTTTGCAAGTGCCATTCCACATCTGTCACATAAATATAAATATACTTATAAATCCCAGCAGAGCACTTATATGGTTGAGTGACAGGTGCTCAGGGAATAATTTCAGTACCTGCAGGGAGACAGAGAGGAACTACAGGTACTGTCCCCACTGCACTGGGGAGAAGATGAAGGAAGCCATTTCAGAGCTGGTGAGATCCGGATTTATTGCTATCCCTATTCTCCCTTCCCCAGAGCAGCACCTGGTGCAAGGATCCCTCTTGTACTGCCTTATTTCCAGCCTTCCCTTAGTCTATTGCAATTGTCCCAGCCTTAGGTAACGTAGTCCAGTTCTCCAATTCATGAATTTTCATGGTTTTTTCTTACTTAAGCTTTCTAACATTCTGGCAAAGCTGCTTAGGGATCTCCCATTTTCAAATATAGCTAATTAGACAAAAAATTTCAGTTAAATTAACAACTTTTGTCTTACCATCTCTTTTCTTTTGGAGAGACAAATTCTTAAAGCTGTTTGAACTTTCAAGTTTCAGAATTTTACAATGGAAAAAATATTGAGGGAAAATAAAATAAAAGGTGTCTCTCTCATCTTCAATACTTGGAAATTATTCTTTGCATCATCTCTGTGGTGACAGTGCCACAGAAAGAGGACCACCACGTCACTTGATAAAAAATCACAGGAAGTGCTGATGGCATGTGACGAGTGTGTTGTTTCTTTCTAGCCCAAGAAGAACCAGTACTGCACACATCAGAGTAGTGTAGCTCTGCTTTTCAATGCCATTTAGTGCTGTCCAAAAGTTACCCACCAAACAGTTCACCAGTAGCGTTACTGTAGTTGAGCACAGAGACAGCACAGCACATGCTTTCACTGCCTGTGAGAGGTAACATGCTCTCAGCTGGGGTAAATGCCCCAGGTAAGGGGTTTAGGCTGTTGCACTTGCCCTTGTCGCTGCAATGGGCTCAGGACATGGATGTGAGAAGGCTGATTGAGTAAGATTGTGCTCCTGAGCCCTGGATCATGGGATGCACAGTTATCTTTTTATCTCCTCCTGGCTAGTTTCTCCCACCTGTAGATATTATAGAAGTAATTACATTTTGTCTTAATTGCAGTTTAGCCAACTTCTTATTATTAACCTTTGCTAAGATGAGCCAAGCGAGATTTTTAATGCCCTGGATAGGGCTGTTGTCCTCTGCTGGCCAGTGGAGCTTCCTCTGTAGGGACAGTCAGGTTGCACTTTTTTTCATGAGAGTAATCCTAAAGGCCACAATCTTCCTGCCCAAGGGCTTGGGTGGAAATCTGTCGTGTGTGATGTGCTGAGGTGGGGGGAGCTCTGGCATCTTTAACTCCATAGTTAATTGTTAAATATGCCAGGGGAGGGGAAAGAACTTTATTTTCTGTGTGAGTTATTCTATGCTCTTGTGCCTGTGAGAGTCAGTTCAAGGCTCTTGGGGAAAAAAATGAACCAGCTACTGTTTTTCTTTACCAGGTGAAATGGATGATGTACTGGATCATATTTGCGCTCTTCACGACAGCAGAGACATTCACGGATATCTTTCTTTGCTGGTGAGCACTAGATGGGAGACAATCTCTGGCATGAGATGGAAATTAAATGGAAATGTTTACAAGGGGAAAAAAAGGGTACAAAGATGCACTGCCATCTGAACATGGGACTAGCAGCTTCAGGTGCATAGAGGTATTTTGCCTCGAGGAGACAGGCTCCCTTTCTCAGTGCTGTCATAGGAAAGGTAAGAAAGAAGATGGAGCTGCTCAGTGGTATCTCATTAGTGAAAAACCATTACAGGAGTCTTAGTCCCCTGCTTGTTAGCGAGAGGTACAGCTGACTGCCAAGTTGGATGCTTGCAGAGATCATCACATACACAGCAGAAGTTTTAGCTGCTGACATCAGCCTACACTTACCTAGCTGTGTCTTACAGTAAATACACAGGCTCTAGGGATCAGGCAGAAACAGCTCTGCAGAGCAGGACTTTGTAGGTTGCTGCATGGGTGGTTGTTCCTGGGATGTTTTGCCAGGCCTGTTCCTGCTTAGGTTGGGTTTGTGGTTTGTTGGAGAACAGTTACAGTCCACACTGATGTGGGTGCTCTCGTGCCAGTGGAAGGATCCCTGGTGACCTCTGTCAGGACAAGAGCACATAAACACGCAATTATCAGATTCAGTTCCTTCAATATGGTTGTTCAAGTTTGGAAATGTTTATTACTTGGTTGCCCTTTGTAGTAAGGCCTTTCTGCTGGAAACCAGGGAGATCAGGAGACTTCAGCATGAAAATTTAACTGTAGCACATAGCCCTCACCTAAAGCCTATTCCTGCCTAGCACTGCATGCCTGTAGTGAGTCCTCCAGACAAAGGGAATTGGGGGTACTTGGCAACATGTCAGGTCTGTTGAAAAGCAGATAAAAGACGTTATTGTCTCTCTGTCTAATTTGCATGCAGATCTACTTCCACTGTGTTCATCTGGAGCTTTGTTTTTTTGGAGGATGTATTATGTAGCTCTCTTGGGAGGAATGACAGAGGGCTTGTCCAGCCTGTGAAATCAAGTGTGCTGTAGAGATCCCCAGTGAGGTGGAAGACCAACCTGGCAAATCCACTCTCAGAGTAAAGCAGAGGCTCATTGGATCAGACCTGGCTGCTGTATGGCCCAGCTGGCTCAGTGACAGTGCTGTGCCAGCACAGAAGGAGTCTGTCTGGGTCCAGCTGGGCTGGTGCACAGCCATCACAGGGTCTCTGCTGCTCTTGCTTGCCTTGCCTACAAAGAGTAGCATTGGTTTGTCACACTGGCAGCAATATGCCTGCCCCGCAGGAGGATGCTGCTAGCTGAGCTCTAGGCTTTGTCCTTCAGAAAAGAGCCTGTAGACTCTAATATCAAGACATCCCTGGTTTGTTACAGTTAAAGTGTGTCCTGTTATTTGCAGTGCTGCCTGAAAGCCTAAGTGTGGATCTGCACCTTTATGTTGCATGCTGCTTGGACAACAAAGGTTCTTGTATTTCAGTTTCAGTCAGATAAGTGTTATCTTAAAAGCATAATGGCAGAGAGATAAAAGGTCCATAAATATATCAATGAAATACTGATTTGCTGGTTTGCTGTTTGCTCCATTATTATGACCGTGGATACTATGATGGCAGCATCTGTGCTCCTTGCATGTAGAAAGCTCTTCTTATCACACAGCAGAGTCTTTTCTAGACCATTAAGTAATGGCCCTAATACCCAGGTAAAGATTTACCCACGTGCCTAGTTCAGATATGTGCAAAGGTAAGTGAATGTATTTAAGTCTTCAGACTCTTTGGTAAGCAAAAGCTGCCCTAAGCTAGACTGACTAGTCCCTTCCTGTGCTGAGCATCTCTAATTAAGGGTAGTAGTTAAATTGGGAGTGGGCATTAACAGCTTTGTTTCTTCTAGGTTTCCATTCTACTATGAACTCAAAATAGCTTTTGTAGCTTGGCTGCTGTCTCCATACACAAAAGGCTCCAGCCTCCTGTACAGGAAATTTGTTCATCCAACACTGTCTTCAAAAGAAAAGGTAATCACAGATGCCCGGGTCCTCTCTGACTGGAGCAGATCAAGTGTGTTTACTCCTGTCCTTGTATCACTCATTTTCATTGAAGGACTGGGAGTTGCTGATTCTCTTCCTCTATAATTTGATCATCTCCTTTTGGTTGGTGTTTTGTTCTTTGTGGCTGTGTGTTTTTAAATACTGGCATCTGTTCAGCGCACTCACGCCTATTAACTCATCTTTGTGTGTTTGAGAAGTTGGGAGGGAAGGGGACAAAAATATCTCCTGAGCTGCTTTGTGTGTACTTGGCTGAAGATAACTGGAGTGCTATGTTGTGGCTGGATGTAACAGTTAGAGAAACAGGGTCTGGCAGCCAGGGCTCCTTAACTTTGCTCCCAGCTCTGCTTAAAGCATTGTGCAGCAGTGAAACAAATGGCTAAGCCTGCCTGAAAGGGGCTTTCTAAGCACTTGCCTGGCTGGGTGACATGTACCATGCTGAAGTAAGGCATGTAGTATGTTGAGGTCCTGGGTTGAGACCCAGGACCCATAACTTAATCAAATTCATGATGCTAATTTGGGGGGAGGGGAGAGCATTACAGCTTGGATCATTGGGCTGCCTAGGAGATTTCTGTGGCTGTGAATGGGACATGGCCAGGCAGATTCATTTGGCCCATCGGTCACCTATCAACGTGCAGACTACGGAGAAGAGAATAGCTGTTTCCCACATTGGCAGTTATGGAAGTCAAAGATCTCTGTTGAGACAGTGCATGAACAGTGGTATCTCAGTCCTGTCCAAGAAGGACAGTGAGGATCGGTCACTCTGCTTCTTGGGAACTTCTGCTTATGCTTCTCACAAGTAGTGTTTGTGCATTTTGTGTTGCCACCTCTTACTAGGAATAGGGTGGGAATCACTAAACAGCCATCAACTTCTCCCAGCCTCCAGTCCCTACTGACCAAGCACATTGTCAGCTGTTATCATCCAGACCTCTGTGTCTTGAGGGAGGGAGGGTGAGGGCAAGAACTTTCATAACCATTTCACTGTATATTAAGTAACATCAAAGTCCAGAAGCTCTGGGCCTACCAATACCATAGGCATGTTGAAAGCAGATACTGCAGTGACGAGCAGAGATTTCTCAGATACTTCTGAGACTGCCAGTCCTGGACCCAGGACAGTACAGCTGCAGCTGCCCAGTGTCATAATATAATATAATATAATAGTTTTTAATTCCAGAGCAATCCAGTTTGTCTTTAGAGTCCATAGACTGCAAATGTCTCCTGACACACCCTGGTCCACTCTGCCCAGCTGAGCGTGTCTGTCTTGCTTACGGGACCTATCAGTGGTGGTTGTACTATGCAAGTGTATCCCAACTTTGGGTCCCAATCTTCCATTTGCAGAATGAAGTTCACAAAGCCTGTGATGGGAGTTACTGCTCCCCTGCAAACCTTTCTTCATTGCAAATGTTGGCTGTGAACTTCTCTCCAGGCAAGGTGGAAGAAATAGGAAATAGAGGATGTCTACCTTCATAAAAGATGGCTTGGCCCTGCCAAGAGTTTGAGGCTGGGAGCACTCTGAATTTGTTCTTCTTGTGCCTTTTTTTTTCTTATTATTTTCTTTTGGGTTTTTTTTTGTTATTATTGGGGGGATTTTTTGTTTTTTGTTTTGATTTGTTTTGTTTTGTTGTCTGCTGTGACAGGAGATCGATGACTGCCTCGTCCAGGCAAAAGACCGGAGCTACGATGCCCTTGTGCACTTTGGGAAGCGAGGGCTGAACGTCGCAGCCACAGCAGCCGTCATGGCCGCTTCAAAGGTAAAGGTGTGGGTCAGGATGGTGACATTAGCATCTCATCTGCATCCATCACCACCAGTAGCCACAGTGTGGAGAGGGAGAGATGTTGAGGGGGGGGATTCTCTTACTGGTTTTGAACATGCCTCTCAATTCCCCATTCATCAGCCACACAGGTACCTCTTGGGATAAAGACAGTAAATGTGAAGGATATGAAGGATTGAGGCAAAGGTCTACCTCAGGTCCCTCTTGAATTTTGTGTTTTCCATCGGTACCCAGGTGACAGCGTTGCTAATGTGATTGTGTTCATCACAGCCTGTGCTTTTCATTTTCACTGTCAAAAGAGGAGCACGCTTCCATGAAAGATGTTGACATTGGGTGATCACAGCTAACACCCTGGAGAGAAAATTTTTTTTTTGGTTGGCACCTTCTTCAGTGAAGGGAAAGGCCGTCTGCACCTTAGTTTTTTTTTTTTCAAGTGTTATGCTGATTTGTTGAGAAGTCTGGAGGAACTAATGACCTGTAATTTAGGTACTGACAGAAAGCTAAAAGTTCATCTTCAAGGCTTACACGTAACATCCCTGGTGTATAATTGTCTGGAGACATGTTTATGTAAGAGTGAATGGGAAGTGGCATTAGTTGCTTTTGGAGAATGAGTAGACATTGGGATGAGTGGCCTCATCTGAGGAGGTGTGTCCTGTATTCTGTTCCTGGCTTAGAGCCAGAACCAGCAAATAGCTGTTATCTGTTTCCTTGTTTGCATAAAAGCTGCAAGGACTTGATAACTGTATTTTGTGGTCCGGCTCTCTGGCCATGGATTATCATGGTTTAGGGTAGTTGTGCACAGTGACTACACCTTTGTGTAATGGGGGGAAGGCATGTATAACAGATACAGCTTTCATGCAGTCAGATACAATGCCTCTTACAAAAAGATAATAGAAATATATGGGCAAGGTGGGTACTGGTATTTGGAAAAAAAGTGTGAATGGGAGTTGAAGGAAATTGTTTTCTTCTGTCAAATGTGACTTCAGACACATCATTTTAGTATATCTTGGCCTTACCTTGTGTAAAAATGCATAATACATCCTCAGGAGGCCTAATACCATAAAGCCTGTAAAGCCTGTTGAATCCAAAGTATTACAGAACTGGGGAGCCCTTGGCATGTGCCATGTACATGTAGTATCACAAGGGTATGCAAAAGCTTTGTCCTCTTCCAAAGAAACAACAAAAATCGCCTCCCTTTTCCCCTGCTGAGCACTGTCAGGCCTGGCTCAGTTCTCCTGAACTATTGCTGTTCAGTGGGAAGGCTCTGCTAACGCAGGGACTGCTAGCTAATCCAAACCTGGACTGAAACCTGGGATAAAAGTGGAGCTAAGGCAAAGCTATGTATTATATGATCAACAAAACAACATTTGTGTAATGCTTTCATGACACTGAACACTTTTACTTCTGCTTTGTAAGCCTGAAAAAGTCACACCACGGACATAAATAGACTCTGGGAATGCCTGTTTTGCAGAACTGCCTTTGCTCTGAGCCCCTTCCTACAAGGTGGTGCAGACAGTCTGTGCTAGAGCTTTTTTGGGGACAGAATGAGGAAACTGTGTGAGTCCTGAAGGAACTCTGGCTCCTGTTTGTGTAGCTCCAGAATATGAGAAGCTCAACGATAGCCCAAACCCACAGTGCCAACATGTTCATCTCAGGACTGCAACAGTGGTCTTCATCAGCTCTTCAACCTGAATGAACAGTCAGCACCTCAGTTTTTCTTCCCACTGTTCTACTTTTCTGGTGTTTTTCTTAAGAATCTCACTCCTTGAGATGTGGCTCCAGTGGCAGTAGGAAGCTGGGTAGAAGGGAGAAGAGTCTGTAGGGTGCAAGGAAGCTGTTGTTTTGCATGAGTTAATGAAGCTCCCCATTCAGTCCTGGAAGAAAGCAACTCTGTGCCTTGTGTGGTATTGTTATATGGCACATCTGCCGGCCTAGCTTGAAAAAAAAACAATTAAGATATTGCAACCTGTAAATGGACCAGAAAAGTCTTCACTGCACAGTACTTTGGGGAAGTGGAGAATGATCCAATAATAGGATTGAGAGGTCGTTATTGGATTGATTGAATGATTGACTGATTTTTATAACAAAGCAAGGGGTGTTCATGTCTTTGCTTCAACCTTTGCATTTAAATTACTCTGAATATATAAGGAAAAATAGGGCTCCTGTCTTCCTTCACCACTTCGGCATGTCCTTTCAGTGAGTTGCAGGCTTCTGTGTGCCTTAAAGTCCAGATGCAAGAGACAGAGTGAGCTGATCTGACAGCTCTCCTCCTCCAAAATAGGGTAATGCTCCTGCTCCCAGTGGGTTACTGTGCACCAGCTCTTTTGACATCCTCAGGTTATCTCTAATCTATTAGAAAACTAATCCAGAAAGAGGAGGAAATGGAATCTGTTTTTTGAGTCCACAAATATGTCTTGAGTCCCTGAGCCAGCACAAGGGAAGGCAAGAA
This sequence comes from Nycticryphes semicollaris, assembly GCA_013400055.1. Lineage (NCBI taxonomy): Eukaryota > Metazoa > Chordata > Aves > Charadriiformes > Rostratulidae > Nycticryphes > Nycticryphes semicollaris. The sequence goes on from VXBJ01007335.1 coordinate 376,824, forward strand.
CTGTGTTGTGAGGAGTATGGTCAGGGGAATGGAAAGCAAGATCTTCCCTTCCTGGTTATGGGAAGCAGACATTAGCTCTGCTGTTCATGGAATCACACCCTTAATACATTTACACTCTTCTTGGTATAATAGTCAGGAATGGTTAAAGCAACTTCTGTCTCTTGCCTTTCTCAGACTGAATTTGTTTTATTTCGGGCAGGGAGAACTGAATGGCTGTGATTTATGGCCTGATGTGTTGCAGTACAGAAGTGCTGAGCTGGGGTTCCTCAGGTATTCAGGATGTAAAGTATGATGGGACAGGTGTGGATGTGTCTCTGTTTAGCTCTACCTGCTGCTGTAACGCAGGTACAGGGGTAACAGCTTCCGTTGCCCTGTTTTTCAGCTGCTGTTAAATGTACATCAGTGCCCTCACTTGACAAGGAGGTGTAACAGAGCTAGATTGCCCTGCATGAGAGAATTTTAAATTACTAATTACCTGGAAAACACTTTGAGCTGACAAGATGCTAGGCAAGACTGCAGTGCTATCTATAAGGGGAAGTTTCCATGGAGGAAGGAAAGAGAATGCTATTTCTAAGGATTATCCTGGCTTTGCCAATGGCCAGGTTTAAGGGTATATCCAGCTAGCCTGTCCTAAGTGTGGAGTGTAGATGGAGAAACTGAGCCCTGAACAGGTTCATTGAGTTTCAGCCTATAAAGGGTAGTGTTAAAATTGGAACTTATAGAAATGACCATATATTCAGAATCTTTGACCGCCTGCAGCTCCCATGGAAAGCATGTCTTTTACCAGCAAGTAAATGTGAGGACCTTTCTTATTTCCTGATTCCCTTGTATTAATGGGCGAGGAAGAAATGCTTTTATATTAAGAAATTGACCGTCAGACTTTGCAAGTCAGCATCTTCCAGTGGCAAATACATGGTGTGATGCTGAAATGAAAGTGTGCTCTGTACAGACCTGTTTTCAGTAAATGAGCTTAAATCTGCAGGCTCTTGTACTTAGAGTCATGTCTCCCACTGTGCCATAGCCCTGTCTTCTCTCTCTGAGCTGTGGTAATTGATCTTCTTGTGCTCCCACAGGATCTGTCATAATCTTTTGTCTTTTGTGAAAAGATCTTTGGGCAAGACCCATCTCTTCATTATTTTTATCCATCGTGCAGCAAAATGCATCTGGCTCTCTGATTACCCTGTGTGTGACAGGCTGTGACTTATATATTTACCACAGGCTAAGATGCTGCAATCTGTGCACAGCCATACCTTCCTTATCCCTGATCCCCTGGTCCTTTCCCTTTTCTAACCTAAATAGCGTACAGTTTTAGTTAGCCAAGTACAGGCTTGTCTCCCTTCCCCTTTCTCCTCTTCCCTTCCCTTCCCCTGCTCTGTTTTGTTTTGAAGCCACAGTTGTGCTAACACTGGCACAAACCTGTGCCAATTCATTTTACAGGCTGGGGAGCTGTCAGCGTCCCAAGTACCCTGAGCCTGCCCAGCTGGCTCGCTTGGGTGTTTTCTCTCTAGAGAGTCTATTTTTGATGCTCTCTCAGCAGTCAGAACGTTGGATATCTGCTCTTATTACCCCTGCTAGGTGCTCAACGCAGATCTTTTCCCTGTTCCCAGCAGCCTGTGTCCCTGTGAAGGAGCATAATCTCATTTGGGGCTTTCTAATCCTGTCCTCATTCCTTGGTCATTCTGTCAAATGCTGTGACTTCAAGTGGGTCAGTCCTAAGTGGTGGGATTAGTTGACTGGGCATTAAATCCTGATGCTCTTTGTGTGGTTTCAATTAGTTCCAACTGGTTCAGCATTCCTGCCCCAGAAGGGCCCTGGGCACTGACCACCACCTTCTTTCCAGCTGACCTCAGGGGAGGAGAGGAGAAGACAAGGAGCCTGCTTTTGGGTCACGGCTGAAGGAGTGTAGCCCCAAGGCTGTTACAGCCTCAGTAGTGGGGCAGGTGCAAGGCCTTGGCCAGGCACTGAAGCCATCAGATGGGGGCCTGGGCATAAGTGGGCTTTTCATTTGCACCAGTTAGGTTTCTAATGTAAGTGGCTGGGACAGTGTGTGGCTGCAGTGAAGACAGGTACCAGTGGCTTGGAGGCAGCACCAGCCTCCTCCAGCATGCTTGTGTGTACTCCCTCACTGGCACCACATTTCCAGCACTTTCTCATCCACTGCCTGTCACTCTGAGTCTCCCACCACCTCCTGCATGCCCTGTCCCCATCCCCAACCCTTCTACTCCCTGATTTTCTTCACAAGACCCAGCTGAGTCCTACCGTTGCCTCCTCTGTCTCTATGCCCCTCCCATCACCAGTTTTATGCTCTCCCCGGTATGTCTGACGCTCTCCTTCAAGCTCCTCATTTCCCCAGATCCTGTTTGCATGTATTCTTATTCCTTACCCTGAACAAACCAATTCTGCCAGACAGGCCAATGTCTTTCCCCACCCCCAAAATAAATCTTGCTCCCAACCACTTAACCGTTCCTAAGCTGCAGCCTTAACAATGCTTCTAAAAGGAGAGCTGAAGAAAACACCCCACAGCCAACAGATCATTGCAACCCAGAGGTTTCTGATAAGGTAACTTCCTCTGCCCTTCTTCTGCCCTCCTGTGTGTCAGACAGGGAGTGCTGTGGCCCACTGTGTGCCCCTTGGTGCAGCCTGCCTTTAGGAAGGGGAGTGGGGCACAGCATGTTGCTGGCAGTGGGTGCAGTGCCTTGGCAAGAGATTATAAATGAGGTGGAGGGAGCAAGCACGCATGACCAGTGTCAATGAAAAGCCTGTTTGTGCCTAATAAGTCTGAGAAACTGTCCAGGAGCCTTTCATGACTGGGGAATTATGGCTTGTGGTGCTGCCAGGGCCACCAATCACCCCAGTTATCAGTTAAAAGGACCAGGCAGGCAGACAAAAACAGGAGGGTTTCAGTATGTGCATCCATCTCTTTTAACGCTCAGGAGTGCAGTGTCAGCTGTTCCCAGAGTGATTCAGCTCACAACTACCTGTCTGGTCCAGCATAGTCACTTCCTTTTCCACCTTTGGGTTCACCACCACCTGAGAGGTCAGAGCTCTACTACCTTAGGGTCCTTTAGCCCAAGACATTTATTGGGAAATTTCTCTGTGCTTTTACTGGTTTTTAAACCAGGGCATTGGAAGGGAAATGCTGGTGATGATATGGGTTTTATCCTCTCTAGCCAAACAGCATCTTTTAATTCATTTCTGGTATCTGGCTGGTATAGCCACTGCAGCTGCCTGAAAAGTCACTATTTAGATCCCTAATTTTCCATGAGAATTGAGATCGTGCAGTTTGGAGCAAAAGCTTGTGCAGAAGAGAGATGCTGCCTTTTGCGGCAAGGCAGTGGGGAACTGCACTTTTACTTGAATTGGGAAAGAGGGAGGCAGGGGGTGGGGAACATCCTTCCCTTTAAGGTGCTTGGTAAAGTCTCTGTAATGATTAGATCCCACTAACCTCGGAGGGAAGGTGTTTCTTCACTTATTGAAGTGTCAGGGGACAGTGCTGTCCAGTCTGCTTAGTACCATATTTGTAATGGCCACATTGTCTGCCCTGTCCTGTGACATGGCCAAGAGCTGCCAAAGTCAGGAGTGATTTAGAGTACACAGTTTGAGAAACCTTTTGGGGTCTGTGTTATCTCAGAAGAGCTGAGCACACAGCTTTTGAAAGTGGCTGCCGGTAAAGGATCTCCATTTGGGATCCACAAGCAAAGATCTCATGGCTAAGCTACGTCACACCAATAAGGAGAAGCAATGAATGGCTGTTTTGGAAGCACATGGTAGCGTGCCACTGATCACAGTGTTTTGTGAACGGTTCCTGTCACGGTGTGATGTGTCTTTCATTCTGAACTCTTTGAGAATCTGTTCTTCCCAAATCAGTAAAAACTCAGCGCTGTTTGAGCTATAATCCAGGTGGCTGTTTCCCGTGTCTCTCTCTCGCTGGCTCTTTCATCAGTGTCTCTGAGAAGCAGCCAGTAGCCAGTGAATGCACAGGAGAGCAGAACCAAACAATAAATTCCTACAGAGAGCCCAGGCTGGGAGAGACAATAACAACCAGTTCCCAGAAGGGGAAAAGAACTGCATAAACAAAAAGGGTGGATGAAATTAAGTTTCCACCATCAACATTAACGTCAGCTGGTTTCCTTTTATTTCTTTTGTACTGTCTGACATCTCTGAACTGGGTGTCTGTTTCAGGCATGGCACGCAGGCCCTGGCTGCGAGGATATTGCTTGTAGGTTTTTGAGTTCATACGGTGGCAGAAACAATTTCCTCCTTCACTGAGGCCTGTGCTCAGGGCATAAAGTCAATGTTCTTGCTCTTAGCAGGGCCTGCCTGCAGCCAGGTGTGATACCCTTCTGCATGCAAACTCCCACTCATTGTCATGAGTAATTCCCCAGCATTACCCAACTTCTGAGAAGACGTGTCCGTCACCAAGACTAAAATGATTGCCATGTGTCCCTGGCCTAATCCTGTGCCTAAATTAGTCATAAATGCACTCTCTTCTTAATGATTTTAAATCTGGATTACAGAGGTGGTCAGACACTGGGGGTTTCTCCAGTGGGAAACACAGATCAAGTGCAAAGAGTGGAGTGACAGCCCAGTGTGTTTATAATTTGCTTTCCTCTTTAAACACACTTGCTAGGTAACACCTTGTCAGCTGGGGTTATGGAGTGGTTTCTCCATCTCTCTGGGAAACTGAGGAAGGGAGAACCTACATTCAAAGGGGTAGTCCACAGGTGGGTGTCCCTGCTTTTTATGTGTATGTCAGTCCCTGTACATTGGTGCCCAGTGTCATGCTCATGTCTCACCACACTTATGCTTCAAATAGACCTTATTCTCAAAGCTTTTACATGTGTTGCCACAATGGCTCTCTTTTTTCCCTTGCTAGGTCTCTCAGCTACTTCATTTACACTTGTATTTGGACCAGAAAAAAGGGCAGGTAATCTGCTGAGTGCTTATACTAACCCCTAACTAATGTCTGCCTCCCCATTAGACTAGTTTGAACTGTTTTCAGCTGAGATTGGTCTGAGGCCAGATGCTGTCTGCTTTGCTTCCAGTGGGTAGATTCTACGTGCTGAGCTTTAAAATCCTGTCTTTGATCTCATCAACAAAATGCCTTCGAAGTCCCCTGCTGGCAACCAGAGAGACTCCAGCAGCCAGGCAGGGAGCTTTGTACGTGGAAAACCCACCTAACTTAGGTTTTTGCTACTGCATTGGCCAAGCTGCTCTGTTTGCTGTTGTTTTCTCACTAATGGGAAAGGGAACCTCTCTCCCACTGCTGTCATCCCATTAGGATGACTGGGGTTGCAGTGGAGCTAGAGAGGCCAGGACTTGGCTCAGAAGTGATGATGCATCTCTCCAAGCATTTTCTGATAGGTGTGGTTGGGGAAGTCCTGGTGACACCGTACTGACAACTGACTTCCTAGGAACAAGCACTACACCTTGTAGTGAGTATCTGCAGGAAGGAGGCTGTAATGTGCATGCAGACATATCTGCTAGCCTGGAGGAGAACTGCTAACCAAAGTGACAGCAAAACGAGGGGAGAATATTAACAGATTTAGTATTGTTCTGGAAGTGTGGTGAGTGTGACTTAGTGTTCCCTTGCCTGTCCATTAACTACTGATCTTAAGATGCAAAAGGCCAGAAGGTGCCATCCTGTATTAACACTGATCATGTTAAAAGCTTCTCTTTTATGACTGGACATTTTTGGTTCTTGATTTGTGTCACTTCACCACGCTGTGTTATAGTTTCCACAGCTGCAAAGTGCAGTTTGTAGGTATTAGAAGTGTTTTGAAACCTAAAGAATGTCTACAGAATTCTTTCAGATTGTCAGATTGGAGGTATGATAAAATCTAGACACTTGTTTGTTTATATTTAGATCATGCTTAATATGACTACTATATAAATTACAGATTTTTAAATAACGTGCCTAATTTTATTTACCTAGAGCCTATGTAAAGCTGCCTACCTATCTAGACTATTTTTAATGAGTAATTCCATTGGATGTAAACACAGTTTTCCAGACTCCTAAATCCATCTCTCTCTAAAAAGTTTTACTTCAAATGTGAATGCAGAAATTAATTATACACAGGCAAAATAATGATGACAACTCCGGCTGTCTGTGACGGATTGCCTTTTAGAGTGCCTGACACAGTAATGACTTAAGATTTTGGAAAAGATCAAGATTTCTGATCCTTCCAAGGAAATATTGGTTGCATCAGTGTTAGTGCTCTGGGCCCACGGAGACTAATGTTTGTTTCTGGGGGTGATGGTGGCTGCAACATTTAGAGGAAGGAGCATGCAAGTTGGTTGGCTTTGAAAGCGCAGCATTTTGATGCTGTTGTGTTCCACTCTCTATGGCACAAACAAGTAGAGAATGTGCTAGATGTGAGAAACTAAGGTATGCCAGTTGCAATTTTGACTGGGGCAGGTAGAAATATACCTAAACTAGTTTTAGATTAATTACTATGCCATGTGGGTGGGAGCTTTAACTTCCCTTAGAATCACAGATGAGCTTCTGCAGCTTAAATATCTGTGTCTCGCTGGGTGATGTCCTAATACCATTCTAGTGTCATGAACCTACATAAGGTTGATACCCAGTTACTGGGGAGTGATATTACTGTGTTCTTTGTAGGATTTGTCTTTTGTCCTATTTGGTAACACTGAGCTCTGCCCCAGCCTGGCCCTTCTCTGCCTCTGTAAAGAGAAATCTGTCCCATGACTGGACCTACTGAGGTTGGTGGGTCCTTGGAGAGGAAGAGATGAAGAAAGCCTGGAGAGGTCCACTTTCAGCTTGTGCCATACCTTGGACCTATGGGGGGAGCTTTTCTATGGGTGAGAAGATCAGAAGAGTTTGGGAACAGGTACACTACAGTGAGCAGGGAACAGAGACATACCTGCTCCCACTCTTGCTACTAAAACCTTGCCATCTAGCAAAATCACTGCTGGATCAGAGGTGCCATGCTCATGGGGACAGTCCAAGTCCTAGGAGAAGCAGGATGAGGTAGAAGTTGGGTCTAGACAGGCAGCTTTGTGCTCAGGGAGAGTAAAGCTCAGTCTTCCAGCACCGCTTCATGCTTCTGTCTTCTAGCAGGGGGTGAGGTCTCACATACAGATCCCACACTGCCAGCACAATCATCATGACTGGGCAGCTGGTGTTCAATGATGGGAGAGAGAGCGGTGGTGTCATCTATAGTCGTTCAGCCCTTCCAGTCCCCATTTTCAAGAGGTTTTATAATACCACCATGCTCTTTTGCTGTCGACACAATGAAATGTTATTACAGCAACTGTCATGATATTACTGCTGTCACGCTTTGTAGGATAAAACTAGCCCAGATCCGTGTGGACATGCAGCAAGCACACCTCTGGCCTGCAGCTTAGATATAGCTTCAGGACCTGGATATTCTCTCTGAGCAGACACATGGTGTGCTGAAAATTTGAGGACATCTCCCATTTCCTTAGCAGTTGGAAGAGCCATCTGTATAGTCACAGCCAAGATGGTAAACAAAAATCTCCAAAACAGCAGCTCTTCATCTTCCACAGAGGTGTTTTAACCAAACGTGGCCTAAGGTGTGTGCTGTGCTAAATCTATTTTGTTGTGAAATAAAGCTATTGGGGTTTTTTTTATGTTTTTGTTAATTAATCGTAAGTCTTATTCTGGAATAATAAGCATTGCAGCTGGATAAAGTTGTCTTTATTGCTAAAACTCATAACTACAGCCATGCAAACTCTCACAGCGTCTTCACTGTCCTCACTCAGCCTAAGCCTTTGCTATCCCTGCCCTTCCTGAGATTGGACAAACTGTTTCATGGAATGGTAGGAACAATAACATTTTGTTGTGAACTGTGTGATGACCAACACTTGTCTTTGCTGTTATAAACTTAGGTTAAGTTAAAGCAAAAATCAAGAAAAGGCATTTTTAAATTTTTACCCTGGAGAAAGTCGTAGTTGTTTAGCGCAGCTGCTGTGACTGTGTGTTTAAGGCTGTGGTTTGAGTATTATATGCTAATGTAACAGACTCACAGATGACAGGCACATATCAGGCCCTTGTTGTTTCAAAGCTGTCTCTGGGGCCTTTGATCATTATATGCTGCTACATCACAAGTAGCAATACAGGAATATTAACATATCTTCTTCATTTTCAATGCAAAAGGCTGCGTTAGTGTCATTTTCCATGTCAGGTTGGTCCGACACCTGAATCTCATCTCTAATCTGACTCATGCCCACACACATAAATTGCTCGCTGGAATGAAGTGTTACTGGGGTTAGCTGGCTGAGCAGAGGAGGTTAAAAGCTTGAGCCCTGCTGACACTTGAGCTGGTGGTGCGGGAGGAATACAGCACTCAGCTTACAGCAGCTCATCAATTGCTAACCTCTGGATTTGCTGATCTAGTCATTCTGCAGCAGCAAAATATTTAGTGATCTGATTGCTCTCAGCTTGCTCTCACTAGGGATCTGTCTGTTGTAGTCAAACTGCAGGGTAGGATGTCTTGTGTTAGCTTTAAACCCAGTTACTGAGAATACTAGCTTCACCGGGTGATTTAGTGCAAGCTACAAAACCCACCTAGAACTGTACTGCACTGAGTTTTGAGTGGATGAGATCGCAAGGGAATGTCAGTATGCCAGCCCAGTCATAGTCACGTTCATAGACTGCAGAGTTGATGTACCTTAGACTGGCCTAAAAGGAAAATCTGAGATGCCTGTTTGGGTGGCAACACGTCCCAAGTGCGGCTCAGCCACGGGCAGGAAAGTAGCCAAAATTCAGGCATCAGCTTTTATGGCAGATTGGAGAGTAAGATAGGAAAAGTGAGATTTTAACAAAACATCAGGTCTGTGAACTCTGCTGGTAAGCGTAGAAAATAAGTAAAATAAAGTGTCTTAATGCACCAGTAAAACAGCCTTGTTTAAGTACTTAAAAAGTAGCACAGGCTAATGGGAAAGAGCAAAGTAAGTCTGCAGGAAGAGCATGGTGAGTGTGTGGAAACTTCTCTGCAGAAATCTAAATGCAAAATGCTGCCAAACCCAGTATACATAGAGAGATCTTAAGAAACCAGAGATTCAGTAAATAAAGTGAAAAATCCCAGTGCAGCTTTCTAGCTAGCTTCACCGGGTGACTCTGCCGCACTGGAATCAATTCAATTTTATTTTTCTTAGATAATGTGTATTTGATGATATGATGATGCTTTGGGACAGTATTGAAGAAGTTATCATCATGTACTGTTTGCTTCTTATTGATGCAGAAAAATGCTGCTGTCCAGGATGTGTAGCCTACCTGTGGTTAAGTTGATGTGCTCTGGAGTGGAGAAGGAAGTTTGAACCCGTAAGGGATTTTTCACTTTTAGGCTGAAAAGTTGGGAGATTACTGATTTAGCATTTTTTTCTTGGATGTAGAAAGTGCAGGCTGTCTCAGTGACTGTAGTTAAAAGCACCTGATGCTTTGTCTGTTTACACTTCCTAAAAGTAAGGTGCTAATGAATTTGTATGGGGTACAGGCTCTGATATTTCCATTACATGTGAAATTTCTGAAGTGCTATTGGTAAATCAGTACTGGTAAATAAATGAATGCATTGCCTTCCCCGTGGATTGATGCCACTGCACTAGGGCACAGGCAGCATTGCCTGACAGCTTCAGCAAGGAATGTGTCCAGTCTTGCTATTGATTGTAGATGGTCAGGGTGAGTCCTTTCTCCGTAACATGCCAGCACCAGAGTGTACTTTCAACTGGCCCTTCACCTGCCCCCTGGATTTGTGGGAAGGAAACTCAAATCTGCATCCCAGAAGGGAGCAGTGATGTGTTCTGGCTGTACTTCCACTTACATATTGCTGTGTCAAATACGGTTGTAAATGAAGGTGGTGTGTGAATTGCTATGATGTGCCTTATCTGTTTTGTGAAACAGGGCAGTATTTATTGTTGTTTGCCATCTTCCTTATTTCACCTCAGTTGAAACATCTGTTGAATTTTTCCTAATTTACATGAGCAAAATTATTTTAGAAGCAAGTTCTATGTGTTTATTTTGGTATTTTTTTCAAGATGATATGCTGTGAAGTATCTTTCAGACCCCTAAACAAAATGTTAAAAAGTAAATGTATTTTTTATCAGTTACACTATTTATATTCTGAATGTTGCTTAATATAGCCAATAGAGAAGGATACATAGGTTCTGTATTGATTGTATTTTCTAGCATTCTTACTTTATGGCAGTGGTATAGTCTGAGAGTTACAGAATTGAGAAAGAAGTGTACTTCTAGTCAACTCTTTGATGGGATGTCATTTTAATAAAAGGTGTCTTTTAACCGACCCATCCTTTGCAAAGAACACCTATGTTCTTTTCACCAAGAATATGCTTGTTCCCTGATTGAGAGCTAGTCTGACAAGAAAGAAAAATGTTGTTTTAGTTTATTTCTTCTTTAAGCTGCATGAAAAAAAAAAAGCACTGGAATATTTCTTTGCATTTAATAATAACTTTTTATTACTTTAAAATGTCGTTTTCTTTGCTCTGGAAATTCTGTGTGTGACTAAGAGCAGCTGGGTGAATATCATCATAGATGTTAAAAAGCGAGTTATTTTGATGCAGGCTATTTAATTATGTTTCTGAAGCCAAGCACCTACTTGACTCAGATCCTAATAAAGAAAAGTACCTACTAGAAAGATACAACAACATCCTGCTCCTGTAGATGTGGCCAAGGTTACTCTGTGCTCAGATGACTGCATTGAAGAATCAGAGATGTTTGCTCTCAAAAGTTTGAATGACTTTCTGTGTAGAAAGGAAGAGGAAAGAGGGAAATGACACTTCTAACAACTCATTTTTTGTCCTCTCTAGGTTACTGGACTAGAAAATTTTCTCTCTTCCTACTGTCCTGATGGATTTCAATGAGCTAGGGAGGAGAAAGGCTCAAAATGCATTGTGGAATCTAACTTGTGTGTGTGTTATTTGCTTGCTTGTTTAACTAGGGACAGGGGGCCCTGTCTGAGAGACTAAGGAGCTTTAGCATGCAGGATCTCTCAACGATTCGTGGAGACAGCAGCAGCACTGTTCCTCCTTCGGTCACTGTACGAACAAGTAGCAAACAGAGCCAGCCAAAAACATCCCGAAGTGCATCGGAAGGCACTGGCAGCTCAGGTAAGTGCCAGTGTTATTTTCAGTGTCGTGTTGTCTGGAATATCACGCAGCTGAATGAAGTCATGCAGTTGGCAGGAATATATAGAAAAAGACATTGCAGGCAGCACATTCCAGAACCCACAGGACACAGACACGCTGTTGAGTATCTTGGCACTTAAGAGAGAAAACAGTATCATCGTTTGATGGTTACTATTCCTGGCTGGTACCAAGGACTAGACTTGAGCATGCAAGGGAGTCCTTGCATCTTGAGCTGTAAAGTTAGGCTGTGCCCTGGGGGCTGCAAGCTGTGGTGGGTTTTCAGTGAGAGGGGCTAATGAAAGTGCAAAAAGAGGGGATAAGAATGTGCAGTAGTGGGCAAGGGTCATTATTATCAAAGATTCTCTCTCTCTTGTGTTATCTGAACATAAATGAGAGTTCTAATGAATATCTGGTTTGAATTAGGCCTACTTGTGCATCTTCTGAACTGTGTAGTAGCTGTTACAGCACTTGGCAGTTGTACTTTCAGAACTGTATCACTGATGAAATGAAATAAAACCCATATAAAGCTTTCCTAGAAGCAGAGACCAAGATCTAACAGCTGTTTATGGTATGAAGGATGTCTGCATGTGTGCTGTTATGGAAAAACAGTCTCTCTGAAGGGCAATGGTTTGTTTTCAAATTCTGAAAGGATGAAGGGAAGAAACATCATGGTGGGAATAAGATCCATTCCCGAGGATTTAGTTACAAAAAATTATTTGGGGCTTGTTTAAAGAAATCTTTGTGAGCCCAGATCCAAAACGTGTAATTGGAGACAGGTTTTCAGATTAGATCTCAAAAACTGAGACGTGGAGGGTTATCCCAAACAGGGTGTTCCAGATGGCTTCTGGGATTCCCAAACACCACCAAGGATCATGCAGCTACAACTGCTGTGATGAGAAGCCACAGCAAGTTGCAGGCGTGTTGCACTTAGTACCTTGTGAAACATACGTTTGAAATGTAGCAGTTTCAGCTTGTGTGTGTTGAGGTCTGTGCAAACATTCACTGTGTTTCGAGCCTGTGGAGATCACTACCCCTTCTAGTTTGCTCTCGTTTTGGAATATATTGGAAATGTCTTTTCTCCTTCTTCCTAAAGAATGTCATTCAAGCTCTGTACAAACTCTGAGAATTATAGCTCATAGACATCTCTGTTTATTTCTTTATAATATCATCTGTTGGATAAATTCTCGTTACAGGTAAACTGAAATAGCTAATGTTAGTGCACGGTGGTTTCATTTTGATGTTTATGTAAGGGTTGGTATACACTTCTCTTGAAATAATCAGTCTGAAAGTAAAGTGTTCTCACACAGAGAATATAAAAACTTGCTCAAAAAAAAATAACATGTATCATTTGGAGCAAAATAACAAATGGCACAAATAAAGCATAACTTAGTTATTTTAGTTCCATGTTGTGCACTACACTGCTTGCCTTTGTAGTTCTGTTCTTAAGGCAGTGAACTCAGCTCACAAACCTCCATCTTACCATACAAAAGTTTTTGGTTTTGTTCCGGTTTCACATCAATACTGTACAAAGATCACTCAAAATGAATCTTTGGAAAATGTAATTTTTCATAAGCTTTTCAAATTGAGCCTCATGTCACAAGTTTTTGGATCCGAGTATTATGAGGAGTTGGTTTAAATTCTTCTTTTAATGAAAGCAACACAAATTTGCAAAATCTGCCAAGATCTTTAGCTGTCCCATGTCTTAGCGATTTCACTGGGGTCCCTAATCTAGGAACCTGCTTGCAGACCCCTTCTCCATCCACAGACTGCAGAGGAGCACCTCCAGAGGGTGATTTCACTCACAGGTGGTGGCTTCATGCTACGAGGAAGACTGCAGCCCCGGTTTTGCTCTCACTTTTAATCAGATCATGTGAAAGTAGTGGTCCTGGTCTCTCCAGTCCTTGTGCTGTTTTGTGTGGGCACAATTATATGTCTGACGAATGTCTAGAGGGTCAAATTGATCAGTCATAACTATCTTGCATGTGTGTGTGTATGGCTGTCAGCCAGACTATCACAATCTGAGGGCCATATCCAGGGTGGGACGACACTGTTCAAGGCACACCCAGCCCAGACGTGGTCCCATCACTCCACCTTCCATGTTTTTTTAGTTGGAGTGTTGCACATAAGCAAGGGGCAGAAAGAATTTGCTACTACCTATTAGTATGCTATATACTTGTAATATATACATATATGAGCATGTGCATGAGCAGTCAGGACAGAACAGCTGACATACAGCTCTTCTTCCTCTCCCAAAGCCCTTAGATAACCCAAATGTCCATGTCAGCAGTCTTCACTGTCTCACGGAAACATTAGACTTCTCTTTATATTCCTGCTTTAGAGATAATGGGATTTAGTCTGAGGGAGTCAGCAAAAATACCCTGGACTATCTGTTCAACATGAGGGTGACTCAGCTGAAGACCTCACCTGTCTTGTTAAATGTCTTTCTAACCAGTTGTTAGAAAGCTTGACAGTAGTAGCTGGGATACACAAAATGACTTTAAGAACGTTAATAGAGAACCTGTCTGGGACTGCAAACATTGTACCCTGGGTCTGTTTTATTGAGACTTTTAGGGAAGGAATGGATCCTATGTCTGCAGAAGAAGCAGTGTGGTGGTTAGAAGGCAAGGTTAGGACACATGAATTCATACCTCACTTTATTGCAAAATACTGATATGACCTGGGGTGAAGCTTTGTTTCCCACTGTGTCTGTAAAACAGAACAAATTGTACTTCCTAAATCTGGAAAGCCACATATATTAGAAGATGCTTGCGTGTTTTAAGGTCAATACCTTAGAAGATTTCCTATGTGGCTCTCCCGTACACCTTACTTGAGTGATTTGAGCATTTAAAATACCTGTGGATTGAAGTGGATTGATCCCAGTTTTGCAAGAAGGTTTCTGTTTACAGTAACAGCATCATATCTTGCTGCTACTTCTGAGAAGTTTCTGGTTAACTGAAAAGGCCCTTTTTATGTTTTCCCTTCTTTTAATCTGTCCTGTGATTCCCAGTCCAAGTATCTGAGAAGCTGCATGTGGGTGTGCTCGGATCTTGATGACTTGCTGATCTGGCTGCCACTTTTATAGCCCTTCCTCTGGCATTTGTTCATTCTGGTACTTCCACCCATTTCCCTGCATCCTCCGTCTATCCCAACCCAGCAAAGTCCTCTGCAAGTGCAGCTCTCAAAGTCACTGCCTGAATTTACAAATGACCGGTAACTGTGACAGGGATGAGAACCTGAAGTGTTACTTTGACGGGATGTGTTGAGGAGTGCTGCTGGCCGTGGGGTTTGCCTGAGGAAGGGGACATCGCTAGACCACAGGTGACCTCACAGGTCGAAAAGCCAAGTGCTGGCACAGTATTTGTAACCTTCTTTGCTTTGGGGCCGGCATCCCCGTGGCTGGGAGTGTGTGTGAGCATCGCTCAGTCTTATGGAGGTCACAGTCTTTGATGAAGGAGCACATACACAGATTGCCTATGGCAGAGCTTTTTAAAGCTCTCTTCGTTTCTCTCGTATGGCTGACAGGGATGTACAAAGGTTGAAGAACTGCATCTAGCACAGGCTCCTGATTTTCCAAACAGGAGAAACAGCCATGTCGAAGAGAGAACAGCAGCCTTATGAGAACGAGATGTCAAGTGATAGAACAACCCAACTGTGATCACTCAAGCTGTCCAGGAGTAAAGAGCTGTGGACTTGGGTAAAAAACCTGAGTTTGATGCAGATTAAAAACACTTTCTTGTACTGTTTTTGAAGAATTATTTTTAACTTAGACTGATTTGTTGATCCACCTTACTGGGAGCCTCCAAAATAACTGTTTTGGGAGACATGTTTTGAGATCAAGAGTCCAGGAACTGGAAGCTTCTAAAGCCAGCTTTGCTACTGAATGAATGTGCATGGAAGCACACCCTTGCTGACAACCATGAGGCAAAGACAAGAGATGGCTCTTTAGGATGAGGTCACAGGATTTTAGATGGGTCCCATCCCCTAAGCAATGAAAACACAGCCTTACTGTTGCTAGTTCCAGTCCTGTGGTGTGACTGTGTTTAAGAGCAGATATGATATCTGAAGAAAAGTGATTTGGAAAGACTGGGCATGGAGAGAGGTCTGTTATCTTCCCTTGCAGATGAAACTGATGAAACTCAAGTTTGTTGGTATTAAATGCCCCACTCCCCCTGTGAGCACCAGGGGTGGTTCAGGTTCTGGTTTCATCTCTCTCTGGGTGTGTTTCCAAGCCCACTGAACCCAGTGAAGAGACTTTCCTGACACTGGTGGGCTTTGGCGGTGCCCAAAATCCAGCTGCAGGAGCATGCAGTACTCAGGCCAGATTAAATAACCACTCAGCTTGTTTCATTTCCGTTGTTGTTGTTTTTCTAACGTGACTGGTGCTGGTTGGATGGATTTGTGACTCTGAATCTCCTCGACACAAAGCACCGTGTGAAGAGCTTGGCATTTAGTTAGTAACATCTACATGCAGATGCAGCAAAGGTTTATTTTTGTCTGCTGAAGAGTTTATTGTGAGCACAAGAAAGAGCATATACAAGAGCTGCCTTTGAGATGAGGGGAATTACTCCTTTCCTCTACCTTTTGCTGAGTTTTTTTTTTATGCCTCTGCCCTTTGCTGTCAGAGCTCAAAACTTTTTTTCACCAGAAATTTGGGTTGTGGTTGTTTTTTTTGGGTTTGTTTTTTTTTTTTCTTTTTTTCTGGAGTCATTGATGCCACTGTGAGAATTAAATTGGAAGGCTCAAACTGGGAATTATTTCTGGGCTGTCTCCTGGAACCCAAGCTTTCCACAGGACGAAGTTGTTAAGGTCACACTTTTATGAACAGCTATGAATCACCTGCATTTGCACTGAAAGGTGCAATGCAATTCCTTTGGTTGCTTCCATTCTCAGGGCAGTTCTACCAAAATAAAACTCTTGCTGGACTCCTCAGCAAATTCCTGATTTAGGAAGATAAGGAATCTGTGGACAGTTTTCCTTCAGAAGCTGCGTGAATGGCTGCACTAGTGCTTGTAGAAGTTTAAAACTACCAAAAAAAATTATATCCAGACACGTAGCAATACAAATCCCAGTATTGCACCCTGTGTTTATTAGCATACAGCCTTTCTACTGTGTTACCCATTGCTTATCCACACTCCTGGGTCCCTCTAGTCAGGAGTTATTTCTGTTTACTGAACTGAGAACAGAGCCAGGGAGCTGTAGGTAATCCCAGCCTTGACACCCATTAGGCACACAGCCTGGGGTGAGGCACCTTCCTGGGCCTGTGCTCCCTGTGGGTGAACAGAACCATCGTTTCTCAGTGCACATGGGAGCCACGAAGTCCACCTTAAAATGATGCCAAGTGTTTTCTGAGAGACAGTAGCTTAGCCTGATGAGTTTCTAACGCTCAGCTCCTCTTTCAGTGTGCACGTGTTGCTCGGTGTGCCGACTCCTCAGAGGTGAGTCCTGCATTTCCTGCGCCCCGGTGCCCACGCATCCCTCTCGGGCATGGCTGCGTTCCCCAGCCTGGCTTGCTCCTGCTGCTCTTACTCACTGGGTTCCCTAACACCAGAGGAACAAACCAGGAAAAAGCCAGGCTGCAAGGGAGTTTGTGAGCTGTGCGTGTGCTGATGGCAAGTATTGTGGTGCTTCTCACCTTACTGACCTGTGTTACCCAAGGCTGGGGAGTGTTTCTCTGGAGAAAAACCTCAGTCCTTTCTGTTCTAGAGGATGTGACACTGTCCTTGCTGCACCAGTGTAACTCATCAACCCTGTGTTCCCCAGTATTTCTGTAAAACCACTGGGAATGCAGCAGGAGGAAACCTCCCTCAGACCCAGCCCTGTTTTGCTGTGTTCCCTAAGGATTGGCAAGTGTTACTCTCCTGGTGGAGAGGACATTTGTGTTTGGGATGGGCAGGGTAAATAACAAAGCCCAGTAGCAGACCCTGGTACAATAAAGTAGTGTTGCACAGGTTGTCCCTGCTTTAGTCTATGCTAGAGCTGTTTTTGAAAAATGTCCCACTGTCCCCAGCGTGCCTTCTGTTTACAAACTTAGGAGTGTAGTGAACGGTTGAGCTGCCAGTGGTCTTTTCAGTGCTGCACCAGTCAGGCTGGTTGCTAAGAGCTGAGCTGTGCCACTTCTCTGCATGTTGTCCCAGTGGCAGATGAAAGGAGGGGGAGGCCTCTGATTTGAGCATGCCAAGTAGCCGGGGGATGAGGCTGCCAAGCAGCTTGTCCAGGGAGAAAAAAGAAACCCAGACTGGCAGTGTCTCGTGGTGGTGGAAGCAAAATACTTTCATAATTCCCTTACCTCTCATCTCATGTGCTTTTTGTTTATTTTGCACACTGCAATCAACCTGGGGACGGCAGCAGAGGGACTGAAGGATCTCGGTGCTGCCACCGTGCTGCAGCCATCGCTGCTGGCTCAGCCACTTCAGAGTCCCGGGGTGTGCGTTCCCACTGCCTTGCACCTGAGGTGCCGTGCAGACCTGTGCAGCATTAGTGCTTGGAGGCTGGTGACGCCAGCCTGACACTGTTTCCTTGCACACTGCATAGATGGCACGCCAACCCTCATCCTTGGTTTGTCACCCTCCCTGTTGTCCTTTTCTGGTTCTTTGCACTAGCACATTTGGGGTGAGCGTGGCGCTGTGCAGGAGAACGAAGCCTGTTTAAGGCAGTATCTGTTTAAGCAATCATGAAACACTTATATTCACAGCCTAATTTATTAGCACCCTTCTAATTAGCCTAAAACAATTTTAAGGATTTGACTTCAAAGTGTTATTTATAAAAAGAATCACTGACTCCTTAAGTGCTTAATAGTCATCAGTTAATCTTAGGAAAGTCATTTAATGCTGCTAAAGCAGTAATCAGTCCAATATGTTTACAAATTGGGCCCAAAGGCATGTTGATCTGGTTTAAATTGTGAGCCCTGTCTTTCAGAATGGCTTGTTTTAGTATCGCCCCACCCCACCCCCCCACCTCTCCACCCTGACATAATCCAGTCCCTTGGACCATGTCAATAGGGATATGCTGGGGCTTTATCTCATAGAGGGTTCATTCTGTCACCACAGGCTGCCTTTTCTGTGTCTCCAAGGCAATAGATGCATTAATGCACTCTCAGACAACGGTCTGTCGTTTAAAATGCTCCTTTGTAAGGGCAGCTTTGGTAGCTTTGAGAGCTGACTACGTAATGTGAACACATTTTCTCAGTGCCACAAAAAGCAGGGGGAAGAAAGAAGCTAAGTTTGTTTAGCTAGGACTAAGTTGTCCTAAGCTATTTGGACTCATCTTTCCTTGGCACAAACTTCTGCGTAGCCTTTTGTAGTTTCAGAGTACAATTGTTAACAGTACGCATTTCCAAAGAGGTTTATAATCTAAATGGGCAGATAGTCAAGTCTTACCTCAAGCAGGAGTATTAAGGGCTTGTTTAGAGCCACAGCGCAGCCTTTTTGGCAGGAACAGTTGCCTTAATGCTCTTGTGGGTAAAACACCATTGTTTTTCTCAGGGTCTGGTTCATAGAAACCCCTACAGCTCTTAGGCAGGCATGGGCTGGTGGGAGCAGAAGTCTGCCCATCCTATTCCCTAGATAATATGCTGTGAGAAGCACTGGACAAGATAAAAGTAGTTTTGGCCAAAGCAGGGTGGTTTCACAGGTATATGGCCTGCAGGTGCCATGGGAGTGTGCATTATGCAGAGACTGAAGGCCAGGCTGAGTGCAGCGTGAGCTCCCCCTGTGCCAGAGCAGATCTGTCAGCGGCGATGGGCTTCTCTGCTGCTGAACCTGTTTACTTCACAGAAGAGCTCTTTCCTGCCCGATTGCCTCACTCCAGCCAGCCTCATGGTCTGCACATGATAGGGCATTGACACAATTCAGAACATTTATCCTCCCTTGCTCTGGGCAGCTTCACTAAATACAAGTGTGTTCCACTATTTATACTTCAGCATGTCTTCTTGACAACTTTTGTGTCAGCTCTTCTTGCTCTTGTTCAGTGGCAAGCCCTTGCTGGCAAAACTCCTTCCAGGTCTTTACATAAGTTTCTGATTTCTATGTTCATGGCCTGTGGAAGGTCAGGCTGCAGCATCAAAGAACAACAGTACATTTACGTAAGAGCTCTTTTGCCCTTCAGGAAGGACGGAGTGAAAATCTCCAGGGATATCTGTTTGTCTTTTGGCAGTGCCTTGTAAATGCTTAAATGCTGGTTGGTATTAAACAAGCTTGCTTGGAACTGGCATTTAAAAAGTAACACATATTATGTTTGGTGATATTCTCCCAACTAACATCTCTTAGGTGCTGTTGCAAAGACCTGTGGCATGGTTGTCAGGGAGGAACAATCTTAATCCTTGCAGAGAATAAATATATCTAGCAGATACCGAAGAATCAGCTGTACAACAGGAGAACTATTGCAACTACATGTATTTGAGGGGGGGGGACATTTAATACTAAAATGCTGATCAGGAGCCTTAGGCAATGTAAGAAACGTGCAAGGGCATTAGTGGTGAGTGAGACTGGTTTTTGGGTGTGTGCTGCAGGGTTGTGGAGATGATGCAGTACAATGTATGCCTTAAAAAACACAGTTGGGTGCTGACTGACGGTCAGCCCAGCCAACGTGTTCAGGCAGCCGTCCCCAAGGTGGTGCAGCATAAAGCCAGCCCCTGGAGTTTTTCCAATAAAATAATGTTGGTTCTCTTCCTACATGTGATTGTCACCCTGAAGACAAGGTGACAGATCACACACAGTCAGCAGTACAGCTCAGCGAGGACCTTAATTGGACGTTCACTTAATTGTGTTTTAAACAAATCACCGTATTGGTATATTAGGCGTTTCCAACTCATTCTTTGTGGGATGCTACTAATTGCACATGAGATTATTACTGTGGAAAGTACTCTTAAAAAACTAATTGACTTTGTGTCAAGGGGCTGTTCATACATCTCTGAAGTAATTCAATTAAACGTTGCAGTTGGTTTCATTTTTGTTCTTAGCCAGTTTTTCTTCCAGCTGTTGTGCTGGGGATTTTTTCTTGTAACCTTTCTCTCATTGAACTTAAAGAACAAAAGACAACTTTCTGTTGCTCTAGGCATTTTGTTCCTTAAAACTTCCCTTTACTACATGTTGAATCAAATTTTTACAGTGATTATTTGCATCACTTTGCCACAGTACCTCTGAATTTGGGATTTTCTCAGGGTATTTAAAAACACTTTCATATTTATTTTGGTTATTTCAAGGAAGGAAAATCAGAATAGAAGATGAACAGGTCCCTTATGTACTTTTGCATTTTACCAACAGAAGGATAAAACATTAGGTTTTGTTCAGAAAAGTCCAGTTGAACCACAGATTTTATGAAAGGAAAGGTTAAGATTTCTGTGCTCTGAAACAATGTTCCATCCCCCTCTACACCCAGATGTTTTCCCCTAACAGTTTATTCTTTCCTTTTCTCTATGTAAATATTATGGGACTCTGATGTAAGTGTTACCCATTGCATGAGTTTTCTTCTGAGGTGTTTGGAACAGACTAGCACTTAACAACTTAATTATTTGTGGGATGTGTTTTTATTAACAGATGACTTTGTTGATGTGATTAGACTTGTTTGCTTTGGTTGCACTTGACTTCAGCTTTGGGCAGGATGTCTGCCTCTGTTTTGTGGCTCCTGGGCAGTGTGTGCTGGTGGAGTGGGCTGCTCCTAACCTTTTGTTTTGGCAATGAAAACTGTTGGGGAATTAAATGACTTGAGTCAGTGTCTTTTGGAAATGATGGGAAATTTATCTTTGTTGCAGGGGAAAGAAGCTGATCGCCATCGTAAAACAAATATCTGTTCTCTTGCTCCTATTAAGTGGTGTGCAAACCTCTTTATGTGAATTATCCCCTGGGAAGGCTTAAGCTTTGAAGTGACTTTATCTTCCGTTACAATAATACAATACCTTGCTCCTGGCTTGTGTAGTCTGTGACTGTGGTTTTCCCCATTGCTCTCAAGGAATTACAGTGAGGGGAAGAAAAACTGTTGTGCCCAGCAAAATAAAGGGGAGTTTCAACTTCTCTCAAAGGTAGTGGGGTGCCTGATTCCTACTGTAACTGTATTTAAATGTCCAAATTTTTCAGAGGATCTAGATCAAAGTAATTTTCTTATCTGTAATTACAGTGGGCCAGGACCTGACCTCTGTTGTACTCATGAAAATCCATAAGGAGTTACTCTGTATTTACACAGCAGCATAAATCAGATCCTGAATCAAAGCAATTGCTGAAAAAAATCATCACGCTACTGAATCTCAGTTGTTGCTTTAGAAAGAGTTTTGCAAGTGAGATTTCTGAACCTTTGTAGGATCACAGAGATTAAAGATGACGACAGTCTGGCCCTACTTTCCCTTGCCCATGCTGGGTTGTTCCCTGTCATGCATTTAATAACTTAGATCCCAACTCTGCAGAGCACTCAGTTGTCTACTTCAACTTGGAATATGCCCAGCTTTGGTGCTTCCTGCACAATGTGTGGGTTATACCGGTTCACTTTGAAGGAATTAGGATAGGATGGCAGGAACTGGAATTATGGGGTCCCTTTCCCTCACCTGTTTACAGTCAGATTCTGTCTTGCCTTAGTGAGGAGAGGAATGTAATCTGGTCTGCCTACTGAAAAGACACCTGCAAGAGGCAACAGCAGTTTCAGCTCTGGCACACCAGCCAATTTCCCGTTTCTCCAGCAATTCTGCCTCTCCACATAGAGGTGTGGAGCCACAAGTGCAACAGGTGGAGACATCTGAAACACAGCCCGCTCTGAGATGGGGAGTGAGAGTCTCCCAAACACGAGAGAGCCAGGAGAGATGTCTGCCATATGGTCCATGCTTTTACACAACCGTCTCCTGCATGTGACATGGTCCCTGGGGCTGTCAGCTGTTTCCCTGGAGCAGCACATACTGCTGCCTCTGCCACTTTGGGGACATCTGATAGTGGCCTGAGGCTCAACAGCCTCCGATCCTAATGATGGCTCTTAGAAGCACACAGGAGGTCACCTGAGGCCAAGTGCTGTCTTTGAGAAGCCTGTGCCAACCCTGACAACATGTTTTGCTCCACAGTGTTAACCTTCTCCAGAAAAAATCCTTGGAGTCCCAGAACCCACCCGTTCACTTTAAGCCTCCATCTCTTTTCTCACTAATTCCTCACGTGTGTGCTTATTATTCTGATTAATCCCCTGCTTTACATTTTCTCCTGCAGAGGATTCAGTCTCTTGGTGTAGGAAAATTAGGTTTTTATCATGTCATCAGTCTCTTCACAAAAACCACACTTCACAGCTGGCACTCAAACAGCAACAGCCCTTCAGAGATGAGTTGTGTGCGGTTCCACAACAGTGTAATGCTTCCACAACTGTGAGACAAGGTCTGGCACCCCAGATCAGTACCAAGTTGGGATTGCTTACAATACAGATGTCCTTCCCAAGGCAAGATGGGCAAAGAATCCCCCCTTCTTGCTCTGGGATTTAAAACAAGGGCCCTGTGCATTCAAGATCTGCCCTTGTCAATGGTCAGAAACAGTGGAAAGGCCTGGGATAGACCCAATTCTTCCCTTTTCCAGTTCACTGAGGATGAAGAAAAACTGGTTTCCATTTGGCTGGTTTTCAGTGCCTCATTCACAATAAGATGAACCAGGGGAGAAGACCTTAGCCCAACCTCAAGTAGACTCTACAGACCTCTCTGCTGCAGGGGTCAAAGCAGTATGTGCCAGCTTGGAGACTGAGCTCTCCTCTCAATCTTCACAGAAGCATCTCCAGGGCATGGATGTGATGCTCAGGCTGATGGGGAGAGCGGAGGAGCCTGCAGGAAGCTGTGCCTGTCCTGGAGATGGGCAACATGGGTGTCAGAGCTGCCTGGGTATTTTTTTCACCCAGCACCCAGTTGAATAGAGAGGATAATAATGGAGAAAGCAACGTACGCTGGAAAAACATGGGATTCACGGGAATGTTACGAGGGCTGACAGTTCTTTCTGTCTCCTTTTGCAGCAGTGGCTGGCTGTAAGAGAGAGAGCAGGGTAGATTTGCCTGATTGTGTACGCTCTCAGTACCAATCCAGTACACCCAAAAAGTACAGCAAAGAGTTCACATGCAAAATAACATTAAAATAAACTCTTGTTAGTAAACAGGATTAATTAGTTAGTGATTTAGAAATTGTTTCTTGATCAGATGACCCTTACATCAGATGCCCCATCCCTGGAACTGTTTAAGGACAGGCTGGATGGGGCTTTGAGCAACCTGCTGTAGCGGGAGGTGTCCCTGCCCGTGGCAGGGGGGTTGGAACTTGATGATCTTTTAAGGTCCCTTCCAACTCTAACCACTCTATGATTCTATTTCTGGTTCTTCAATATCCCTCCATTCTGTCCTCTTGGAAGTCCTCTTTTTCCTAGGGAAAGCTGTTGTCTCCTTGCAGCAGCCCATGGCTGGGTGTGTGAAGTTGGGCCACTGTGCAAAGCTCAGTGAGGCCGTTTAAAGAAGTCCTGATCTGCTTTTGCTATCTGGAAACAAACTGCCTGAAGTCCAGCCTGCAGTCCACATCTGAGGGACGTCCGGGAAAGAGGGCAGGTGGGAGCAGTCAGGGGGGTAGTATGTGGCCTCCAGGCTGCAAATTTGGGTTTGCTTGCTTTAGGCTTTGCTGAGCAAACAGCATTTAAAACAAACTTGACTCCTTTTTTTTGTTGGATGAGAGAAGTGGCAAGGACCAGCTTCCACCTCCCAGATGAGTTCAGGTAGGCTCCTCCTGGATAGCTTACTTCCCAAGTGGAAGGATAAAATAGTAAAATTTAAAATAAAACATTCCTGTGTTGACTTGGTGTGTGGTCTAGAGACCATTTAATTCTCTGCCAGCGTAGTCTTAACACTACAGTCATGTATAGGAAAAAACACTCTGCAACGTGACTTATCAGCATTTTCAGTACAACTGGGAAAAAAGTCAGCTTCCCACTCTTCCTGGAAACCTGTGATGACGTCTTCCAGCCCTTCCCATGCAAAGGGGTAGAAACACAGGGTCAGTGGCCAGAGGATGGTGTGTCTCGCTCTCTTGAGCAGCAGCCACATCCTCTGGGCTGAGCACAGGGACAGAGAGCGTTTAGCTGCTGACTTGAATTTGGCACAGGAGAAAGCTCCAGTGACCTGCTTGTGACTCGTGTTGCTGTAGCCAAATCACTTCCCTTTTGTTCTCTCTGTTACCCAACTGAAAGAGCTGGGTGGAGAATTCAGTTCTTTTGTGCTTTAAGGATCTAAATAGATTAAGAAGTATTAGACTTTTAAGAATCCTCTTGGGTTTTAGTCTTGGGTCCAGCAGAGTCTTACAGTCAAGCTGAGACAAGAAGCAGAGAGCAGTATGTCTAGGGATGGTTATATATAACAGTTTAAATATAGAGTCAATAATTGTGGTTAATACCATCGAAACAGCAAACACTTCCACTCCTGCCATGTTTCTGAATGAAAAAAAGCCCAACTATCCACCAAAGAAAGAAAGCTCCAGCCTTACTGATAAGAAACTGGGGAGATGCAGAAAGCTCGGTCGCACTGGGTGTTCTCTATTGTACCCCTTGCTTTGGACTGTCCATTGAAAATACCATCTTGCTTCCCTCTCTGGATTTAAGGCAGCAAATGGATTGTGTTGTGCAACGTGACCAGTCCCACAAAGATCTTGATGTAAGTTACAAGGATAAGAACCACCGAGCGGGCGTTGGTGGTCTGTAGTCACAGGGCTATAATCTGCCTTCAGGTCCGTCAGTGGAGTTAGTGCTCCATAAGGTTTACTCCAGAGTGACAGAAGAGAGACTTTTCCCCGCTCTGGTCTTGCAGTAACACACCCACTGTTGAGGGTCCATTCAACGTCTGTTGAAGCTTTTGGTTAACCTCAATGGATCTTAGACTGGGTTCTTGGGAGTTTTCTCAGCGTCAAGTCAATTAGTGCTGCTGTGCTTCCTATTTCTGCATACGGCCTCTGTACTCTCCAGAGAGATTCAACATGCATTTGCTGTCTTCTGGAAGACACTCCTGGAAGCAGTAGATGCAGTAACTACAGATGGAATCAGCGATTCAAGAAATGAGCTCTGTTATTTATCCCCGAGCCAAACAAAAACCATATCTCTTTCTAGAGCCAACCTCCAGAGCATCAGGGGCTGTGAATTTATTCTCAATTCTATGTAAAATAATACTTCATACACAAGGGCCTTTTGATTTCTAACCCCAAGGCTGCTATTACTAGAGTGTGATGTGTGAACCTTCTATCTATTAATCCCTAGAAGATGCATGGCTTTGCAGTGAGGTGGCATTTGGGGGACTGTGAATCAAACCATCACTGATTTTCTCATGCTTTGTCTTTAGACTGTAAATGGCCATGTTAAATAGCTGTGGACAATAAGTATGAAAAGCCACCTGAGGCAAACTGTGAAACAAAAGGCTCTGTGTTCTCAGATGATGAAGAGAATGATTCATTGGACTGTGCATCCATGAACAAAAGGCCCAAAAAGAAGGATCAACCCCTTGAGGTACTTCCATGCTGTCAAGGCTCCACCTTCTATGACATTCCTTGAATCTTCAGCTGAATGAACAACTCTCTCTGGTCTAAAAACACCAAAAACAAGTCCAAACAACGCTTTTCTGGTCTTTCAGGGGTGTGTCTTGCTCAGTTCACTCACTTTCCTGCGTGTGTGGATTTCCTGAAGTCTGAGTTGGTGCCTGTGGAGATAACAGTTATTTGGGGCTACAGAGTTGGAGCTGAATCACAAAACTTGCATCTAGCTCTATGTCATGTGCTAATGTGGAAGTATTTGGGTGAGAAGGTTTGGGTGTCAACTGCTAGTTGATTTTTCATGTCTGTAGAGGAAAATATATTCTCCCCTCCAAGGTGAGAAGAGGCAGCACCCACAGGCAGAGCACTCACAGTTCAGAGCCCAGTCCCCCTCGCTTCACACCTTGCCAAACCCCACTGACACCACTTGGTGACTTGGACAGGTTTTTGAGTTAGGCACTGTATTAACAAGTATGCTTTAAGTTGTTCAGGGAAACAACAGAGATAAAGGAGACACAGATCTCATACTGTGGTTTGCCAAAATCAATTTTAGCAACATTTTGATATGCAGGAAATAAATCTCCATGGGAGACACTGTAGGCAGACTCCCTCCAGGTCTGGGTGGGGGTGGTGGTGGAGCCACAACCAGCAGCTCGGAGCTGGGAGATCTCCACCATGGAGTTTGTTCCCCCCTCCCCTTGGCTCAGTGTGAGGAGCAGTGTGGTTTGGTAGCCAGTTCTGTGACCTTGTGGTGGGTCATCCTGCCTCCAAGGAGACCTCACCAAAAGCTGGGCTGTTTTGTTCTTTACCATGGAAAGGTGCAGCCTTTGTAGCTACTCTCAGAGCTGTCAAATGGCCTCCCAGAGGAGGCAAAGTTATTCATGCCTGATTTAAGAGTCTTTACTGTGCAGTTAATGGCTACTTTAAAAGCCACTCTGCTTCCCAAAGAGCAGCCTTCTCCCAAGCTGCAGCAGATACTGCTGTGGTTGTCAGGCTGTGTCCCCAAGCTCCTGCTTTACAGCTAGTGTCTCAGAACCAGCAGCTATGGAGTCTGGGGTGGTGCGGGATCCCTGCTTGCCATACACAGCAGATTCTTTCCTTGGCTTTTCTCATCCAGCTGTGCCTTTTTTGGATGCAGCCGTCCCACCCAGCTCTGTTGTGTTTTGGGGGATTCAGAGTGAGGATTTAGGGTAAAATTTCAGGATTGGAAGATGAGGTGGGGTGATGGATTAGTCCCATCTCTGTGAAAAACTACCTTGGTTTATGGGCAAGATGGAAGAGATGGAGATTTAGATGGAGTCTAAACAAAACTTCACTGCACTGCAGTTCCTTATCTATGAATACATGAATATTTATACCTCGCTGCATCATGGGAATGTGGAAATACAGTATGAGCTTGTGTTGGAAAGGCCTATAAAATAGAAATCACAAAGTCCTCACTTATGAATGGTAAGACCCTGTCATGGTCTTCGAGATAAATAGGTTGATGCTGTTAAAGAAAACAAAACTTTGGATGTTTCTGTAAATGGGTAGAAGAGCTTCCCAGGCCTTGCAGTGCTACATGATGCTATGACAGGCCTCCACATGAAGAATTGGTGCTCCTCTGCAACATCTGGTAACCGTTACTTTTTCTGAAGCTTGCAAGACACGATGCCATGCCTGAACTCTTCTGAGAGAAATATGCACTGCAGAGTGGGGTGGGCTTTTTTGTTTGCTAGTCTAATTAGCTTGTGTCTCAGTCAGGGGATGGGGTTTGTTGCAATAAACCAATTTCACGGAGTTGGTCTGGCTCCTTTTTAAAGCTCTCTGTATCAGCTGACTGCAGGGCAGAATGGCAATAGTTGGCTTCTAAAATAACTTCAGTGGATTGTGTCTGGTCTGCCTTCCCAGGCAAAGGGCTGATCTTTTAAAAGAGTTCTGCCCAGTGTGTTTCACCTTGGGGACTCCAGCTTTGTTATGCCCCAATGAGCTGTACCTTCAGAAGGGCTGTAGCTGGGCTGGGCAGTGCAGGGTGGGCTGGGAGACACCAGAGCCAGCTTTCTGGTCTGCTCTCTTGATCCAAGAGCTGTTGTAAATGGCACCAGTTTGTCCTGGTCCATTTGACTGATGTTATTAGCAATCTTTAGCCACACCTCTAGCCAACTGCCACAGAGGAAAAGTGTTGGGTAAAAAACTACATCAGGTTTCTTAAAGGGGTTCAGCTTCAGCTTAAAAGGACCAGCTTCAGCTGGTTGTTCATTAATGATGGGGCATTCATTCAGGGCAAAGATCTGCTTCTCCATTACTTTGTGCCTGGAACAGGATCCTTGCCACAGAGCTGCCACAAAGATGGGTGAGTTTTAAGGAAAGAAAAACCATGTCCTATTATGTCCCTGACGTTTTCTCATGTCGTTTTCTGCAGGCACCGCCTAGGACCCTTAGACCTCGCTTCAGGAAGAAAAGTACCTTGTCCTCTGCCACTGAAACAATGTGAGTGCAATGAGCCAATAGCACCAATATCCACAGAATGTCTCTCTTCTGCCTTAAAGAGCTACTCGTTAATAATGTAGGAAACAGCAGTGGGATGGATGTGCTTTGATGTACAGCATTGTAGACATGGTCTTTCTCCCTCCTCTCTCTGCATCCTTCTGTCACACGCTTCTCGTGTTTGTGGGTGACAGGGGTAGGACGGTCTGGCAGACACCTGCGGGTTAAGAGTCCTTGGTTTGTTTGCGGAGCGTACACCCACTCTTGCCAATCCTGTAAGGTTGTACATTTACAATTCTCATTTGTGTCTGCATCGCTCTCGCTCTGTGAATGCACAACGGAGACAAAAATAAGCAGTTATTCATGATGATACATCGACGCTGTATTTATTTATGGCTTTATCATTAACAAAGTGGATTTGCAGAAGCCATGGGTTTCTCTTTCCTCCCTTCCTCCTCAAGGCTGTGAATAATGTAAGAAATATCAAAGTACTTTGACTGTACAAAATGTCCCAGATTCATTAGTGAAAGCTGAGCTGCAACTCTGCTTTTCTTTCTGCAAGTAAATCACGTGTGTTCTGAGAAAACCATTGTGCTAAAAAGCACAGAGACAGAACCACTTACAGAGGACGAGGAAGAGACGCGCAAGAGAAAATAAATGGTTTCAATGATGTAATGAAGGGGGAGTCTTAATTTTGATCAGCCTGAGCCAGGAGAGTATTGTGTGGAAAATGATAGCGGCCGGAAGAGCTAAGATCGCATCGCTTGTGGCAGATCTTCTACTGCCACTTTTATCACGTGAGCAAGCCAGGCTTGTCGTAGCTGCGGCGACAGGAGTTAGAACCGCTTTCCTGAGGCACTTGTAGGGGGAAAAGGCACCTTTCTCCCCTGCCCGCAGCAGCCTCAGTCCCAGCGCTCCGCTCTCCCGCTGAGGTGCTGCACCAGCAGAGCAGGGCGCTGGGCCTGAGCTGCTTTCTGAAGCCTGGAGTTTCACCTGTAGCATGGAGTTTGGTTAGAACCACGAGAACCAGATGGAGTGCTGTGTTTGTATCCATATATAAATGAGAAATATAAAAAGAAGCGGAAGACGCGGTAGGGTTTGTGTATTTGTGCTTCAAATTGATGTCTCTTGTAAGTGTTGAGCATGTGAGATTCACACAGAAGTTAACTACGTGTCCCTTTGTGTTTGCTCTTGGACCGGTCACATAGACTAGAAAAGCATTTAGCGTTACGTAGGATGTGCCATCACCAATGGATCAGTACATGGGCTTGATGACGAACGGTGCTGTTAATCTAGTTCAGGTGCAGCAGCCCTGGATGCCAAGAGCTGGCTGGAGTGTGGCAGGCTCAGAGATAAATCTGAAGTGGCCTTTGAAACCTTTTCTCTGTCCCAGCTGTCCCTGCCTGATGGACCCCTGAGGTTCCCACCAGAGCTTCCTACATACGTGGGGAAGAGAGAAATGAATTATGCGCACACACAACTGTTTATCTGACCTGGCTAGGAAGCAGGTATTTCCTGTGTCTGCCACAATATTTGGCCTCATTACCTGAGATTTTTATTTCCTTTACATGTGCTAATTCAACCATATTTTGTAATGGGTAAGAAGGAAAAAAAAAGTCTTCAGAAAGTAAATTGAAAAAAAAAAGCCAACCCTTAACAAACCTGTCTGAATTGCAGTTACACAAGAGTCAGTCCTTGGACAGGAGATGCTCAGCAAAAGCTTTGAGGAGCTAAGCTTGTGTGTTTTAATTTTAAGCAGCTTTAGAGTTTATTTGATTTCTTTTGGCAAACATTAAAAAGAAATAGAAGAACTGCCTGCAATGTTAGCAGAAAATAAAATCCTGTTGCAAGCAAGCTGTGTTTCCCTGCTATACAATGGGCTGCCTAAGATAAAAAAGCTGACAAGTTTGCACTCAATCATGCCAAAAAACCCCAACGACGTAGAGCTACAGAACAGCTGGCAAATTCTATTCTCAGACATGCTGTATTAACATTGATTCTCACTAAAATTATTCAATGTGTGTCTAATCTGCTGTTTTACTGTAAACTTGACTGTTTAGCATTTCTTAAGTGCTGAGGTGAAATTGTTGACAAGGGAGTTGCCTTATATCTCTCAAACATTCACTGTATAAATGAGAAAAAAAATAATAAACCTTTTCATATCTCTGGCAAAAATGTATTAATTTATCAACTGTGCTGTATATTTGTGTATAGATAGACCAGAAATGTGAATGCCTAAACATGTACACTTGGTACCGTAGTGTTCTGTGCACAGAAGACAACAGTCATTTGCTTTTCATCCCTCCCCTTCCACAGGCGGGTTGTTTACAGGTGCTGCCCCGACCAAGTCTGTCCCGTCACTCTCTGCCTTCTCGCCTTCATCCACAACAAACACCAGACACGGGAACTCCTTTTTTTTGTTCCTCTCTTTCACCCTCGAGCTTCTGGCCGAGGACCAAACCTGATGGAGCGAGTCACCTTCCTGTGTTGACACCGACCCCTCCCGGCAAAGGAGGGTTTGCAGGGCTTGAGCAGAGAGAGAGCGAGGATGCAAGGAATCTTTCAGCCCATGGTTTAAAATAGCAACAGAGGCGGCTTGAGTAAGGCCCCCCTGTTTTGGGGGCCTTTCAGGCAGCTGGTCTCTCCCATCAGTGCTCTAGGGCAGGCAGGCACCTCCCGACCCCTCAGAGAGGAGGGCTGCCTGCAGAGCAGAACCCGGGAAGAGCAGGCCGGCCCTAGGAAACGCAGCCTTTGACCAGCACGGGGCTCAAGTGAAACCTGCATTAGTTTGAGCATTATTGAGGCTGAGGGGAAGGACACCGCAGCAGAAGATAGTCCATTGAAAACAAGCCTGTGAATTACTTCACCAGTTCACCTTAAATTCACTTCAGTTATGAGGGGAATAAGCTCAGAGCAGCTCAGTGCAGCCCCCCACACCCCCACCCCCCTTGTCGTAGGGGCCGGTGTCAGCGCAGTTACAGCAGTTGCCAATTGCTGAATCAGGATGACATCAGATATAGACAAGACAGACTTCATGCGTATCACCCTCACCTTGGCATTAACCCCATGTTAATCTAAACGGTCTAAGTACAAACCCAGCTCAGAAGGAGAGGAGAATGCCGTTATTTATCCCTAACGAGAGGGAGAAAGCTGCTTGGAGAGATGGGATGTTCCTTTGCCTCGTGTAAACAACCCGCTGCCTCCGCCTGCTCTCTGGCCTGTTCTCATGTAGCCACGAGACCCTCCTACTTGGGACCGAATGCTCCTTAATCACAGTCTCCTTTTTTGCTGTTTGTTTCGGGTTTTGCATTTAGCACCCACCCTCTGTGAAACAGCAGAGAACACCACGCTGGGATTTGCGTTTAGACAAACTACTTGAGGATCATGATTGTGCACTTCACGTGATTTCTTTCCCGTGGTCAGTAGAAAAGTTCTGTGATGAGATGGTACATTTAACACCTCACAAGGGTGGCCATTACACCAGTATTCCAAAGGCTGTTTTGCTGGTTTTGTTACACTGCTTGATATACATCTTGAATAAAGTCTTAATCTTTTATTTAAAAACAACAACAACAACAAAACAACAACAAATAAATAAAAAAGAAACACCTTTAGTCTGTTAAATGTATCTGGCAGGCCAGAATAATTACTTTGATGGCTGTATTATTTTTATCTCAATTCTGGCTGACTGTATATAGATGTATCACTAAGTGCTGCATGTCCTTCGGAACGTCTTTCTGTATTATGAACTGGAAAAAAAAAATACAGCTACTGAACACTCTGAGTAACCAGTGAATTCCTTGTACAGCAAACCATCTCCTGCTACACAGGTGGCTCTGGAGCTGACAACCAGGGACTATCTGCTTAATAATGGGGTAATTACTCACAAATGTGACAAAACTACTGCTAAAAGCAATTCCTGTTCGTACCCTTGCTGGAGTATTGGCTTTGTAGAGAAACCTCTGATCTAGCCCTTGGTAAAACCAGAGACTGGTTGCACTGCACACTCCAAGAGGACCCTGTAATAAATCCTTGGGTGTGTTCCATATACACGTGCAATCAGAGATACACAGTGTGAGCTATAATTAGGCCTAAAGAAAAGAATAAGCAAGAAAACACTCAGAATTGACAGGTTGAGGATGTCCTGTAAGACCCATTGACTATATTCTACTACCCAATAACCATCACAGGATACAAAAGGGGAGTCCCGTAATAAAATGTGGTGGCTAAGACATTTTAGAGTCAGTGCATGTATGTACTCTATATGTAGGCATGACACATTGGTTACTAGAACAGTTTGGGTTGGAAAGGACCTTCAAGATGATCATGTTCCCTGCCCCAGACAGGGACATCTCCCGCTAGAGCAGGTTGCTCAAAGCCCCCTGGCCTTAAACACTTCTAGGGCTGAGGCATCCAGAACTTCTCTGGGCAACCTGTCCCACCAAGCTATGCTCTCTGGTGCGGAGACACGGCAACAGCTTATGTGGTACCATAACAGGCAACAACAGACCCTGCTCTCCCTATGCCCTTCCCCAAGGAAGACTCCACTTTTAATCTTGAAGTTTTTTAGTGATGTATTCATAAATGTACATGTTATACACAACCACAGGAAACCAACAGACATCAGAACATGTAGGAAACCAGCTTGACCTCTGTTAAGTAAAATACAAATCTGTGTCTCAAAATAATCTTGAATATTCCTTTATTTGGGGCATTGGTACCCGTAGTTCTGATCAGATGATATGCATATGTTCATTTAGAAAAGTAACAGGTATTACAGGCTTATGTTCTAAAATTAAGACCATAGTACATGTACCACCACCTCCTCCCTGGAGAGATGCCAAAATGGAACCAGGGTTTCTACACACGAAGATTTGTGCGATCGTGATACTTCTGATAGGGATCATCAACATACCAATTTCTTCTTTTCCAGAAAGAAGTAGTCATTTTATCCAGGAGTTTACATTGTGTTCTAGTGCACAACGTCAGCTCCCTCAAACGTTTCTTCTGAGCAGCTGACTTCTTCCACAGCCTCTTCTTGTAACCAGCCTGTCAGAAGAAAACATACAGAAGACTTTTAAGCAGGTCACTGTGAATACACACATAGAGCGATCCCGATAAGCAAATCCCCCACTCTCAGCAGGACGGGACTCTCTGCAGAGCTATTTTGTTTTTGATCTTCCACGCTAGCTACTGCCCTCTAACGGAAGGAAAGCAATTAGCCCACTGACTGCAAAGAACACGCTTTTATTGCCAAAAATAAGAAAAAAAAAAAAATCGTACCTTTCTCCTAACCCAAAGGCCATTGTGCAGCCGGAGAAACCGGTCGATGACAGCTTTCACTGTTTTCCTCTTTCCTTTCCGTAAGCTGCAGTAAGTGAGCGCCCGCGCTGGCTGCTGGAGTACACTTGGAACCAGAGATGTGACACTAAGAAACAAAACCAAAACACCCCCGAACCAAGGGGGAAAAAAAAAAAAAAAGTAGAAAAGGAATGAAACGTCTTGTTCTAAAAGTAATCACTGGCTTTTCTACATAATGAGAAATGAGCGTTGGCTGCGAGTTGTTTGAAGGAGGTCGGGAAGAAGCCAAACCGGGCAGCAGAGCTCCGGATGAGCGAGTGTGCAAGCACCAACACCGACTGCGCTGCTGAACTCTCCCTGGCTTTTATCTCGGTTACTGCTCCACACGGGAACAGCTGCTTCATCTACCAACAGTGGTCCAACGCTAAGAGCAAACACGCAGCCGTTACTGGCATTCGGAAATTACTTTTAGAGCGTTAGTGTTACCAGCAAGGCAGGGCTGACCACAACAAGCCCGTCTGTAAAGTCTGCACCTGCAAAGTACATCCTGCTCCAAGCGTTACGCTTAACAGAACTGGGAGACCTTAAGGCCGCAACAGAGACCCATTTGCTAAAGAGCGCTCCACGGGGCTTCTCAAGAGGTTCATATAAACCTCAGTTTAAGACTTCTTTCAGACAGACGCGCGCAGACCGTACCTGCCGAGGACCGAGGGGCTGCCTCCGCCGGGCACGTTCCCCCAGAGCAGCCGCGGTTTCCACAGTGGGGACGGTGCCGGTGCCCGCACCTCCCTGATGCTCCGAGCGGAGAGGCCGCAGAGAGCCCGCCCCGCGCCAGGGCAGCGGGCGGCCCAGCGCCCCAGGAACCCTGCGGAGAGTCAGGCCCTCAGGAGACGCCCCACCATACCGCCCCGCGCCGCCATTTCACAGGCAGCCCCCTTGCC
>VXBJ01007335.1:411170-544055 GCA_013400055.1 Nycticryphes semicollaris
CCCGACATGGCCGCCCGCCTCCCCTAGGCCGCCGCGCACCACTCACCCGCTAGGGCGCCGCGCACCGCCGCCATGTCCTAACGTCCCCCCAGCTACGGCAGCTGGCGAAGGTCACACTACGCTGGGGGCGGGACAGTGCCTTGCCTTGCCCCGCCTCACGGGGTGCTGATGGGAGCAGCCTTAGACTACCATGTCCGCGCCGCGGTGATCACAGCTGCCAACCCGCCCGCCTGGGCCGCCCCGGGACACCCCTCCCGCGCATGCGCCACCGGGGCCGCCCTGCGTCATTTGCGTAGGTCGCTTCCGTCCCCTCTGATTGGACGCGCTGCCCGCCTCTCTCCGCTGGGGGCGGCCCCGCCCCTGGCGGAGCGGAAGACCGAGCGGCCGCCGCGCATGCGCGCCGAGCTTTACTCACTGTGCGGGGGGGTGGAGGCAGGCGGCGCTGGCAGTTACCACACGGTGCCGACCCGCCGCCGTCCCTGAGGCCATGCTGCGGGCGTGCCGCCGAGCAGGGGTCGCCGTGGTCACGCAGGTGAGCGGGACGGGTAGACGGGAGGGCGACAGGGCGACGCGTAGCCCAGGGCGGGGAGCCTCGCCGGCCGCCCTTGTGAGGGCCTGCTCTCTGAACGGTGAGGCCTGGCCGCCCGCCGCACAAGCACCGGGCCGGGGCTGCCGGAGGGGATGGTGCGAGGGGGAGAGTGGGGGGCTATTGAGGCGCGGCGCGTCCTCTAATCGTGGCTCAGTCCGCTCTGAATGACTCCGCACGCGCGGGCCGCGATTGGCTGCTGGGCTTTTGAAGGGCGGTGGCGAGCGCCAACGGGGCGCCGGGGCGGGCGGGGGCTGCTACCTGGTCGAGTGGGTGTACTACTAGTTCCGGCGTGCAGTGCGGCAGCCCTGCGTGGGGCGCGGGGTTCGGGGGCTGCAAGGCATGCTGGGCCTTGTAGTTTACTGCTGGTGCCCTACCGGGTGGCGGACCCAGAGGAAATAGGGCGGGCGGGGCGCGGCGCGGCGCGCTGCATGCTTGGGGCCGTAGTCTTCTCGTCTGTCATTGCTGGTGCCGGGCCTGCTGCCGCTTCTCCCGCCGGTCCCGGCCTTGGGACGTTACCGAGGAGCGACGGCCGCAGCCCGCAGGGACGGCAGGGCTTGGCGGCGGCACGCGGCCCGGCTGGTCCTTCGTCGGCGGCGCGGCTGGGCCTGCTGAGAGGCGGGAAAGGACATGACCTTGTCTTCTCTGCCGCGGCCTCCCTTGCACCGCCCCGGCCCGGCCTCACGGCTCGGCCCCGTTTTGAGCCTAGTGAGTCCCAGCACCCGGCGGTTTCGGTGCTCAGGGTGACGAGTACTGTGAGCTTTCAGGTGTGAGGGGCCTGTGGTACCAGGTGGCCGTAACTGGACCGTTCAGTCTTCTCAGTGAGACAAGAAGAGGAGAACATATGCAGTACTGGGTGGAAAGTCCCCGTTGGATGTATTTTTTGGACCCTTGTTCTTCCTTACCAGTAGAGATTGGGATGGTATCACTGGATGATGGGCTGGAGCACCTCTCTTATCGAGACAGGCAGAGAGATTTGGGGTTGTTCAGCCTGGAGAAAAGAAAGCCTACAGGAGAGATGGGGAGTGTAGTAACAGTTTTAAACTGGAAGAAAGGAGATTTAGATTAGGTATCAGGAAGAAATGGTTTGCTCTGAAGGTGGTGAGGCACTGGGACAGGTTGCCCAGAGATGTTGTGGATGCCCCATCCGTGGAAGAGCTCAAGACCAAGCTGGATGGGGCTTTGAGCAACCTAGTCTGGTGTGAGGTGCCCTTGCCCGTGGCAGGGGGTTGGAACTTGATCTTTAAGGTCCCTTCCAACCCAAACCATTCTATGATAATATGATACAGAGCCTTTTTGAAGCAGTCGGCCCAGCTTTAAGAAGCTGCGAGGGTTTGTAGGTGAGAGCAGCTCTCCTGCTATGGCCCCGGCTTGTGTTTCAGGTGTCTGCTTATTTACAGTCTGCTTTACATCCCCGTGTTTGGTATTCTCTATTCACATAGTTCAGCAAAGGAAAAGCTCTCCATTCACCCCCTGCTGTCTCTGCAGTTGAAAGGTACCAGTTTTAAAGCTAACAGCCCTTTCCACCACAGCAGCTGGCATTTCCTCTTCAGCTTTATAAGGCTGGAGAGTTCTCCGGGCCAGGTCATCTGATGCCTGCTAAAATAAGGCTCTGAGTTTGCAAGCTTATGGAAAGTTTGAGCTGGGAGTTGAGAAGACAGAGAGCAGGCTTTTGCAGATGTTTATCACTCAGGGCTCTGTGCATGTATTCAGTCTTTAAAAGAATGTGTCTAGAATGACTGCACAGCACTGGAAAAGCCAGCGTTGTGCTTTGCAGCTCAGAAGTGTGTTTTGGGTCTATAAATGTTCGGTGTAAAAACTGTGCAGGCACAGACATGCCACAGCAATCTGTGAGGTTTGTTGTCTGTGTCCTTGCTGTTTGCTCCCTTATTTCAAAAAACAACTTTCTTTTTTTTTTTTTTTTCCTTTATCTTTACTCATATTTCCTGATGAGACCAAGTACAACAGAGATTGTGTGGACAGCAAAAGTGAAATAAATTTTTCATACATTTTACTTTTTAAAATTCCTATTGAGGGGAAGTTTTGCGGCAAACTCTATATGGAGACTGTTGCTGGTCCCCTGGACTTTCTGCAACTAAAATTATTTTTCAGTGGCAAAAGAGCCAGAAACTGGAAGTAAGAAACAAATGTTTAAATTGTTGTTTTGCAAGAAGTGCAGAATTGTGGACTCTAATCAAAAAGTGCTAACCCGAGCTGAGATGATACTAGGTAGCTTTTCCACAAGTAGTGAAAACTGCCATCATGGAAGTAACACTTGGCTGTTAAGAGATTGTCAGGTGGTTGCTGATGCCATCAGGCCTGAAAGGGGCACCAGCATGGTGACACCGGGATGCTCCATCTGGCTGTGTTGCCCTTTGCCTTGCTAATAACGGGAAGGCACCATCAGTGCCCACGTCCAAGAGTCGTTTAGATGTGGTGGGAGATTTGGTGTAGGGGAGGAATTTGTAGAGTAGGGCTGATGGTTGGACTCAATGATCCCAAGAGTCTTTTCCAACCTGAATGATTCTGTGATTCTGTTCTATGATCCTCCTGCCTGGAGGAGAAAGTTCCACAGACACATTCTTGCTGGAGCAGCATCGTTGGCCTGTTGTCTGCTCCAGCTGTGGTGACCCCCAGGCAGCCATCATTACAGTTTTCATGTCTTACTATCCATCTTCTGTTTTCTTATCTTTATAAACCCTTCAGCACTCTTGTACCTCACTTTTTGACATGAGGCTCAGTGCATCTCATGTCATGTGTAGGAGTTTCTCTTGCCCTGTTCAGTTTGCTAAAGCTCAGGCCAGGGCCTCATCATCATCTGCCTGCAGACTTTGTGGTGACATTATTGGGAGTGATGAGACCTCACCTGCTATTCAGTCAGTGAAACTGGATTGCTTTGCTTTGATACAGCCCAAAAAAGAAATGTGTCTTTGGTTTGTTGGTTGTTTTTTTTTTTTCTTTTAATGTTAGGAGTGGCAAGTTTTAATATTTTTTTTTTTTTTAAGAATGGAAATAAAGCCTTTTTTCAAATAAGTTGTATGGAAGTTGTCATTGAGTCAAGTCTGCTTCTGTTTTGTGATGTTAAGATACTTCTTTACAGGTTAAAAAAATTCCATTTGTCTTAAGAAGAGCTGGACCTGGTCAGGACTGTGGGGGGAACGGGTCCCTGAGGATGCTCAGTTGCTCGATCAGACAGAGGGAGCTGGGAAGCAGAGCGTGGCTGGATGGGGACAGCAAAGCTGCTGCTGCTGCTACTCCCCAAA
Source organism: Nycticryphes semicollaris (assembly GCA_013400055.1). Taxonomy (NCBI): domain Eukaryota; kingdom Metazoa; phylum Chordata; class Aves; order Charadriiformes; family Rostratulidae; genus Nycticryphes; species Nycticryphes semicollaris. The sequence continues at coordinate 415,020 of VXBJ01007335.1, forward strand.
GCCTGAGCCACATGAAGGTCTGAGTGAGGAAAATCCCAGCAGAACACTCATGGTGGAGACTGGCCAAATTGTTATCCTTCTGTCTTATCGTGAGCTCTGTGCCTGGAGGATCAATAAGCTTGTTAACAAGTAAAGTGAAGTTCTGCCTTTGAGAGAAGTTGTTCTTCATCACAGTGATTTCATAAACCTTTTCTGCTACGTGTGCAGCGCTGCAGGGGAACTCTTCTTCCCTTATTTGGCGTATTTCTGTAGCTTTCTTTGAAAAGAAACAGGGCTTTTTATAAAAAGGTATGATATTTGGCAGAAGTTTTGAATGATGAGAAATTTGAGTTCTGTGGCCAGATGTCCTTGTTACACCTAACCTCTATCGTAAAGATGACATGTCCCCTCTGAAGTTTCTGGTTGCTCTCTCTGTTTAAGTACACAAATCCCATGTTCCAGAAAACTGGGTGCATCTTTGAAGCTTCATTCTGTGCAAATTCCTGGGTCAAGATGCTCAAGCCTGGAGACTAGGAGAGGGTTAGATGAATGAAGGAGGAGGAGGTGGCGTGTCCTGTGTCTGGTTGCTTGAAGTTATGCGTGAAGTATAAACCTGCAAGGCAGATTACACTTCCAGGGATGGGGCATCNTGTTGATGTCTCCAGAGCTGGACACAGCACTCCAGGTTGGGGTCTCACCAGAGCAGAGGGGTAGAATCACCTCCCTCCACCTGCTGACCACGCTTCTTTTGACGCAGCCCAGGATGGGGTTGGCTTTCTGGGCTGCCAGTGCCCACTGCTGGCTCATGTTGAGCTTCTCATCCTCCATCACTCCCAAGCTCTTCTCATCAGGGCTGCTCTCAATCTGTTCTCTGCCCAACCTGTATTTGTGCTTGGGGTTGCCATTAACTAGAGTGAAGGTGTGATGTGCCCTGCAATGTGATTCTTGTGGTGATATAATAGTAGATAATGAATGTAAAATCATAAGCAATTGATTAAGTCACGTGAAACAAATAACATGGGGAACTGTGGGAAGAGGGGGAAGAATGTCTTCTTTTTGCCCTTATTACAAATAAATCACAGGAGTCTAAAAAATGACAGACTCTTAGAAATTATGCAAAGGGGAGATTAGAAACTACCTGTAATTTTCCAAATTATGGTGATACAGCAAATATAGCTAACATTTTTGTGATGGCCAAAAGAGAGCAATGATTCTTTAACAAAAAAAAAATCAATTTTTTTAAGAAAATCAGTGCTGTTTGGAGCTAATCGTGTATTTGGATGTGAGGGAGGAAAACTCGGCTTGGGCTTCTGCTCATAACATTTTGGTACCTAAAGATTTTCAGAGGTGGTTCCCCAGCCAGCTGTGTGCGGCATCTTGGCAGGAAGGGTTTTGGTGGTGACTTGTTCTGGTTCCAGTTATCGCTCCCATTGCTATGGCATGTTAGTGCCAGACTCTGCCAGTGTAGACGGAGCATCTTGATGAACGATGAATAAAAATGAGGATCGGGCTAATTGTAGAACAGCCCAGCTTGGGAGGGACCTCGAAATACCCGCTGGTCCAAAAAGCATCTGGACCAAACCCAATAATCCCACAAAGCACAAATGCTGAACAGCAAGAGGGAGGTTTCTCCTCTGCCCTGCTCGCTTCCTGAGCACAGCACCAGATGTGGCTACTGACTAAACAGGTATGGTGTTACTTACCATCACAAGGTGTGAGAAGGGCTGTAGCCAACATGAAAATGGATGAACTGGTCCGTGTACCCAGGTGATGGTTGCAGCAGCCTCCAGGGTCACCTAGAAGGCAAGGACGAGTGAGTTGCCTTAAGCTGCCTCTTGCTGTGGCACAGGGTGAGATAGCCTCCAGGAAGCCTGGAGAGGGGCTTGGGAGTCATGGCTTGTTTCCAGGTGAACATCAGTTGAAATAATGTAAACCCAAAGCCCTGCTTCCCCTCCTCCCCCTTCATTTTACTGGTTTCAGCTGTACACATAACACGAGTTTTCCTCATTCTGTGCTTCATGGTGTAATGAGGAACTATTGACACTCAGAAGCACGTCCAGCAGTTGATTACAAAATTATTTAAGAGGCTTTTATTAACGGTATTTTATTTGAAAGGACTGGTGAAGCCTTGGTGTATGCCTCTGGGGCAATCAAATCGAATAATAAAAAACATTACAGGATATTTATTATTTTGTCTCCTGTTCTGTCCATTGTAAACCAGAAAATCAGCCCTAGAGCACGGCTAGGGCCTGTGAAGGTCTCAGGGGTAAGAAAAGCTTGTTTCCTGCTGCTGGACACATGCAAAAATTTGGCTGCTGTTCTGGAAAGAATAAGAATTCGTCATTCCTGCCTTTCCTCTCCACGTTGTTGGACAAGGATGGGACTTAACCACAGGACCTTTGCCTGTTACTTATTGCTGTATGGAAAAGGAAATAGAGAAGCTTGTCTCCTGGGATGATGCTGTAGTGAAGCATCCATCAGTCTTCTTTTTCGAAGAAAAAGAATTCTGGTTGCTCAAAATATCTCAACAGTGGGAAAAGTTCCTTTTGTGCCTCGTACTCTTATTGGAGTTTGGTGTTCCTCTCTTGCCAATTCATGTGTGTGGGGAAAAAAACACCTGAGGGGAGGACAGAGTTTTTCTTTCTGTAGGCTGGAAGTAGTTTAGCTAGTCTTTCTGGTTATTCTTATTTTTCAGCTAAAATATGGAGATGATAAAAATCTTGGGTACTGTGGGTTTTGTTGAGTAGAATGTAATGAAGTATCACTCTTCATATAGTAATTTCATTTATATTCTAATCTGATGTCTGTCTGGGAAGTGGGTGCATTGTGAACTCTTTTAAGGAGGAAGTCTTGGTTTGGAAGCTCAAGTACTTCTTCAAAAGTAAAAATAGTTTGAAGTATTAAATATAGTTTAAAGTATTTAAACGGCTGTTGGTGCCTTCTGCACTGCTCACAGCTGAGCTCTTCTAGTGCACAAGATTGTGGAAGGTTTTTGCTCATTTTTCAAAATGCCCAATTATTTCTTAAAATGCCCTTAACCTGCAAGCCACGTGTGACAAAACTCTTGTTTAGGGACAGCGGGGGTCCCACCTCGCTGCTCTTAGTGCCGGTTAGTGCTTCCCTTTGGAGGGGATGTGGCGATGGAGGGAAGCGGTCTGATAGTGCTGCTGAGGGGAAGGGGTGTTTACACGTGCTCACGGCTTTAACTCTCACCTCCTCCACCCCTTGCAGAGCAGCCGGTGTGGGAGAGCGTCACTCCGTCCGCTACGACTGTACCGAGGATATGCTGCCTCCTCGGGAGAGTCTGGGTACGTAGAAGCTTTTGGAGGGTGGGATTAGTTCTTCCATTGCATTGACCAAGAGGGAATCTGCTCCTTAGTCCCGTGTGAGAGCCAGTTGGTAGTGGTGGGGTTTCTTTTTGTTGTTGAATAACTCTTACTCTCGTGGTTTTGTGTATTTCTTGTTCGATTTAGTCAGGTTTAAATGAAGCTAATGGACCTGTTGGAATGGGTCCAGAGGAGGGCCACAAAGATGAACAGAGGGCTGGAGCACCTCTGAAGTCAGGCTGAGAGACCTGGGGTTGTTCAGCCTGGAGAAGAGAAGGCTCCGGGGGGACCTTATAGCAGCCTTCCAGTACCTGAAGGGAACCTACAGGAGAGCTGGGGAGGGACTCTTTGTCAGGGAGTGTAGCGATAGGACGAGGGGTAATGGTTTGAAATTGGAAGAGGGGAGATTGAGATTAGATACCCTCACAGTAAAGAGTTTCTTTCTGGTGGTGAGACACTGGAACAGGTTGCTCAGAGAAGCTGTGGATGCCACATCCCTCCCATCCCTGGAAGTGTTTAAGGCCAGGCTGGATGGGGCTTTGAGCAACCTGCTCTAGTGGGAGGTGTCCCTGCCCGTGGCAGGGGGTTGGACCTCAATGATCTTTAAGGTCCCTTCCAACTCTAACCATTCTGTGATTCTATAATCAAAACAATCAATATTTAGAAGGAAGGTTGTGGGTTGCCATCTTATCTTTGGGTTAGTCATGAACCAGTTTGGTACCAGGAACTTGCTGGTGCTGAAAAGTGCTTTAGAGTGGGTGCTGGGTATCTTGGCAAGCTTCTGGAACAGAGTGGTTGTCTCTAGCTGTCAGCTGAAGCCTCACAAATATGATGTTTGTTATACAATAAAGTTTATGTGACTTCCGCTCTTCTTTTCCCTCCAACAGTGTTTCTGCAGGCAAAATCATTGGTGCAGGTGTCCTCTTTGTGGGTGGAGGAGTAGGTGGAACCGTCCTGTATGCCAGCTATGATCCGCAGTTCCGGGAGAGCGTAGAGAAAGCTGTTCCCTACTCAGATAAGCTCTTTGAGATGGCACTTGGTCCTGCACCCTATAGCACACCGGCACCGATGCCAAAGAAACCGGTAAGTGTTTCCCATTCACTTCCACCCTTTCATTTTCCTTGGTTTTTTTTTTTAGTTTTCAAATTCTGATTAATTTTGCTGTGTGCTAAGAATTAATGAATTTTAAGGAAGTTTTAAGAATTCTTAAATTAAGAAGGTTTAAGAATTACGAGCCAAGGTACTACTTTGTGCTGCATAAACAGTGGTGCTTGTGCATTTCCCCCTTCTCATCTTGTGATTGTGGTCTGCGGGTGGTGAAACTGTTGGTTTTATTTACAGTGAAATGATCTAGTAGGATCCTAACTGAATAGCTGCTGTGCTTATGCTCAGAAATAAACTGGGGGAAGAGGGATAGGCAACGTGCTAGAATTTAACTGTTTTACTAAAGGGTTAGTGTTTGTTAATGATGTGGCAGGATTAAACTGTTCTTCGAAGCTGAATTTATTTTAAAGAGATCTGAGAATATTTTTGAATGACTAAAGCTTGGAATGGTACAGAGCCATAGATAAGCATCATACTTTGAATTCTTAGTGTGACCTGGCCCGGCAGAAAGAGAAACCTGCGGCTGTTTTCAGCACAACTCTGGAAATGCAGTCTGGAAGTTACTCTGTTCCTGCATCTGAAAGCAAACACTTCCCACTTCACCAAGAATGCTGAAAAGCTGCTCTCGCTGTGGCTGTGCTGAGCTTTCAGAAGTTACTTGGCCTTCAAAAAACCCAAGATACTTTTAATTGGAATTTAAGAGTGCAGTTCTTAATGAATGGGAGAATTGTCAGTTAACCAAAACTACGTCTCTTCTGGTTTTAGCTACACTTCATTTGTGATCCTCCAAGCTCGTAATGCCTCCCAGGCACTAGTACATTTTGCAAAACAGACTGGTCAGACAGCAAAGTTGTCATCTGCCCAGTCATGGCTCTGACTCAAATGCTTTTATTTTTACTTTGTGGCTTTGCATGATGGATATTAAAGAATTAATATAAAACCTCTCAATAAGCTGTGCTTGAGCAGGTGTTTGTCTGCCCTGAGCACTAGCCTCTGAATCTTTTCAAAGGGAAATCAGTGAAGCTGTGCAGATCTGATACTTCCATGCCTCTACCATCCTCTCCTCAGTGAGAGCTGGATACAACCTTCTTTTTAAACGTACCTTTAATTATGCAATCGCGTAGCTTTAAAATAATTATATATACTTTCCACTGGAACTTGAAAAGGAGTTGCACAGAGATTGGGCAGGATGGGAGGTGTGACTCCCCTAAGTGCTGGTGGACAAAACATTACAATTGGGGGAGGAAGCTGTTGGAGCACTTACCTGAAAAACTGAAGCTGGGTCAGGAAGACTGACTGATGGCCCAATTTATTTATTTATTTTTACTATAAACTCTTGAGAGACGTGAAATGAAGTGTCAGCTGAATTAATGTAAGGTTATACCTGTGTGGACTAAATCGTGGCCAAGCGGAAGTAATTGAAATCTGCTTTCTGGAATTGTTTCAGACCTTGCTGTACTTGTGGTTTTTCTAGTTTCTACATTATCTATCGCCTTTCAGAACACTCAGAAGTGTTTGGAATGTTTGGGGCAGGAAATGGTTTGCTTTGTGTGCGTTCCTGGATAACTACTTGTAGTGAAAATTACCGCTACTATAGCTTCAGTTTTTGGAGAGGTGAAAATTGCAAAGATTCCTTCTAAATTAAAAATGAAGACAAGGAATTACATGGCCTTGCTACTGTTTTCATGTGTACCTTGAAGTTTAGATTTATCATACAGTCGTCTGGACATGGAAACGTTCTTTCCATTATCATGGGATTGTTGAGACACAGGCCACTTGGAAAACTTACTGTTTCTTTCTTCTGGTTTTTCAAGATACAGCAAGGTCCACTGAAGATCTCATCTGTAGCAGAAGTAATGAAAGAATCTAAACAGCCTGTCACCAAATCCCAGATGAGCAAAACGGAACCTGTTGCTCCTTCAGAGGAAAAAGAAGGTAACTTTACAGACTGTCATGTCGACAGAAGCAAAAGACTTAATGATCTCTTACACCATACAACCCAGGGGAGATTAAAGTAGCCCTATGGAGTAGTTGAAGATGAATATGTTATAATTTCTTAGAATTAACATTATTTTCTTTTCAGTCATGAGAAAAACTATTTAAAATGGCTTTGGCTTTTTTTGAAGTTTGTTTACCTCATAGAATATTTGGAATCTACCACAAACAATGACTATTCTGCACATTTTAGATAGAAAACTAAGCAGAGAGAGCACTTTGGGTGCTGCACTCTGGGGCAATTTACCTCTTCATGCAAGTGCAAGAAGCTTAATTTTGGATAATTTCTGAGGTACTGCAAAGCCAGATCAAATGGAGCTGGTTTAGAGAGGAGCAGTTGTGACATTTTACGTTTATCTCTCATGGCTGTGTGTGTATGTGTTGTAAATACCTGCTTACTCTTTGTCTTGGAAATTCTCTTTTTCTGGAAATAATAATATCATTGTCCAAATAATATGTTTCTACAAAAGAAAAAAAATAAATTCGCAGAATACCAGGTTGGAAGGGACCCCAAGGATCGTCTGGTCCAACCTTTGTTGGCGGAAGCACAGTCTGGACAAGATGGCCCAACACCCTGTCCAGCTGAATGTCAAAAGCATGGATTCTACCATTTCCCTGGGGAGATTATTCCAATGACTTGGAATGTTCTTGTTGTGAAAATCTCCATCTTCTGTGTAGCCATCATTTAAATGCTGGAACATGGCAATAAGGTCTGCCCTGAGCCCTCTTTTGTCAAGGCTGGACAAACCCATTCTCTCAGGCTTCCATGGTATAGCAGGCTTCCCAGGCCTTTGATATCTCTGTGGCCCTTCTCTGGTCCCTCTCCAGCCTATCCACATCTCTTTTGCATAGCAGGGGCCAAAACTGAGCACAGTATTCCAGGTGTGGCCTGAAAAGCACCGAGTAGAATGGGATGATGACTCCTTTATCTCTGCTGCTGATGCCCTTGTTGATGTAGCCCAGCATCCAGTTGTCTTTCTTTGCAGCAGCAACACAATCTTCACTCATATTGACCTTGTTGTCCACCAGGACCCCCAGATCCCTTTCCACAGAGCTTCTCCCCAGCCAGGTGGATCCCAGCCAGGTGTGAGACCTTACATTTGTCCATGTTGAACTTAATAAGATTCTTGTTAGCCCACTCTTCCAGCCAATACAGGTCTTTCTGCAGGGCGGCTCTCCCTTCCAAAGTGTCCACTTCCCCACTCAGTTTGGTTTCATTGGCAGACTTCATCAGGTGTTGGGCCCAGTATCAATCCCTGGGGGACCCCGTGTGTGACAGGTTGCCAGTTTGAAAAGGAGCTATTTAGCACCACATGTGGTGCCTGTCAGGTGGTTCTCCACCCACCACACAGACCACCTGTCTGAAAAGTAACGCATCGGTTTCTGTAGGAGGAGGTTGTGGGGAACAGTGCTGAAAGCCTTGGAGAAATCCAGGTAGACAATGTCCACTGCGTGTCCCACATGGACCAAGCAGATACTTTGTTGTAGAAGGCAATTGGGTTTATTCATCGTGACTTGCCCTTGGTGAATCCATGCTGGCTTTTCCCAATCACCTGCTTCACTGGACTTAGGGCAGCCCCCAGGAGGATTCATTCCATGACTTTTCCAGGGACTGAAGTGGGACTGATGGGCAGATTTCCCAGAATTTCCCAGATCCTCTTTTGAGCCCTTCTTGTAGCTGGAGGTGACAGTAGCCTTTTTCCAGTCTTCTGGGATGTCCCCTGATCTCCATGACTTCTCAAAGATTACGGAGAGTGGCCTCCCAATGACGTCAGCCAACTCTCTGAACACCCTTGGGTGGATGTTGTCAGGGCCCATGGATTTACAGGGGTGAAGCTCCTGTAATAGTTCACGTACCAACACACCAGCTCCTCCTTTGGTGATGGTGGGTCTGTGTTGGCATCAGTCTGGGTTTTTTGTGCCCGAGGCCTGGGGCCCAGCAGCAAGGGGTTGGAGAGAGTGTTGAGAACCTCTGCTTCTTCAGCATTGTCAGTGACTAATTCAGCTCTGCTGTTTAACAGTGAGCCAGTATTTTCCTTTTGGTTCTGCTTGTTCTTTACATGCCTGAAAGAACCTTGTGTTGTTGTTTTTGACATCTCTGGCCAATTTCACTTTGAGCTGAAGTTTGCTCTTCTAAAATCTAAAGCCTTTGTCTTAGTACCGTCCTTCAGTGTGCTCAGCAGGATCACAAACTTCACACTGTTGTGATCAGTGCAGACAAAGCTGTCACCAGGCAAGATACTAGGAGGCAGGTTTTCTTGGTCTGCGAGTAGCACGTCCAGCAGTGCCTCCTCCCTGGTTGGCACATCTAACGTTTGGATGAGAAAGCAGTCCTCTGTGCATTCCAGGACTCGACAAATGACATGTGAGCTGCTCTGTTGTTCTTCCAACAAGCATCTGGGTGGTTGAAGTCACCCATAAGAAACAGGTTCTGTTGACCCAAAAAAGGAACCCAAATACTGTGTCATTGGCCCTGTTGTTTTGGTTTGGAGGTCAGTAGTGGATGCCTACTGTATGATCCCCCTTGGAAACGACCCTTCTGATCTTGACCCAGAGGCATTTAATAGGGTTTCCACAATGGCTGTAGCTGAATTCTATGCTTTCAAGGTAACATAGAGTATGACTCCTTCTCCTTTTCCCTGCCTGTCTTCATGGAACACCCTAGAGCTGCCCATCACCATCCTCCATGTGAGCTGTCTCACCATGTTTCACTTATTCCTTATGGTATCATAACTTTCTGACTGAGCTCCTGATCCTCCTGTTTGTTCGCCAGGCAGCGTGCCATTGGTATAAGTCTTGTGTCCCTGTACTCACATGACAGCTCGTATATACTAACTGCTTTTGTTCTGTTACTGTATTTAACAGCAGGCAAGGCTGCGGCACAGATCATCTCCGCAACAGGCGTAGCCATGTCGGTGCCAGCTCCGGGCATACAGACTGAAGAAGGTGAAAAAAATCATGTGAACATGATGAAAAACAAAATCCTGTAGCTTTGAGCGTATAAATTCTTACTTCTCTGTTGGTGTTTGTCAGTTTTTCAAGGCGTGATTCTTGGTGCCTTTTGCAGAACAAACAACTTTCATCATCTGTTTAATAGATTTTATTTTATTTTTTTTAAACATACTCAGAAGCTGAGATTGATACCTGGGACAGGTGTAGGCATGACCACAAGAGGAAAGCCTGCCTTGATGCTGAGCTGGAGCTTGGACAGTCTGGTTTGTCTCTGCTCTTTGGGGCTTTCTGACCGCTCTTCAGAAAAGCGTGTCTGCCCAGGGCCAAGCGGAGAAACTGCATTTGTTGTTTAACTCAGCAAAACCCACTGACTTGTATAGGAGTCTCTTTCAGTTGAGATTATATTAATTTCTTTATGTATTTCCTAACTGTACTTTCATAAAAAGTACACCAGCACTAAGCAAAACCCTTCTGTGGAGTTAGCATCTGCATTATCGAAAGGTACCCTGATGGGTTTTGTTGCAGCGTGAATCTGAGAGCTCTGGGCTCTCTCCTCAGTTCAGATGCAGACGTGTGGTTGGGCCTGAAAGAATTACTTAGGTCAATGCTCACTCTTAACGACATTTGACGTAGTCTGAGGGTAGGGAGAAGAGTGTGATGGTGCTTCACCCTAGCTCCCTCGCTAATCTTTCTTCGCTTTGGCTGGAGTCCCCAAGCATACCACAGGAGAACTGAAAAAAAAAACTAAGAGCAGTTATTCTCTTAAAATTTAAACTGGGTTTCACCTTTTGCAGTTCATGCTACTGACTATAAAAATCAGTTTTGAAAAGAGATTTCCTTCCCCACAAGTCATCCATATACCAATTTGGACTCTCTGCTAAAACAGTTTAACTCTTTTTTTGCTTCTGAATAGGTAAAGAACATGAAGGTTCCCCTGCTGTCAAAGAACGGTCACCAGAAGAAGTTGCAGCCCGTCTTGCCCAGCAAGACAAAGAGGAGCAAGAGAAGGTAGCGGGTAAGTCCTTACTGACAGCTTTCTCTGTATGTGTTATACCTGACAGAAAAATTGTTGGACTGTTGTGGCTTTAGAGTTCAAAGTCACTCACACACCTCTTTGTTGTTGTCCCTGTGTTGTGTTGGCAGAAGGGGAAGGGTGATGAAGCTTCTTTCACCCACTAGGAAGTAACCGATAGTTGAAGAACGGTGGAAAATTTGGGGTTGGAATGGACGTCCAAGATCTCTAGTCCACCCCCCTGCTTGGGCAGCTGGGCCAGGTTACTCAGGTTACCTCCTGTCTCCCCAGGAGGTCTGAAGCTCTTCAAGGATGGAGATTGTTTCATCTCTGAGCAGCTTTGCCACTGCTTCTTATAATGGAGAACTTGATACATCCAAGTAATTCCTCTTGTTGGCCCTTGAATCTGCTGCCTCTTGCCCTTTCTGTGAGCATCTCTGAGAAGTCTTGTTCTGTCTCTTCTCTAACACTGTTTTAGATGTGGAAGGCGTTACTTAAGATACCCCTTTGGCATCTCCAGTCTAGAACAAGCCCAGATCCCTCAGCCTCTGATCTGTCAGGTGCTCCCATCCCTAAACCATCTTAGTGCCTCTCCAGTGGTCACCCCGGGTTTGTTTGTGCCTTTCTTATGCTGAGGCTTTCAAAATGAGGCACCGTGTTCCTGATGTTGTCTCGTAAGTGCCAGTTAGAGGGAAATCATTCCTTCACTTGACTTGTGGGATCTGCTCCTGTTTGATGCAGCCCTGTTTGCAGTCAGGACTCATTGCTGTCAGAGCATGCTCTAGACCAGTCTTCGAGTTGCCATCTTCTGTCATGCCCAGGTCCTTGTCTACAGAGCTGCTGCCTTGGCTTTTTGTGTACTGGGTCACAAACAGTGTATGTCAAGGTGCTGTGAAGAGTTGCCTGTTGGTTCTGGGTTGGGAACTACAACGGTTCCTTGCTTGGGTTCTACGTCAGACAGACCTGTTAATCCAGTTGTATTACTGGGAGGTGGTCTGGCTTTTCCTGCTTCTCAAAACTCATGTCCTCTTTGTGTGTATTGCTCAAAACAATGAGCTTTGCTTCCCCCTCACCCTCCACTTGGTTTATTAGAGTTTTAAATGCTTCTGGCTGTGGTTTGGTCTTGGTTTGACTACAGCATGACTGTTTAAATCGGGATCCCTTCCTGGTTTGCCTCAGGGGAAGCCAGTAAAACAGAGAAATATGGTGTTTTGCTGTCTAGTATGTCTCAGCAATGTGTAACCAGCTACTTTGGTCCTTGGCTTCTGAGAGCAAGCCCAGCTCAAGCTGCAGGTTGCTTGCATTGTTGAAAGCTTCCATAAGGGTGACCTCATTAATGTTTATAAATACGTAAAGGGTGAGTGTCAGGAGGATGGAGCCAGGCTCTTCTCAGTGACAGCTAATGACAGGGCAAGGGGCAGTGGATGCAAGCTGGAACAGAGGAGGTTCCACTTAAATATGAGGAAAGGCTTCTTCACAGTGAGGGTAACAGAACACTGGAACAGGCTGCCCAGAGAGGTTGTGGAGTCTCTAGAACTCCTTCTCTGGAGACATTCCAAACCCGCCGGGATGCATTCCCGTGGGACCTGATGTAGGTGTTCCTGCTCCGGCAGGGGGATTGGACTAGATGATCCCTTCCAATCCCTGATATTCTGTGATTCTGTGATATTGTCCCCCATCCAGTGTTGATGAGGACAAGAGGGAGACCAGCCTCTTGGAGAAATGAATGGGTGTTGAAGGCTGTCTTCTGACTTGGGGCAGCGCAAGGATGGCTGATGGGAATGGCTCTGCAGACCTGTGGCGAGGGAAGGAGGGTGGGTATTCTTAGAGACACTGACTACCAGGATGCTGAGCAGCAACTGTATTTAAATAAGTGAAAGTTTACTGTTAACAGAGGTGTAGCCAGTGAAAATAGGCTTGAAAGGGAGTTGAAGAGTACTGAGGCCAGATGTTGGACGTGCTTCAACCTGCTATGGGAGCTACGGCCTTTTTATTTCATTCTGCTTGTGCTTGGAAAGGGCTGATGCTGGAGGAGGTGCTGGTGCAGTGTCCTGTGTCTGATCTGCCCTGTCTGACCCCTGTGCATGTGAAACGGGGTCTTGGCTGAAATGGGGTCTTGGCAGATGCGTCGACCACACTCGGGCTTCCCTCTGAGCGCTTTGGTCCTCGGCCACAGTCCGAGCCTTGGGCTGTTGTTGCACAGGAGGGATGAGAAGGGTGTATGAGCCTGGACTTAACAGGCTCGGAGTAGATGTGCTGGCTGTGGTCTGCTGGTGCTTGCTTCTGTTCAGAGCTTTGTCTGGTGCAGAAGAGCAGCGTGAAAAGAAACAGAGAGGCTTCTGCCTCTGCAAGGTCTTTTCATTAGACACCCGCAAGGACAACGATCTTTCAAGTGTTTTGCAAGTGAAAAGGTTGAGATGTTACACTGAAAAAATCCAGAGGAATATTTACTGCAAGGATGGATTCACTTACCCTGCTGCTTGGAAATAAATGTCTTGATTCCAGAAAGGCAGGTATTGCTCACCCTGATGAACCATTCTGGTTCAGTTCATGCTTGAATAATTAATAGCTCATTTGTGTTTCTGTGCCAATAGGAATAGATATGTGAGTCCACCGTCAGCTGGGCTCAGAAGGGTAACTGTATTTGAACATATCTTCCATGGGGAAGACAGGAAAATGTATTTGTTTTCTCCTAGCAACCATTGTAACAAGTGAAGATGGAAAAAAGATCTCCTGGGTTAAACGCACCTCCCTGCAGAAACACGGTGAAGGTCTTCTGCTGAGTAGCTTCTGCACTGCTGCAAGTGCAGACTTGCACCTTGTACTCCTCTAAAGAAGGAGCGTGGTCTGGCAGCCTTTCTTCTGCTGTAGGTTGCAAGCGCAGTTCCCAAACGGACCACCTTGTCATAGGATATAAAATAAAGAGATGCAGAGGATACTCCATATCATTTTACTAATTCTAAGGCTCTTTTCTTTGTAGTTTAATTCAGCTAATTGATTATTTTTTTCTCCCCCCCAGCCCTTGCAGCAACTCTAGAAGGAGCCCTAAGCACAACAGCTCGTGTGACCCTTCAGGCGATCACTGCCCAGGAGTCTGCTGTGCAAGCAGTGAACGCCCACTCCCAGATACTGAAGGAGGCCATGGACGATTCTGAGGTAAACTGGACAAATGGGAACTTTGGGGTTTTTTTTTGTATTGTGTTCAGCAAAAACTTCTCACTTCACAACTCTTGGAATGTTTTCACTTCTATCAGTTTCAGCTAATTGCTCCACTTGTGAAATGTGGTATAGCTGAGTAACACAGTGGGTTTGCTTTTGAATTTGGGTTCTTTTCCCCCAACTCCTTTTATTTCCCTTTTGCAAGAAGAAAAGTTCAAGGTCATACACCTACAGTCTTCATGTTGTATTTTAATTTGTTATATTTTGATTTCCAAGCCCATTTTTTACCTACTCTATAATTCTGTTGAACCGTTACCTTTGCCAAAATCTTCTTGCTGGATTGTCTTTTCTTGTCTGGAAATGACAGGCTGTGGTTCTGGTGTGCTAATGCTGGAGCTTGTGCAGGACTACTGCTTCCTATTCACTTCTGCAGCAGAGAAGATAATTCAGTGGTTAATCAAATGAACAGGAGCGTATGGGCAACTAAACAAGCACTCAAGATTTAATCCAGTAGTTAGAAAATCAAGTATCTTAAGAGCGTCTTACAGAATCACAGAGTGATACGGGGTGGGAAGGGACCTCTGGAAATCATCTAGTCCAACCTGCCTGCCAAAGCAGGTCCTCCTTGGAACTTGTCCAGGTGGTTTTGGAATGTCTCCAGAGATGGAGACTCCACCACCTCCCTGGGCAGCCTGTTCCAGGGCTCTGCCACCCTCAAAGTAAAGAAGTTCCTCCTCATGTTTAGATGGAACTTCTTATGTTCAAGTTTGTACCCATTGCTTCTTGTCCTGTCACTGGGCACCACTGAAAAAAGACTGGCACCTTCCTCTTGTCACCCACACTTAAAGTATTTATAGGTGTTGATCAGATCCCCCCTCCGTCGTCTTTTCTGCAGACTTAAAAACACTCAAGTCCCTCAGCCTTTCCTCACAAGAGAGATGTTCTAGTCCCCTAATTATCTCTGTAGCCCTTAAGGCTTAAAGCATTAAGCTTACTTTAATCAACTTGAAAGTATCATATTAAGCTTAGAAGTAATTTTAAAGTATTGCAGTACTTTAACACATGTAGAGATTTCCCTCCCAAATGTTGTGACACACACAGTGATCCTCACGAAAGCTCTTCTGCCTGGAGAAATGGCTGTTGCTCAGGTGGAGAAACATTGAGTCAAACAAAAGAAAACAACCTAAGGGGAAAATCACCTGTCAGTCATCCAGCTGTGCTGTCGGTAAAATACACAAACGGTGCTCAGTTTGAATGAAATTAATCTCTGTGGGCTTGAGTTATTTTTTTTTTTTTTTTTTAATTTTTTTGAGAACTCGTGATTGTGGTGGCCCTAATTGGGAATCTGTGCTTCTTAGGTTGCTGGAGAGAACAAGTCATCTCAGTGGCGCACTCTGGAGGAAGCGCTGAAGGATCGGAGGAGAGCAGTGGATGAAGCTGCCGATGCCCTTCTGAAAGCCAAGTAAGTTGCTTGTTTTTAAGGTTTATCAAGTGGTAAGTGAACATCACCCACGCGAGGTGGTTGAGTTCCTAGAAAGTATGCAGTCACCCGTGTTCACATTACACTGATGTATTTATGTAATAGGGACTGGAGAACAAATGTTATGAGGAGCGATTAAAGGAGCTGGGACTGTTTAGTTTGAGGAAGAGGAAGAGGGGGGGAAACCTCATTGCTCTCTACAACTACTTGAAAGGGCATTGTAGAGAGGTTGGTGCTGGTCTCCTCTTACAGGTGATGAGCGATAGAACGAGAGGGAATGGCCTCAAGCTGCAACAGGGTAGGTTTAGGCTGAACATTAGGAAAGAATTTTTCCCAGAAAGAGTGGTCAGACCCTGGAAGAGGCTGCCCAGGGAGGTGGTTGAGTCCCCACCCCTGAATGTCTTTTAGATGTGGTGTTGGGAGATTTGGTGTAGGGGAGGACTTTGTAGAGTGGGGCTGATGGCTGGGCTTGAAGATCCCAAGGGTCTCTTCCAACCTGAATGGTGCTATGATTCTACAATACAGAAAAATGTCACATGCACTAATGAATATTTCAGTTTGCAGTGTGTGATCTGAGGTGTCTGTGCACAGGGCCCTCATCCTGCCAGGGATTGAAACAGTCCTATTATTCTTTTTAAGAACTTAGCTCCTCAATGTTTATATACACTGTTGGTAAGTTCAATTGAGATTTAAAAAAGCATAATCCTTTAAAAATAACCTTTTCAATATTAAACACGCTGTAGGGACTTCATGACACCACACTCTGTGTTGAGTCAGTAGCTTTTAGTTGTTAGGAGATAGATACTAAACCTTACAGCATCGTTTGGCAGTTCCATCTCTCAGCAGATTTGCTTTTAAGGTGAGACTATTTTTTTTCCATAGAAATGTGCTCAGGTAAAACTTGTCTTCTGAGATGGAGCACTGCTCATAACCCAAGGTTCTGTATGAACCGCGTTGATGGGCAGTGAGTGTGGCCTGCAGACTCTGTGTAGGGATTATAGCAATAAAACTAAGATGACAGACAAACATCTCCAAGTTGCTCTTGTAATGAGGACTGAGATAAGAGGGCAACAGGAAAAAGAGGGGAATATCGCCCTTGAAGTCTGCTTTTTAAGTTACAAACTTCTCTTATCTTCGGAGTTGCTGTGCTGACTAAAAATAATGAGGTGTAACTGAGCTTTCAAAGAGCAAAACAAAGCTAACCCAAACCCCAGATGCACTGGCTCTCATTCTCTGCTGCTCTACTGGATACTTCTTCTTGCTTTATTTATTTATGTGTTTGTTTATTCCTTATTCCAGTGAGGTTGTTAGAAACCTCCATTTGTTTGAATGGATACGGAAAAGGAACGCTTTTCCATTTTTCTTTGATTTCCAGTTATGCTGGAGGAAGCCTGTTCTTTCTTAATTACAAAGAAAATAATATCTATCTTTACAGAGCTCTCTAAATTTTCTCCCATCCTCATTTATCTTCACCAGTCACCATGTCCAAAATACTTCTGCAAGAGTAAGCCATCTATATTAAAAATGTTTCCTTGATACTCTGTTATGTGATGGAAATGTCTGCCCTCTCAGACTAACAGTTTTACTAACTGCTTTCAATGAACTTTCTTTCATCTGCCCCCTTCAGCTACATCTTGAGTCCTAAGTACTAATTGTACTATAAAGAATCCTCATTTTACATGGAGTAGAGACACACTGACATCTTTAGGCTTCAGGCTGTGGAAAGAAAAGTCTTTAATCACAGCATCTTAGCCATAGAGCTGGTAGATGGGAAGCACCAGTAGAGTTATCCAGTAGCTCTTCCTATAAATAAGGACAGCATAAAGTAGATTTTTTTTCTGTATGTGTTACAATCAGCAGCTTCTTCCCTTTTCAGAGAAGAGCTGGAGAAGATGAAAGGTGTAATCGAGAACGCCAAGAAGTCTCAGATCGCAGGAGCCAAATCTCACATCACTGCTGCAGAAGAAAACCTTCATCACATGATTGTTGACTTGGACAACGTTGTGAAAAAGGTAACGCTGTTTATAATTGCCATTGGAGTGAGGGCTACTCGGCAGCTTGGGCAGAATTCCCATTCCCAAATCCTGTGTAGCAGCTTAAATATTTTAAAATGTAAATTCTGTCCTTTTTTAGCTATACTCAGTCTTTGCACCACTTATACTACCAGCCATCGGACGTGACAGGGTCTTTGCAAGAACTTGAACTCTGTCCTGAATGAGTCCCCGGCCACCTTGGCTGGTGCCTGTCCGTTCTGTGGGTGACTCGTAATTCTCTCTGTTTGTTGCCAAGAAGGATGGATTCCCCACGCAGTTAGGGAGGAGCAGGAGCAGTGTGTGCTAATGACTTGGTGGGTAAATCACAGCTCAGAGGAGCGGAGAAGAAATGAAAGGTGAAATTTCTCTCTCTTGGCAGGACAGCTGATAATTCATCAGGTGCGGTTTGAGTGAATTTAGCCTAATAGTGTGAACGTGAGAACTTACTGAGAGGAGGGCAGGAGTCACAAGATTAGCTTACTAGGCCTTTATGATAGCTGTAGATAGTGGAGAACAGCTAGAGATCTTTAAAGATATAAACTAAATTAAGATACTCTGAGGCCTGGACAGGACTAAAAGACTGGCTACCCAGTTACAGTGTGCGTGTGAGACAACACAGATTAGGGGTAGTTCCAGTAAGTAATTATTGTATATGAGAGCTCTGAGATCACAAGGTGGGTGTATTTTTTCTCCCATAAGACAGCTGTGGTTGGGCTGGAGGGTAACAATCTCTGCCACTAACTCGGGGCCTGCCTTGGCTTTAAATCATGCGTTTTGATACTTGCCTTGAAAAATCAGCATCTCCGTTTTGTTTGTTGCAGGTTCAGGCAGCACAGTCTGAGGCCAAGATTGTAGCTCAGTATCATGAGCTTGTGGCTACAGCTAGAGAAGAGTTTCAGCGAGAGCTGGACAGTATCACCCCCGACGTGAAGCCTGGCTGGAAGGGGCTGAGTAAGTCTCCAGTCACAGGGTTATTTTGTTCTTGTTACACGGTGGGCACTTGGTTCATAGAGTTTCTGCATCTACTGAATTGCATGTTCAGCATCCTCATTTCCATATTGTTTGGGGGGAAAATTAGTTCACGGTTACCATAAGTAATCTAAAGTGGGTGTTATGAAGAGGCTTAATTCTGGAATCATAGAATGGTTAGAGTTGGAAGGGACCTTACAGACCATTGAGGTCCAACCCCCCTCCCACGGGCAGGGACACCTCCCACTAGAACAGGTTGCTCAGAGCCCCATCCAGCCTGGCCTTGAACACTTCCAGGGATGGGGCAGCCACAGCTTCTGTGGGAATGTGTTCCAGTGTCTCAGCAACCTGTTCCAGTGCCTCACTCAATTTCCTCACAGGAAACCGCCTGTGCTGTATTGGAAGCTTCAAAAAACTTTAGCTTTTAATTATAAATATCATATGGTTCCTTAAACATCTCTTCCCTCCCCTGGTATTCTGCGAAAAGAACCAGGTTGCTCCAGGTCTGGATCAAATCTGTGTTGCTCCCCGATCAAGTGTTTGTCTGGTTGACTCTCTGTGACTGTAGCTATTAGAACACACCAGCCTCACAGAGCTCCCTGAATTTCTCTAGCTCAGTACTGACACCATAGATACGCTGAAAGATAAAATACATTGTTCATGCCCTACCCCAGTATGTGTTACTTCTAAAGGTAATTGGCTTCCCTTGAACAACAGAGAAGGCTGCACAGAAGCACTGAGTGGTGCCTTATGTTCTGTTTATGTTGTTACTGCTGCAATTCTCTGCCTGAGATTGCAGCTCATGAGCTGCCTTTCCCTGTGTGGGATAAAGGGAGATTATCTTGGGTGTTGTGATCCATTCCCTTTTGGGGGACGGAAAGGAATCTCCTGGTACCTTTAACGCACTCAGTTTCGTACTGGTGTGACCTCCTGAAGTACACACGGGAGTGACTTGTTACAGGCCGTGACTCTCGCTTCCGCTTGGGAGCTTGTTTCTTAACCAACTGCTTCTGATTTGTGAGAACCTAGAAATGCCAAACTAAAACTGCCAGTGTCCTGTTGCGTTTTTCTGCTTCAAACTTTTCTACTTCCTTCCTTTGGCTAAACTTCAGCATCACTCTGTGGGTTTCCAAAGGCAATTTTAATGGTTGGGATGTTCTGGGCTACGTTTTGCCTGTAATAGGGAGAGACTGTCATACTCGACCTGCTGTTCTTCTTGAATTCCTAAAGACTTGGGCTCATGTTTGGTCGCTGTAGATAAGAAGCTCTTAGTCTTCTGTTTTACTGTTGCATGTCTGACTTGCTGTAGTGAATGTGCATTAACTTCTCCAACCTCTCCTCTTTCTGTTGCAGAGATAACTGACTTAGGTGAGTTCCTGTAACTTGTTCCAACCTTCTCGATGTCATCTCTTTGCTCTTTTATATATGTGTGTGTGGTACATCACTTAAAATGCGATCAACAACGGGGTGAAATGTTGCATTCCTAAACCATTTCAGGCTGAGGTGTGCTTTGGGGTCCTTCCCACTAGTTTTGTAGGTCTAGCTTAAACCACAAGCTCTTTGTCTACCAGCACTTCCCAGGTGGGCGATTGCTGGCTTCTGAAAAGTCTGGCTTAAATATTCTTTGTAAATTTAAGACGTGATACCTGCTCCTGAGATTCTAATGAGAAACAGAAACTTTGTTCCAGTTAAGCTGTGTGATGGTGTTTGTCCTCACGCAGGGCCACCTCACACCACTCCTGGCCTGAGGGGGAGGTGCTGGGTACACCAGCTCCTGCTGATGCCTCTGAAACCTGTAGGTACTAGGGCCACTCCAAGCTGGGTCACCAAAACCAGATTAATTTAATTCGAAGTTCTCTTAATTCTCCAAATTGAATCTCCATGATTGATTTTTTTAGGAGCATTGATTAACTCTGATTCTGAGGTTGATTATTTTTTCCCTTTTGATCAAAGAAATGTGATGTAAAACTGGAGAGCATAAAACCCCCATCTGCTTCTAACACCGTTAAGTTCAAGAGCTGATCTTAGCGCTGCTGCTCAGCTTCCCTGCTGGACACGAGCACCTTTGCACTGAGCCAGTCCTTTCTCCAGCCCTCCCCAGCAGGGTGGCTGAGGGACTGGGGAATTTCACTCGCTGTAGACCCCGCAGGAACACCTTCCACAAGTTATTCCCTGATTTTTCCAGACAGGTGGATATACCTGGCAGCCAGTGCAAAATGAGCTGCAGCATTTTACAGAGCCTGTGCCGTTCTCGGGTCACCAAATGCTGCAGGCGCAGCTTGTGCCCTCCTCCTCCTCCTCCTCCCAGCAGAAAAATAGCAAACTTCTCAGCAGACACGGTTGTAGTTGTGACCCCGGCTGCTCATGGAGTTGGCCAGATCCTGAAAGGTACAAATTGGAGTAAAACAATCTGATTGGGAGCAGCTGGTCTGGAGGACTGTTGAAGAGAGAAGGTAATTCTGCCTGCCTCTCACTATCAGTTCAGTGTTTCCAGGAACAAGTTTCTGTACGTTAGTGCCCAGCTGGAGGTAGCAGTCAGCACCGGGTTTTCACACCTTCTCTGTGTGGTGCCACAGGGGAAAACACACAGTGCTGTAAAGACCAAGAAAAGGGAGAGTGTTGTCCACAGTCTCCTCTGGTGGTGACAGGGATATGGGAGTGTAAAGCATAGCTGTGAATCACTTCAAGGAAACTAAGATGATTTCTATCGATAGAAAGTACTTGCTTGTAGGTGTTGCTCAGAAAGTGGTACTGGGTGACCATTAGCACGGACCAAGGGCTTGAAGAGCTCAGAAACTTTTCATGGAAGGTGCTTGCTGGTCAAGCACGTGGAGCTGTAGAGCGCTCGAGTGGGAGGCGGGCAATCACCATGGCGAGAGTTTCCCTGCAGCCCTTCCTAATGCCCTGTGTTTTCTTCAGCCGGACAGTTATCTACAGATGACTTAAATTCTCTCATCGCACACGCCCATCGTCGCATCGACCAGTTAAACAAGGAGCTGGCGGAGCAGCGGGTGAGGGAGCAGCAGCACATCGAGTCGGCCCTGGAGAAGCAGAAACTTGAAGATAAAAAAGCATTTGAGGCAGCCGTGGCCAAAGCGCTGGAGCATCACAAAAGTGAGATTGAACTGGAACAGGAGAAGAAGGTAAAGTGGTGTGACACACCTGGTGGAACCTCTGGCTCCAAAAGGACGTGGAAGAGCAACTGGGGTGTTGTGAGTGATGGGAGACTTCAGACAGGGGTGACTCCCAGGCTAAGCGTGGAAAGGAGATGCCGAGCAAGGAAACTTCTGCCAAGGTAGAAGGGTAAAATCATACAGGGACACAGGGAATGGCTTTTTCATGTTACCCATCTGCTGTGGGAGCTGGGATTGCTGGGTCAAGAGAGGTGTTTAGCCTGACCCAGCATGGCCATCTTAGGGCTGTATGTAGTCCCTGCCCCCAGCAGGTATCTCCACGCTCCTCCACTCCTTGCCAGTGGTTTGGGATTAATTTTTTTTCAAAAGTACAAAACCTAGACTTTTAATATTGCTCTGGTCATGAAGCAAGCGCAACTCACAACTGTAGGAATTTGGGCGTTGGTGGTTTTATCTGTTGAGATCCCACACTGCAGGCAGTTGTGCCAAATCCTCCTGCTGTTTTCACACACAACGTGCCTTTGAAAATGAGGTTAAACACGGACCAGTAGTTGAAAAATTTGCATTGACATGAGGGGGAACTACGGATTTTGCTTATGGCCTGTGCAAAGCGTTGCGGCAACAGGTAGTAACTGGGAGCCCTTCTCCACTGGGGGTGGTGAAGCTTCTCTTGCAAGTCTTTAGGAAGAGGCTCAGCTTAAAACCCAGACCTTGTTTTTTTTTTCCCAAATGAAACATGGGGCTGTATCGCTGCTGCTTCTATAAAACACACCCTGGGTAATCACTGCTGGGCGATACCATCGTTGGTGTGTGCCAATGGGTTAAAAACCAGCAGTGCAGTAACAGCTGCTGGTGCCTGGACAGGTTGAAGAAGTCCGAGAGGTGATGGAGAGCGAAATGAGGACCCAGCTGCGGCGACAGGCTGCTGCCCACACAGACCATCTGAGGGACGTCCTGAAGATCCAGGAGCAGGAACTCAAGGTGGAATTTGAGCAGGTAAGGGAGAAGTGTCCCCAAGGGAATAAGGGAGAGAGATGAACACCTGCAAAGCAAATGCTCCACAGGATGGGAGTTGCAAACTCTCTTCTAGAAGACTGAGCTGCAGGCTGGGCAGGGAAGCCTGCCCGTCTTGAAAAGAAGTAATACACAAAAAACCTAACACATAGGTGTTATTGACTTCTCTTAAAAGCTTTTGCTGTAAGTGAGGCATTTTTGACAGTTATGAGTGTAGTAACTGTTAAATTCACCTAATGAGGTGACTATACCAGGACACAAGGCTTATTACTGGCTTATTGTATTGCCTACATATAGAACAGATTTATAGAAATGGATTTACAGATTTATATACACGGATATATAGAATTTATATAAATGGATTTATAGAAATGGATCTTTAAATGTCAAACATATCAGACCTGAAACAGCTGGTTTGTATCTTGCTCTGTTTCAGAACTTATCGGAGAAGCTCAGTGAACAAGAAATGCAGTTCAGACGCCTTACTCAGGAACAGCTCGACAACTTCACGCTGGACATAAACACTGCCTTCGCCAGGCTGAAAGGAATTGAGCAAGCAGTTGAGAGTGAGCACAGAAATCACATCTCTTTAAGGACTAAAGCCGGGATCACCGGGTGCATAAGCTCCTGAGCCTGGCTTTGGCTTTGTCCCACTGCTGAGCACCCAGTGGATCCCAGCTGCAGGAGTCCAAAGCTGTGGTTGTGCCCTCACCTTGTCTTACAGAACAGATTTGCTTTGAGATCACAGGCCCAGAGGGCAGCTGTGTTTGAAAGCAGAGTGTTCAGGGGGATGAGTTTTGCTGCTTGTGCTCAAAACTCGTGTGTGTGTGTGTGTGTCCGTGTCCCCAGCTGAGAGTCCCTTTCTTGGCTTATTTTGCAGGTCACGCAGAAGCAGAGGAGGAAGCCAGAAAGGCCCATCAGCTGTGGCTTTCTGTTGAAGCACTCAAATACTGCATGAAGACGGCCTCTGGGGATAGTCCCACACAGCCACTGGAGAGCGCCGTGAGGGCCATCAAAGCCAGTTGTTCTGACAACGCGTTTACAGAAACCCTAACGGCAGCTCTCCCTCAGGAGTCCCTGACACGGGGAGTCTACAGCGAGGAGGCCCTCAGAGCACGCTTCTACACAGTCCAAAAACTGGCCAAAAGAGTGGCTATGATTGATGAAACGAGAAACAGCTTGTACCAATACTTCCTGTCTTACCTGCAGTCGCTGCTTATGTTTCACCCCCAGCAGCTGAAGCCACCGGCCGAGCTCAGCCCCGACGACCTCGACACCTTTAAGTTACTGTCTTACGCTTCCTATTGCATTGAACATGGAGATCTGGAGCTGGCAGCTAAATTTGTCAACCAGTTAAGAGGAGAGTCGAGGAGAGTGGCACACGACTGGCTGACCGAGGCTCGAATGACCCTAGAAACCAAACAGATCGTGGATATCTTGACAGCGTACGCCAGTGCTGTGGGGTTGGGAACGACTCAAGTGCAGTGAGGGAGGAGTGTAGTTTCAGGGGCTGTTCAGCAACCCCTTGTGCTGGAAAGAAATCCCACCATCTCCTAAGGGTTGCAAACCACGCTGTTGGCAGGGGCTGGAAGCGTTCAATCAAAGCACGGGTACGGTCTTGGTTCCTTGCACTGTATTTAACTTCACCACCTGTTGTATTTGTGTCAGGTTTGAGTTATGACAACCAACATCAGGAAGCTTCTCTATGATTTGTGTAACAATTTTATTTCCCCATCTTACCAAGCGGGCTTGTGATCCAACCCCAATGATGTTTGTAACCTACCATTAATGATCTGCCACTCTGTCAGCTGAATAAAACAAGACGTCAACCACTTTCCCTGGCTGTTCAGTCTCCTGTTTAAAAATCAAACAGAGCTGGGTAGTACAAGAACAGCCCTGCTCTGTGACCTGAAGAAGTCAAAACTTATTTGTGTTTCACTCCTTTCAAGGAGCAAGAATTCATTGCTGTGACCAATGTGCCTATTCATTCATTTGTACAGCCATAAAAAAAAATATATATACAAGAACTCCAGGTGTGAGTACAGGTTTACGTTGGCATAACTTAAGCTGGTGTCAGAGCACATATTCTGGTGGATTTCTACCCCTGTATGTTTCTTGTCAGACCTGCCCTTCTGTAGTTTTAGAAAACCAGCTCTTTCTCTCTAGGAGCCAGGCTTTGATTCGACTACACAAACTTGAATAAAGACCAAGCTCCTTCCTTCTCTTACCTCTCCCTTCCTTCTTACCATCCGTGAAGAAAGGTTGATCAAACTTACTCAGTGCTCACTTGCTGAAATGAGTAACTGTGGCTTCGCCTGCTTCCTCATCCAGTTTTAAACTGTAGGTAGAGTAAAGCAAAGAGCATGACACCACCTCTGAAAGTCCTTTATCTTTGATCTACTCCTTCACTAGTAACTAGTCCCACGTTGCTGGAACAGGCGTGTTTGCTTTGTGGAGCAAACCTTGCTTTCAGACAGCTTTACTGACCCCTCCCTCCCGCAGTGTGACTCAGCTCTAGTTCCTTCTGCCTCCAGCAGCCCTGATTTCCCAAACTTGTTAATGAATTACCCATAAGCTGCCTCCCACAGCAGCGTGCTCTGCTTCAGCCTGTAACACCATGCACATGGAGCTTTCATTTCTCACTAAGGGAATCATCCATTTACTACTTTTCACTGGAAAACGGTTAAATCCTCTCATCAGGAACAAGACCGTTCTTTGCCTGTTGATGACACAACTGCCTCAAAAAAACCCCCAAACCCTTCAAGCTTCCTCTGCAGGCTGACAACAGCAGCACCATGCTGTGAGGGCCAGTTCACTGCAGGGCAGAGGACAGAACAGCCCATCTTCCCAGCTACCTCGTTAGCTTTATTGCTGTATTCTGCATTAATTACTCACTCTCACAAGGCAGCCACAACACTTTGTAATTTTGCTCGGGGATTATCAGAACACAGCTGTATTTTACATCAGATGCAGGCTCCAGCTGTACAAATTGCAGCTTTTTAACATCTTCAGTCCAAAGCACGTCCCCAAAACACCAAAAAGGATGAGGTGGTGAATATTGCATTACTTACAGTGTCTACATTCAGAGTAAACTTGCTATTTAAGTAGGTCATTCAAGTGAGCTGGAATTAAATCTGGTGCAGGTTGAAGTCACAGGAGGTCCCCAGGGAAGTCTTGCTCAAGCTCTCAAAGCGTCGTACCCACCGAGCAGTCTCTGGGAAGCAGCACTGCTCTCACTGCAGCCCTCTGGGACCTCAGCCAAGCTGTTCGTGCAGGTGGTAGCTGCCCGGCAGGAGCAAGCTCCTCCAGGTAGTGGGTGTGGAAGAGACTCCTGATGTAGCCCACGCTGTGTTTGAAGTTACCAAGAACAGCATTAAACAGGAGAGTTTCTAGCTTGCTCCAGTGAGGACAATACACAAGCAGGTTCTGTATCAGAATGCCCTGGAGTGCTCAGCGGGGCTGCAGCACCTCCCAGAAGCCACCCCTTCAGTGATTTCACTTCTCACAGAAGCCTCCTGGTATCGAGGAAGCGGTTGTCCCCAGTTTTCAAAAGGGGAAGTCCAGTGGGACAGCTAGTCACGGTCACTATCGCTGTCACTGTCACTGCTGTCACTATCGCTGCTGTCGCTGTCTGACGTGATACTCTCCAGTGTCTCCCTGTAGATACAAAACAGTCCAGTAATCAGGCACCTGATTGTGGCTTGAAAGAGAATATCCAAAACACAGGGTAAACGTCCTCCAAAGAGAACAGTAGAAGTGGCAGGCAAGCTGCCAAGAGGGCTTGGCCTCTATTTATTCCTTCCCTTGGACCAGACCAGTAGCTCCAAACTGTGGTCCTCAAGGCTAAGCCCATCATCTGAGCATGGCTGCATCAGCTCAGGAAGGAACCATGGTGGCTGGCCAGGTGTACTGAAGATTGACCATGAGCCTCAGAACCCGTGAACAACACGCAGGGCTGTCCTGTACCACCTCCCTGCTTTTACTAGCCTAAAATCAGTGTCTTCGGGGTGGCCAGACCCAGCCAGGGAAGGGTTCTGGGAAAGAAAGGTGACAGCAGATCCACAGTCAACACAACGGTACATTGTTCTGAAAGCCAGGGCTCTGCTGCCTCAGCAGAGAAGCCTTTCCACCGGCTCCCCTCCAACACCCCATCTGTGATACCCCTTCAGCAGGAACATTTAATTCTCCAACTTACTTCTGTTTTTCAGAGAGTTCAAATTCCTTCTCCGTTCTGCTTTTAAGCCTTTGAGATGAAGGAAGACCGAGGGATGCTGCCAGCTTTACCAGCTTAATCGCCTCATCTGGGCAATTGGTTTGTATAGCACAGGTCAAGAACTCATCCATCACCTGGTCACTGGAAAAACAAATGCAAAGACTGTTCACGGGGCCCCAGGCGAGGTGGCCGTTAACTTGGAGCAGGTGCTTTACAGAGGGAAAGGAGGTGACAGATTTTCAGATCCATCAACCAACCCAATTCTGCTCCTGCCAGGAATTTCACTTCAGCCTTCACCCGGTACCACTTGGGAACTCCTATCCTAGCAGAAACAATTACTTCTCCTTGCACAAAACTAGAAGGCAGCAGCTTCCTGCTCAGGATAAAGATGCCACCTCAGCAGCAGCCTAAAAAACCTCTCCCCTCTTTATGGTCCCCCCCTCAGGCCCTCCCGCTCTTTTAAGTGGCTGGCAGAGATAAAAGACCAGTGTAACAGCACTTTAAATCAAAGGCAGTTTGCCAGAGCCTGCCGTACTCTCCATGGGTGCTGGGAGCTGCTGACAGCTGGCTGGGCTCTGCCAGCTCCAGTGCATGTCAAACTGCTGGCTCTGCTCCTTTGTCACCTGTGACGGCTGCTGGAGACATCTCTCTTGCTTTTAGGCAGGGAAACAAGCAAGAGTTTGCAGCGGGTGCCACAGGGGGCTTGGCAGAGAAGGGAAGGAAGTGGACCAGGAGAGTCTCTGACCCATTTGGTAATAGCAGGGAAATGACTTTCTTTCCCATCACATTCATAACCCACAGCGTTCACAAACCACCACCTACACCACGATGTCAAAAGGAGAACTCCTCTCCTTTCCCTGTATCCCATACTGAGACGGGGGTTCTGACATGGCTTGGCAACAACGAGGCTTCCTTGGGCCACGCTAGCGGCAGTCTGCAGGGCAGGGCAAGCACCCAGGGCCACTAACAGCTGCCTTTTAGTCCCACACCCCCTCACTGCTGCAGAGAACACCCTGCCTCTCGGGGAAATTCCCTCCTCCAACATCACATTTAAGGTGTTCATTGCTGTAAGCACCAAGCAGTTGTTTGGGTTTGGGGGTTTTTTTGGTTGTTTTTTTTTTAAAAACACATTGTTATTCCTTAGAAGTTGTTTACAACTTCAAACAGGTTGGTTTGGTTCTTTTTCCCTCCCAAAATCCTGAGAAAAGCTAATTGTTGTAGCCTAACAGGGTACCACATCAAGATTTAGGGTTTGTCTTGTCTTCAGAAACTCAGACACCTCTGAAGCCTGGTTAAGAGCATATTAGAATTTTTTTGAGCACATGGGAGATGAGATGTTTCCAAAAGTCTTGCTCAGACTGATTTCTAATGCCAAGTTAATCAGTGCACTGTGCTCCATGGCCCAGAGCTTCATTCAGTGACATCTCGGGGATCGACCACCTAAACCCCACCTCTTTTGCATTTTCAACATTTTTTGAGACAGAAAGGCCTTGGTAGGAATCCACTGGATAAACAAACACCCGCGCTCACAGCAACACATACACACACTCAGGTTTTGGAAGTTACAGTAAGATACAGACCACTACTGTCTGTTATTACAGAAATGCAAAATTTAAGCCAAAGGGGAGACTCAGTACCTGAAGTTAGAACCTAAAAGTACTCACGTTGGAATCCTGTTGATTTGCTGGAAACGCTCCATCATGCTCCTGTTCAGAAGGAAACAACAACAAAAATATAAAACCCACAACGAAACCACCACAGGAACCCACAGACAGGAAATCTCTTGGATGAGGCCCTGTTGAAACATAGGGAAGCTCAATTACATTCAATGATCTTCCCCTCAGATCTGAAACAGATCCCACTCTTGCAGATGCACTGTGTCCCATGATGAGTTTAACACAGAGTATCTTAACTAGTGCAGAAGAAATAAAAAGCGTAGCTGGTGGCAAGTTTCCTTTAAGAGTATTACATATTTTTAGAAGGGTGCCTCCCACTTCTTTGCTTCAAATGAATCTGTGCAAACAGAACATCTGTATTTAACAGAAAATAGAGCCTGAAGTTATAGGCTAGATATTTTAACCAGTATTTCAAGTTGAGAGAATGCAGGACAGTAAATTTTAGCTTCTGAAGAGTACTAAAACATCCTCTTTTGATTTTCAATTAGGGTTAATTCTAATAATTAAACTCCCAATGATTCGCTTCAGCAGTTTCAATTCCAAAGAGTTCTAAAAAATCTGAAAATGGGAAGCCCTAGGAAATCAGCAGCGCTTAGTGATGTGGTGATCAAACCCTACCTCGCCAGAAGCACTGTATGATACTCTAAGCCACTTGCCTCTTTAACTTCTAAACCATTTTTAAGATAAACAACTGTAACGTGGTGCCAAGAATTAATAATAAAATTAAGGAAAACCCCCATCACATTCCCAGGAAGACTAATCCCTTCCCTTTGCACTGGTGCTCCAAGGCAGTAGGTCATTAGTTTTTGATTTATGTGACTAAGCCTTGAGTTAGTGTCACCAAGCCCAGAGCATGGGACAGCCACACACGTACCAAGCATCCTGGGTCTTCCCAACCCTGGAAAACAACAGAGCGACGTGGCCCAGTGCACTCCCCGTCCAGTCTAACGGGGCCTGCTCCCTCCCGGTCTGCTCGTGGAAAGCTTTGATGTCTTCAGCACACTTGGCAAACGCCAGCTGAATCTGTGAAAAGACTGCACTATTAATCCCAAACCATCTAGAATGAATGTATCCTTTCCAGTGCAATTCCTCCTACAGATCCGTCAGGTCTGCCCCAGATGTGATTTAAATGCCACTGAGCTTCTATGAACTGGTTTTGGCTGGGATAGAGTTAAATTTCTCCACAGTAGCTTGTATGGGGCTATGTTTTGGATTTGTGGTGAAAAATAACACAGGGATGTTTTAGTTATGGCTGAGCAGCACTTGCTTATGGCTCATGCAGCATCAAGGCCTCTTTGGCTCCTCACACCACCCCACCAGCTTGGGGCACACAAGAAGCTGGGAGGGGGGGTCTGCTGTCCCAGCTGTGTCAAATGACCAAAGGGATATTCCACCCCGTGTGACATCACGCAATAAAAGCTGGGGGAAGAAAAAGGAGGGGACATTTGGAGTGATGGCATTTGCCTTCCCAAGTCACCGTTACACGTGCTGGAGCCCTGCTTTCCTGGAGATGGCTGAACACCTCCCCACCGATGAGCAGCAGCCCATTAATTCCTGATTTTGCTTTGCTTGTGTGTGCAGTTTTTGCTTTCCCCATTAAACTGTCTATATTTCAGCACAGGAGTTTTTTTCAGTTTTACCAATCATCCCAGTTCTCCCCGCCATCCCACTGGGGAGGAGCGAGTAGCTGTGTGGTGCTTAGCCGCTTACTGGGGTTAAGTAAGCTTCCTCAGCTTCCTCACCTCCTCAGGGTGCCGCTCCCTGCTCATCAAAGACAAGAGCTCTTCCAACAGGTCGTGTCTCCTACCAAAGCCCAGCTGTTTCATATCTGCTCAGAGAAAGGCAATAGTTAATAGGTGGGACCGGGATCCCCTACCCCCAACTCCTGCTGATACGGTCAGCATAATTAACCCCATTTAATAAGGCCAACAGCTATCCTGTGTGACTGAGCTAGCCACATAGTAGTTCCCCTTCCCCTCATTGTCAAGCCCTGAAGGTCCTGGGCACGAAGCAGATGAACCAAACCGACAGATCTCTTCTTCCCCTTCCTGCCAGCCGCTTGGCGCCAGGCTGACTACTCCCTTCCTCAATGGCCTTCAAGGTCCCAGGCACCCGGCCAACCTGGTGATGGTCATGACCCCGTCAGAGAACAGGGGAGGTCACAGCACACAGAGTACTGTTCATAAAACCAAGCAGTTCCAAATCTTAAGTGGGAACCTGGACCCAAACTGCTGCTGGATGGTGAGACCCGTGACACCCCAGAGGCCAGGGACACCTCCACCATTGTCTGCTCCTCCAAGGAATGAGTGGTGACTTGTATTCTTTTGTTTCTCGAGGCCAGATAATGATTTTTAGGTTGACACAGCAAACCAAGTATCAAGATTTGACCTGATCTGCAAAGGGTCCAGGTGATGAGAAACTGTAAGCTAAGAGGTGCTATAAAATGATGCACTACACTGCTTACAAAACTGTGCTACGCTGATTCTGCTCATAGAAATCCTGTGCTATCCTTATTATAAATTCTATGTTACGCTAATCATAAAATCCTGTCAAGAAAACAAAGCTTTAATTGTAACTACAGCTTAATGCTGCCATCATTCTGTCAAGGATGCCTAAAAGAACCTGCCTCTCCCCTCAGTGTTGGGTGACAGTCGGGTATTTTCTGTGTGCTCAATTCTGTACCCACGTTGTCTCCTCTTCTTAAGGGGCAAAGAATTTAATTAAGTTGAGCCTGGGCTGTTGGTTAAAATACTACTCTCTGGTAAGCATTCACTTTTCCAAGACACTGAAACCCGTGCTTTGGGTTCTGCCTTTCTCTAATCAAACAGCCCCATCATCACTGCACTAAGGAATAACCTCCTTGTGCCAAAGCTCCTCATCATGGCTATTCTGAGCACTGGGGAATTTCTCAGCTTCCTCCCACTTTGCACTCCTGACATTTCTCAAACAAACTCCCTAGGTAGCCACGTGGCTATCACTAACCTTCCCAGACTGAAGGGGCCACTTCCAAGTGGTTGGCCGCATCCAGTGCTTGAAGGAGGTCCAATATATTTTTAGGAGTTGGATAGAAGACCTGAAGAAGGAAGCGAATCACCTCAGTGAACTGTAACTGTTCGGTTCCTCCACACCGAAGCTTTCAAGCTTACCCTAACACACACTTACCGAAGGGGACATCTCTTTGTACCATTTCAGCACAACATCGATTTGTTCCATCATACACAACAACGAGAAGAATTTTGACCTACAGGAGGGAAAAAAAATGTTCAAATTCAGTAAGGATCAGATCAACTAAAGCACAGAGATGCACCAGGAAATGACAGTGTTCTGATCAGATCTGTACTGCAGATCATGGAACTCTCACTATACGATTGCAGCACTCCATACAATTAAAAATGTGGTTTTTATGAGACAACTTAATGCTGACACTGGGTAACTGGCAGAATTAGTAAGAAGTGGATGGCTGCATTTTAGCATCTTGCAAAAATGCCAACTCCCTGCCTGATGCCAACTCCCTGCCTGATGCCAGGTTTGAGGTAACTGAATCTTTCTCAAACCCTACCTCTGGTTAAGAACTGCTTTAAAGGAGTGAACTAAATGAACCTCGTTACTTGTGCAAGTTCAAAACACAAACCTGGGAGCAGGTGATCCAATGCACGGACTATAAAAAAACAGTCCTTACCCCAATAAATTTATTTCCATTAATTGATTTATTTACAGGCTAAATAAGGTAAAATCATCCGAGTCATCCTACCCCTGAAACTGCATCTTATTTTGATGGTAATTATTTTTCATGATGTTACAGGACCATCTCAGGTCCAGTGCCTAAACAGGAAATTGGTGTGCTCCAAGTACTTAATTAGGTTCAGTGACTGCAGCACTTAATGACACTGGTAAATGTGTTTCGGATGCCACGATTACAGTGTGAAATGAGGAACCTACATGGGAGTTTCACGCCTAAATACACCTGCTGCTCTGCAGCCTCTCCCTACAACACCACACAGAGTGAGCTCTGACCTGTTGTGCTATTTCGGTGTTACCTCCTAAGCTGCCACCCTAAGCAGACAACAGACTATAGAAAATACAACTGGTAGGTACACTCCCCGGATGGCTGTTAAGCTACACCAATGCTGCAAGACACTTTATGTCAGTTCAGGCGAGGCCACAAACCGAAAATAAATCCTGAGGTATTACTGGTCCTAAGAGGGACCCAAGTTGAAAACCGCACATACAATAACCAGCTGGTGTTTAACAAAGCATCCTTCTGCACAAAATCTGCATCCTGGTTTGTATGCAAACCGACAGCAAGACACGAGACACTGGATGCAAGCTGTGCTTCGCTCACCAGTAGGCATTTAACCGATCCATGTCCAAGAACTTCCAGTTGTCTCCTTTCTCCATTGCCTTATTTAACCGGTAAGCGAGCTTGATATCCTTAAGATCACAGCACTGCAAAAAAAAAACCAGTCAGATTTTAAAGCTGCCAAATGTAACACTTAATACATCCCTCTGAGACTCACTTTCACAAAGGTATGAAGAGTAATGATCAGTCAGCAAACATTTTTAGGAGGATGCAATTCAGTGCAGTGACTTCCCAGACATTTCCTTTAGTTGAGACAAATGAGTGAGAAGTTTCTAACCAACACCTTTTAGTGTAGAAACCATCTGACCGCTGCAGTGTCACTAGAAGCAGGGGGTAGGGCACAGAAGTTACTCATATAGAAGGCATCAAGCAAAGAACTGCAGAATTATGGCGAAAAGTTACAGGAGGTGATGAATACAACTAGAAAAAGGGAAGATACTGTGAGCTAAACATTGTATGAAAAGCTGGAAAATTCACAGGCTATTCTTAAAGAGCTGGAGGGCTCCAAGAAATTCTGACTGCAGGGAAGAGGTACTTACCACTTGCATAGCGGTGGCAAAAAAGTTGGCTGAAAGGGAGAAAACGGAGTGCATTAACTTCAAACTTTCAAGGAGATGCAGAGCAGCTCATTAACCCAACCTCCCAAAGGAGAGACGAGACATGTTCAATTAGAAAGCTGAATTTGTAGCTCAGTTTGACAACGCAGCAGGGATCTTAATTTTATAGGTAGAGACTTGGGTGTGACGTGAGTTTTGCTACCCAGTGTTCTGGAGGTTGCACCGCTGTGCTTTGAGAGACAGATTTAAGCAGATGATCTGTTTGACTTGGGGCAGTTTTACAAAAGCTACATTCTCTTGTCGGATGCAGGACAGCATGATTTTTCTGGTAGCCTGCCTGTCACACAAAGGCAGGCACATCACTCACCTTATCTATTATTCCAGTGGAAGAGAGCACATGCAAGAGAGATGGGTGTTCAGGCAGGTTACCCACCTCTGTAGCACACCCCAGAACTGCCCGAGAACACACAACTGCCCCCTGAAAACGTCCCCTTTCGTGAGGCTTTGACTCTGGTTTCTGTAACTGACATTTTCAAAGGAGACTGATGCTGCCTGAGAGGGGCAAAGAGCCTCAGCAGGAGGAAGGACATAAAAAGTCCTGCTCAATAGTTCATTTAATTTGTGTGGTGGGAATTTTAGGTATGTGGTCTTGGTTTTTTGAAGGAAATGTAAGGGCACTGGATGCTATCAGAGACTGAACCAATGGCAGTTGTGGGTACCAAAACAGTGGGAAGAACTGTAAGGCAATTTACTTAGAAGTGCTAGGACAATACACCCCCCCCTTCCCTTGCAAAACTTAATAAATTAACTATGTATTTTAAAGTCAGAAAAACCATTTTTTGTCTTATTTCAGTGTTTATTTCATGCTTCAGCTACAGCCTATAGAATTCTCTGGGCCAAGGAAAGGCCTTGCAGAGAGCACTCAGGTTGCTGAAGGTTAAGAGTCAGTTCACATACACAACCACACTAAGGACAAAGAAGCCTCAGTTTTGTTTGAAGTATCAATCCGAATTCTGCAAAAGCAATTACCAAAATAGCATATGGACCCTACACTGAAATAGAGCAGAAAACGTCCACATACACATCTTACTTAGACAAAGTGGCTTTCACCTACTCTCTCTCTCTCTCTTTTAAACCACTGTGTAGAAAAGATCATTCAACTCCATGACTCGGGCAAGGCCTTAATCCGTGTGCCCATCGTTACCGCCTTTGCTAACAGTGGTATTTCTACAAAGCACCTGAAGGAGCAAGGGCAGGTACAGTCACTGTCTACACTTTTGGCAGCAGCTTTGAGCCAGAACAACAAAGGGTGTAACAAACACAGCAGGGCAGGAGGACACAAAAGAGGTGTACAAGTTTCTGACTATTTCCAGGCTTCTTTCCAAGGACAAAAAAAAACCCAAAAACCTGTGGGTAGGGTAAGATAATGTGCTACTCCAACATTGTCTCACAATTACCTTTTTTCTTTAAAAGGCCAAAACATATCAACTGCTCACTGGCTTCCTGAAGCATGCATTGAAATTGCTTCTTCGTCTTATCATATATAGAACTGTCAGCTAAAGACTGGCTTCTGACACATCGTACACACCACGTTGTACACGGCACGGCTCGCAGACTGAAGCTGCATCTACTTCTGTACATACAGAAAGGCTCTGAACATCCCAGGGCAACGTTGTGTACATAGAGATGGCAGAAAGAGCCAGTGAGACATAGGATGTTCAGAATGTAGCCTTCCACACACACTAGAGCTTCAGCTTTGCATGCAGTTTTATTTCATGCAATTTTCTGACAGGACTAGGAAGGAGGAGAACAGGAACTCACACCACACTACAGCAAAGACCAGACATGTATCACTTCATGAAGCTGGTAGCAGATGTTCCTCCTTAAACCAGTCTTGTGAACAGACTTGTGATTTAATTTGTGTGGGACTCAAATACTCATTCATGTGGGCTACACTCCTCTTTCTGCCCAGAAGCCAGCACACCAATGCATAGCACACTTCACAACACTGAAATTTGTCCTCTTTTGACTCCAAAAAGTATCAGAAGATGCTGCTATAAACAAGCTGCATGCATTCTTTCCAGTGGGATAGAACTATTCCCTAGGTACCTTTTCAGCCAAGCTTAAACAATGCAGATTGTCAGATATATTAAAATACATACCGTCATCAGGGTCCTGGGGAGTGAAACTCCTCTTTTCAACATCATCTAGTACTTCAAGGATAATGTCTGTTGGGCTCTGATCAACTGCGGGACAAACAGACAAGCAACATCACAACTCAGTTGTAATATGGGCTTTGTTACTATAAAGTGTCAGCCTGCAAATATGCTACAGAAATAGAAACAAGCCCCACAATTTCAAGTGTCGAGATTCCCCCATCTCCACCCCTAACTGTGGTTCCCCACACCAGCTGCCATTTTGTTTGCACTAAAAGTTGCCCTGCTCTTGCCAGATTTCCCCAGCACAGCAGGGCAGATTAAAAAAGATACAAGTCCTTTCTAGCAAAGAATTCAACAAGCCTGAAAGTTTGTCTCTTAGAGCTGAGAAAAGCAATGCATTTCATGAACACAAAAAACCCACGCAGAGACTCCAGAGCAGTTCCCTCCACGTTTGTTACAACACAAGGACTGCAGCTACGACGACTATGTCTATTCATTCCTTGTCCACAGATTTTTGGCTAAAGGATCTCACCAGTTGGGCTCCTGCCTTTTAACACGGCTGTATTTCAAGACAGCTCCAATGCACAGAACTGTTGCAGAAAAACAAAATCCCTGTGCAATTTCTTCCCCGTGAGTGGCACAGTCTATATGATCACAGGTGCTGCAGTCAGATCCAGCCTCCAGAGACAGTGAGTAACATTTTCTTTTTAGTTTTATCATCTTGTGTTTACAAATGGGAAGGAAACAGGCTTTTTTTGCAGTTCTGTCAGTTCTTGAAAAACAAGGACTCTTCCCTGCCTCTAAAAGGTTATGATTCTCTATAGCCTTTTCTTCACCCAAGTAGAATCAGACTGCACAGGTAACCTTAAGATCAGAAGTTGCCTTTTAATCTATAAATCAATTGCATTCAGCAATCACACCTGGAAAGCATTTGAAGCAGATGTGAAAAAGGACAAGCTGATATTGCACATACCTCCTCTATAAAAGATAAAGAGAAGATGATCATACGTTGCAAGGCTAGGCTCTGAAAAGCAAAAACACTGAAGTTATTTCAACAGTCTTGGCTGAGCTTTATGCCTGAGCTCTCCTTCCCAGTCTCTGCCCCTCCCAGTGAGGCAGCACCTGAGAAGGTACTCAGTTCTCTCCATGCCCACCCAAATGCTGGACCAGACCTCATGTACACACGTTACAACTGGGAGGGCTGATATCTGAGTGTGAACCACCAGCTGAACCACCACATTGCTATGGGGCGAGCAGTCAAGCTTCCCTGCTCTAAACAAAACCCAAAAATATTTCATAGGTAGTTTCCCTTCTGCCCATGAACCTCTCTTTAGCCTATCAACAAGTGTGTTACTGGGGCACACTCCACAAGACATCAAATCAGTTGTGCAGATATTTCTTGTTTTCCCAATGTTTATTTGACATCAAAAACAATCATCTACATCAAAAGATTGTTGGGTTTTGTTTTGGTTTTTTTTTTTTTCCTGTAGAGAGGTACATATACAGAACTGAACTGGCTTGGGTGACTTGTGAAAGAAATCTTAATCACTGGGAAGCTAACAGACTCAGCTGACTGCTGCAAAGATATATTCATAT
Source organism: Nycticryphes semicollaris (assembly GCA_013400055.1). NCBI lineage: Eukaryota > Metazoa > Chordata > Aves > Charadriiformes > Rostratulidae > Nycticryphes > Nycticryphes semicollaris. Next base: position 451,738 of record VXBJ01007335.1, read on the forward strand.
TATTCACTGTTTCTACAGCAGTACTACAATAAGGAACCATTTGAGAAAGAGCCTGTGGGCCAGAACACACCCTCCAGGTAAAAGTGTTAATGATAACATGCTCCTAACCTAAAGACTATAGGATTAAAATGCTTCCTTATTTGACCTCAGGGATTAAGTGTACCCACTATATTGTAATTAAGTCATGAACACTGAACAAAGACTCTGAAGACGTTGATTCAGTTTGAAATCCACAGACACTGGTGTGTTGTGCGGCCACAGCTCAGTATTTAAGCATTTTTATTTCTCAGTTCTCTTGCAAAAGGACACAAATAGTGAAGTTGAGAACAGAGTGAGAAATGGTTTTTTTTTTCCACAAGCCTTATACTTCTTCCCTGCACCTAGAGATCACTGTGCTGTTTGCTGCTCAACTCTTTAAGTTAGCCCTTCTGGAGGCAGCACTGAAATATAGTAACTATTCCGGTTCTCTTACCTATATCAAGGGCTTCCATTTCCTTTACCACAGATAAAGCCAAACTTCTGCCCACACCACCACATTTTCTCAGAGTCTTCAGTAAAGCATTGAAAGTCAGCAGATTCGGCTGCACTTCCTGTTGAACCATGTGATTCAGGAAGACCTTAAACAAAAGCCCATCACATGTTATGGATCACAGTTCAGCTTTCAGTTGGGTACACATGCATTTCCTTCATCTAATCCTTCTCACTCCCTTCAACTGAATGACTCTACCTCAAATGATTATTTATTAAGGGACTACCATCTAATTTTTAATTAATTAGAGAAAAAAAACCCCAAGACTACAAAATTACATCAGTTTAAATGTTGGAGAATTGTGGTTAGACCATCAAGGAAATTTAATTTATGTACTAATTTTCTTTACTGATGTTATGTCAGTAAAACAGAAGTTACCCCTCAAAATTCCATTTCCATCACACCATAATTCAGAGTAGAGTTTTTATCTTTAATTGTTTCCTTTTACCTCCCAGCACAACTTCCCAATTACTTTCTGTCTGGGCAATTCTTGCATCAGGTACATTCTCACAAACCAAACCATTCTGCAAGGGCAAGGTTGGATTCTGTATATTCCCCATTCCTCAACAGCTAGTTTGTACGTTTAAAGTAGTGCACTTCCTTTGCAGCAGGTGTCAGTATCTTTGTAAAAAGCCCTTGGTTTTAGTCTTGGAATAACTGCGAGATTCTACTGATAAAGCAGATCCAGTTGCAACACTCCTACCCCCTCCCCACCTCTTCTGCTCAAACGTCTTACCTTGGCTAATTCCCACCTCTCTGCGAACCTCTCCTTTAGATAGGGGACTGCTGTAATCAGTGCATTGAAGGTGTGCACATCAGCTGGAAAATGGGAGATAATTCATTTTAACTGACAATTACCACAGGATCATAGAATGGTTTAGGTTGGAACGGACCTTAATGATCATCTAGTTCTCACCCCCCACGCCAGGGGTAGGGACACCTTCCACTAGACCAGGCTGCTCACAGCCCCATCCAGCCTGGCCTTGAACACCTCTCCAGGGACGGGGCCAACGTTTCCAGGGACGGGGATTTCTATATTCTACAGAAACCAGTTTGTTCTAACATGGCTCAGTTTTTGGCGAAGTCTCATGCAAACCTGTTTCCAGTGAGCCTGCCACATGCCAGCTGCACTGACACAAACAGTCTGCATTCAGCTCCCATGATCTAGCTGAGGTCCGTACCCCTGCGCCAATCATCACCGCCATGAAACAAATATCCTTGTACCCAACAACTGCCTTCTGCTACTTAGAAGAGCACAAGTCAAACACTTACCTTTGTGTCTTTCGTTCAGCAAGTCCGTGTACATGTCATAAGCTTTAGCAGAAGCCCCATGCTGCAAAACAAATTGTAACAACAAAACCCCAAAATAAGCAACTTCTTTTGGCTGTGTGAGATTTCTTAAGCTGAACAAAGTCCTCCCAGCGCTAAAAGGTAACTTTACCTTCACCATCCCACGGATCATTGTGCAATATGAGTGTGCATTCCTCTCTGGCATTATCTTAAATATCCTTTCGGCATTGTTGTTCTCCCTAGAACCAAGCAATAAGCCAAATGTTAAAGAACTTCATCAAAGATACCTTTAGGAAAAGGATTCAACGTGCAGAACAAAATAATGGGCTGTACTCCTAAGGGCTGACAGTCAGTTATACTGCTCGTGATGCTTAAGAGCTATTCTACAAACACTTACTAGATTTTCATCAACACTTTAAAAGATTAGCAAACACAGATGGATTTAACAAGTAACATTTGCAAGTATGGGCTGCTAAAAAGTTTTCAAGTCTGTTTGATAACGATGCATGTGCACAAGTCACTGACTACAGCAATACTGGCAAGATTTTCCATACCTCCATCTAGAGCCAGATGACTGTAAACCTCTTTGGAATTGTGTCTTTGGAGTTTTCTGCTCTGAAGCATTCACCTGGAAAAATTTTTGCAGAAATAAGTTTCTCACAGTTAATTATGGTTAAACAACAAATGACATGACTTGGTAACAACACAGAAGTTCAGCAGCAATTTTTAAGCTAGCGCAGATGGTTTTTAATGGGTTATATTAAAATAATTTTTACTACAAGGTTCAGGAAGCAATAACTAGACTAAGAATACTGTTTATGTAATTAAACTTTCTAACAAGGCAAATTATAGGCATTTGTGGAGCTGCTGGGAATCATTAGGCTATAATACAGAATCTGCAAAACGCTTTCTCCCTCAACAGGCTTCCCAGGGACAGGTATTGTGCAACTCATCTACTTCTGTAACCTGCATCCTGATACTGTGAGGTCACACAAGGAGCCCTCAACTTCATTGAAACCTAATTAATATGGTTCAGACCAGAAGAAAATTATTAGAGATACTGAAGGTCTACTTTGCAGGCAACTATAAAAACAAAGCTGTCAGTGAGAAACAGTTACTTAAACACAGTTCAGAGCTAAGCCAAGACAGGGTTCCAGCTGCTACGTTCAGCACTATGGAAACTACTTCTGCTAGTAGTTAGACAGAGGATTGGTGCAACTGCTGTATCTCTAGAGAACTTCAACCCACCTCGCACCATCTCCCAGGCAGACAGTCATGAAAATTTCATGATCATCACCTCGATACACTTTCCTGACTTATTAAATAAATGAATGAATAAGCAAGTAGAGATCAACAGGTTTTTCATACCCCTGGTTCTTCCAAATCCTCTTTTTGTTCTTCTTGTTTTTCTGGAGTAGATTCTCCATCTCCATAAAAGCATAACATATCCAAAAGGCTGTTTGTGGTCTCCAGAGATACAGGGGTACCTGTAGAAAATAAGGGTGTGCAACAGCTGCAGGAAAAGTAAAGAACACACCATTCTACAGCCGAATCTGAAAACTTTTGAATACCCAGTTACACTACTTTGTTGTTTTTCAACAGAAAGGCGCTCTCTAGCAAGTCTGTAAAACCTGAGTGTGACACTAATACTTCCAAAAACTCATTCACAGTAGGAGATGTTTTTAACAGTGAACTGGAGTATCTGTTTTTCTACTGAAGCCACTGAAGGGGTAGTTGTTTCTGACCAAGTGGGTGAGGTAAGTGGCAGCCGGCAGCCAAAACTGTGAAGCCGAACAAGCCCAACACAACACTTGAAATTTCTAGTGCCTTTCATAACTACTCCTAGGATACACTCTCCTGAGAAGACCACTTTGTGTGTCCCACTTTCTATGAAACACATTTAAAAACAGAAGAAAAGAGCTAGTCGATGGAATAATCTCTCCATCTTGCAGTGAATGCAAGAAGGTCTCACCTTCCCATTAAGTTTTCTTCCTTCAGAGGCTGTGGCAGAGTTTTTTGTTGCTTACTCCTCATTGACCCATGACAGAGATAAGGTCCAAATTAAGGAGGAACTGAGAAAGACTCGTTTATTGATGGCAGGTCCACAGCTACACCAGTCCAACACAGTGGTAAAGTGCTCAGCACAGATGTAGCTTACACCAACCAATACAAAGGCCTTTGAGGGCAGAATGGCACCGTTCAATGACACAGAATCTGCCCACAACAGGCCCCACTCTACAGCATCACAAATTCTTTCACTTTGGAAGAGAAGAAAAATACTCAACACCTTATTTTCTCCTTCTTGATCAAGAAATCATTTGTTTTCCGTATCACTAAAGTGACATGTCAGACAAGCAGTGGATAGGGAGGGCCCAATAGTTCTGGAGAACCGCTTCACCAGACAAGAGTCACTTGTGAAAGGCACTAACATAATCATGAGACTGTCTCCACAGCCCGTGCCAGCTACTGAAATATTTTTGCCACAATTTAAGTAGAACTCCAGTACAGAATCTTGGCAGGTGACCACATACCTGCTTGTACAAGCTGATCAAACAGGTCCACAGAATCTTTCACCCTTCTGAGGTGGATACGTTCTTTTAGAGCCTCCTCACTCACTCCTTCAATCTGAGGTGTATGAGTCTCAGGCATCAAGCACTAAAAGCAAAGCATGCAATTTAGACATGAGCTCAAACCTTTTCTAAACCACTAACCAAATATGCTCACTCTTCACCCAATATACTGCTTTGGTGGTCTCCCAACCCTCCCAGCCTAACAGCAGCAGTACTTTTGGTGATGAAGGACCACACATCTTATCTCCCACTTCCATGGCAGGAAGTCAGTATCTGAACAACATTTGTTTTCTTACGTTATGATACGGAATTCCTAAGGGAAAATGTTCACCTCAGAAACATAATGGAAACACAGTACTGCTTTCTTAGCTGTCTGCAAAACAGTTAACAGAACTACCCTTTTATGTTAGTTTTGGACCAGTCTAACAGTTGGTTTCACTGCCTGACAAAGCACAAATACAATGAAAATGAAAAGCAGAAAGCTTACCGGTATGTTGGGTTCTGCAAAAGTCTTGTCAAAGTATTGAGGAAATTGCTTAATAATGTATTTTGCAGCATTCTTCCCAGCCTCCTTTGACAATGAGTATAGCCGCTGTATAGGAATGAAAGAGAACAAGTTGAAGAAACATGCAATTAAAAGCCTGTGAAGAAAAACATTTTCAGTAACACTGAGCATTCTGTTGGGACCAAATGAAACTCATGCTTCATTTTCAACTCTTAGTAAAAATACAGGCAAGAGACAACATTCCAGATAAATATTCTGGTATTTATACCAATATAAGAATACCTATTCTTTAAACAAGACTGTAATTTACTTTGTTACTTAGTTAAGTGACAAACTTTTGTACCAGACATCTGAAATGCTGCACTGCTACCTTATGCTACCTCAAGCTCAAAAGCATCTCTCTTTCTGGAGTTAAGGCACACTCAGATGTTTCTCTCCCTAACTGTCACTTCCAAGAACATCACCTGATCTCCATTCACCTCTTTTCCTCAGGTTCTAGAGTCAGACCCTCCTCTGCTGTTTCTTTTAAAACTCTTCACATTCAACAGCTCCCTCCAGTCTTCTCCATGGCTTCACCTCTGGTATGCAGAACCGAAGTTCTCTTGTAGCCATATTACTGATTTGCTACAACATCTCTGCTCCCAGTCTTCTCTTGCTACAATCTAATTAACATCACGCTCGGCGCTTCCTTCTTGCCCTCATTTCCAGTTCTGCTTTCTCCTGCCTCAGCTTCCCACTCTTTAATCTCATGCAAAGATAACATTGGAGGAAGACTCCTTTCCTTCATCTTTTCTATTTTTATCTCCATACTACTATTTCCATAAGCCTAAGTTACCAAATAGCTGCTCCGTGATAAAACTACAGTTCCTGGGGCTTACCCAGGACAGTTAACTGGTAACACGTAGTCTATGCAGTAACACACACACAAGTGGTCTCGTGTGTTTTACTTTGCACAATTGATTTGAGTTTTACCAAACTGTAAGCAAAAAATCTTGTCTTGCAATACCACACAGTCACAGTATATATCCAAGGTATTTAAACTCAGTTTTAACAGGCTGAGTGCTTCACCAAAAGAATTACTGTTGGGAGTTATTTAACCAACCAAGAACACGGAGAAACAACAACTCAGCAGGTAAGCCACTAACTGGCAGGAAAGTTAACAGAGCTGTGTCAGCTTGGAGGGTTCCCCCAGGGGCAGGAAGAAGTAATAACTTTGTGTGTGTGGAGTAGATTTGTCCAGAGAAATGCTACAGTCATTACACATTCAGAAAAACGCAGAGGAGGAAATTCTGAAAGAAATCTGATGCTTAATTTTCTTTTGTATTTGAAACTAGGCTGCCATTAGAGTTTTAATAGGGTAGACAAAGGGGAGGAAGAGGGAAGCTATTTGAAAGATTTAAAAGAAAATACTTACAGCATTGGCTGCATTTCTTGGTATAAGGAAAGGGTCATCCTGGAACATATAATGAGCAGCAGTAGGATCCTGTAGGAAGCAGAACCCAGGACAGAAACGTTCATAGTTATGTACACAGGCATGCTGTATCCATGTTACACTGCCTCATGGAATTTAAGGCACAATGAACAGTTCCACTACAAACACCACCTGATGCCCATTTTACAAAAGCTCTTCTTGTTCAAAAGGGTTAGCCTGCTTTGAAATAGCTAAAAAAAGCACTTCCATTATACACATACCCACAGGCTAATGTAGTGACAACAAAAGGGTTCTTACTATAACAAGTACTGAGTGGCCTGCAAATCAAGCAGTACCCCAATTATAACAGTTTCAGAGGAGCTGAGGGAACTTGCAGGATCACATTCAATTTCACAGGATAAGAGAATGGCACCACAGCATTTACAGCTGTTGCTAGCAAGAGTACACACTGATTGCTCTTTACAGGGCTTACTTTATGGACTGAGATTGGGAAGAGGCAGTCTAGATCATGAAACTGAGCTGGGAAAGGAACTCGCTCCTGGTGTTAGCAAAAGCCTTATCAAAATATTATAGCTTTCTCTGGTAGCTGCACCATTCTCTTAGCAATAGAACAAGGCTTTATGAACAGAGCAAAACATGTTAAGCAAAAGTGAAAACCCTGTAAAGACAGATGTAAAGTCCCATCTTTCATTTACAGCCAAAGCAGAAGAGCTTTCAGACTGCACGGTGATGGCACGAGACAGACAACACGACCTACTGCCATTATCAGTAGAACCACTTACCCTCTTCACAGTAGAAGCCAACGTTTGAAGAACTGCCAGCTTATCCCTACACGTAAAGAAACCTTGATTAATACTTGGTTGTAGACTTTGAATGTTACATATTACATTGTATGCAGAACAAGCACTGGATTATCCTGGCCTGTAAGGATTTTCAGTATTAGGAAACAATGTTTTTGCTGCACTTAGAAAATACCATTTTTTGCTAAGGGAGGAAAAATTCAGCTGCAAAAAATGGTTTCAGTTTTGGAACAGCCACAGGAAAAAGAAAAGGCTTCGAAGAAAACCAGGAAAGCATCTGTGTTTCCTGCTACTGCTCCTCCCCTTATTATTATACATTATCAAAGACAGAACATAGTGAAGGGACACAGGTCCCCCATGGCTGTGGAATGGATACATGAGTCTCTCTCCAAGACAAGTCTCGGGAGGAAAAAAAACCAAAAACCATAAACCAAGACAAAACTAGATTTCTCAGGACTCCTGTGTCTGTGAGTCCTTAAGACTTTGGTTGTGTTTCAAGCAAACAAGGACAGGCCACTGAAAGTGTTTAGATGAATGTAGTCTTATTTTAGGTTTCCATACAGACACCACTTAGCTGTAAACTTTCTTTTTGCTGTACAGTCATGCAATTTCACATTAAGTGCTTCAAAAAGACCCCCCCTTTTGTTCAGCTGCATAATTTCTGAATAGGATTTATTCAGCTACCTATCAATGGCCAAGTTTACACCCCCAACATATAGACCAGACAAATAAACTTGATTTTACAGAACTCTAGCCAATGTGATCTTTCACAGAGACAGAACTTAAAATGCTTAAAAATGCAGTCCTTACAACTGCTTTTAAAAGAAACAACACAGTGTACATACTCTGCACAGCAAATAAGAGTCAAGAATATTGTCAGAGCTCCCAGTCAGCAGGAACGCCACTAGTGGGACATTAAATTCAAAAACACAGCAACCTGAATTTTCATTTTCAGTTTTGGTGGACAGATTACATTTAGCTGCCTAAAATTATTTTCTTTCAGGTCAAGAGATACTCCAGCAGTAAACACTCACCAGGTTTTCTTTCGTGGGAGCACAATTTCTTCTTGAGTGACTATGAGAAACAGTATTAAGATTGTTATTAGAAACACACATATGTCCAAAGTAAATCTTGATCTCATGAAAAGTAATGATTTAAGCTGATCCAGCTGAAAGTACTACAGCAAAGATTTTAAAACCACGGTTTGCTAGAATGGTGACAGAAAAGACTGACAGGGAGCTAACAGTCCTGTATCAAGACAGGATCAGGGCCTTATGGTAAACAAACTTCAAAGAGACAGAGTCCACTGACCCTCAAAGTGATTACCCATCCAAACTTCTTCCGTCATCCTTATCCTGTACCTTCTCACTTTCTTTACCTGTCTTCTCATTAAGCTTTACCTGTCCATTGGTTTCCCAGTCTTAGTCCCCCAGTTTGAAGCTTGCTTCCTCTGCCCATTTGGCTTCTCCAGTTCAGCCTGCCTGAATACTACAGCGAAGTGCCCTCTCAAGTTCCTGCTCCGACAGCCTGACACCAACTGTTCAGTCCCTTCCACCCCACAGAACAATCCGCCCAGCCTCCCCAGAGAGGAAAAACAGAAAAAGGATTATATCAAACTGAAAAAGCAGTAAATCATCTTAGCAAATTAATTTACCAAAATAGCATGTGGGACCTCCTATTTACAATCCCCAGAGCCAGGGTCTGCAGAGGCACTTTTCCCACCATCTCTGTGTTGATGCTTCCACGAGCCGTTACTGACTGGCAGGGACTTGTTCCCATGTGCAACATGGCTCTAAACATCCCAGCTTACTTTTCTCACAGTACTTGTAGCAGAAATATGGTAACGAGTACAGAGCAGAAGCAAAAAGATGAAGGAAAATGTCAGGATTAAGGCCAAAAACTCCTTACTTTTATTTTATAGTTTGTTCAAAGAGCAACTGGACAAGTCATGGAACTGGACAACTGAGTTCATGCTCTCAGAGGACAAAGCACGTTGGTGGTGAAGGCAGTCAAGTTAAGCCAGGGTATCGCTGGACAATGAAGACTGGAGCAGGGAGGGCAGGAATGAAAGAAGGGGAAGGAGGACATTCACTGTCTTTTTTTATTTCATGACAGGCTATGTTGTGTGAAGATAAAAAACCATCATTTGCAAAAAACTAGCAATTAAGACATCATACCTTCTGGATTTTCCACAGTCTTCCCAAGAGCTGTACTACTAGAAGAGCACCTGTAAACCAGAGTTTTGAATTTATGGCAGCTGTGTTAACACAAGAAAAGCAGATTAATGAAATCCTGTATCCCAGGTCAGAATCAATTAAAACATAAAAGGGCAGAAGTAACTGGAAATGTTGCACTATTACTAACTTCAAATTACTATCATAAAACTTGTATTTGATGCCTCTCTTAAAAACCCTAATTTCAAGAGACAAGAAGTTATACACAAAAAAATATATTACATAAAATTTGTAACTCTTTATTTTTGGGGATATCATGGCATAAAAGCATTTTCATGAACTACTGCAACTTAGAAAGAAAATCCTGAACATAAATCAGAAAAGACATTTTTTATTTTAGAGGCAAGATCCAGCAGAGAGCAGTACCTATTTTGAAAATACTTTACACCTGAGTATTTTAGACAAGCAGAAGAGCCTGGGTGAGGATACAGCGAAATCAGACCTGTTTAATTCCAGATGCCCTGTCTACAGAGCTGCAGACAGCATGCTCACATAGGCACAGCTGTAGAAGCTACATCCACATAAACTTGCTTCTGCTGTATACTGTAAAGCTGCTGCTCTCTGCTCAATTCAGAGTTACAGCTCCAACTTCCTCTTACATTTTCCTGCTTTTAACAAAAATGAAAGGTTACATTGAAAACACTTTTTTCCCCCTCGCAAAGTGATCTAACACTAAAGCCCTATTTTAACAGGCATTTGCATGTGCTTCCACACTGACCTTCACCCTGAGGGAAAAGCTGTTAACGTGCATTCACACCTCTGCGCTTTGCAATAACATTGTATAATTACAGCTGTTCCTATGTCACATAAACTTATTAAATAAGGTTTTACCGTCTCAGATGCGAACTGTATTTTGCCTATAGAAAAGCCAGAAAAGCAGAAACCTTTCATTTAATGTGTACCCTGAAAGCAAACTCCCACCCCATCTGCTTTTTGGTGTACTCACTTAGCAGTTCAAACTCACTGCCGAGGCGGCACAGAACCCACCAAAAGTAGAGAAAAGTCCCAGAAGAGGCGCTACCTTCCCCCTTCCCCTCCCTCCGCCCAGGCCCAGGCCGCTCCATGCCGCCATGCCTACACAGAAGGCCCCCTTGCCCGGCAATCCCCCATTGCGCCTGCGCGGCCTTTCGCGCCACAATTCCACACCCCCACCCCTACCACCCCCTTAATTCCCCTACAGCAACGCTTGCGCTAGGGCTTTCTTTTCCCTCCGTTGAAGGGACGGCAAAGCCTTACCGGTAACGGTCTCACCTTCCGCCCGGTAAGCAGCACCGCCTGCTCAGCGATACCACTTGCTGCCAGGAGCTGCCCCCAAGCCGCCTCGCCGCCATGCCGGCACTCGCGCAGTGCTCCTCGGGAAGGAGGGCGGTACCACTCCTGCAGCGGCGGGGGGGTGTGGGGAAGCCTCCCCTCCGCGACAGTGGTACCGCCCGACCCCGCCTGCTCCGCGCGCCCGGGACCGCGTGGTGCTTCCAGTGGCGCAGAAGCCGCGGCAGCGTAGAGGGGTGAAGCGGCGTGGGGGGGGATACTCACTCGGTCGTCATGAGGCCGCCGAAAGTGGTGCCGTGGCGGCGCCTGGTTGGGGTCTCCTTCGGGATGTATACGGCCGAAGAGATCAGGTGAGGATCCATGGCAGGCGGTGGGTTGTACCCGTCGACCGCACTGTGGGTGCTATACGGGACTACAGCTCCCGGCGTGCCCTGTGCCATAACGCCTTGAGGCCTCTGACGGCTGTGGACGCGGGGCCTTCTGGGACATGTAGTCTAACTTTGCCTTGGCCCTCAGCAGCCACTGGGATGGTGGCAACTGAGTACCCCCCGGTTGTCGATCACTGTGGGGCTTCTGGGCTTTCTGTGGAGCTCTCAGACCCATTGCATGGACTGGGGCTGCTGGAGGTTTTGGAGGAGTGGGGAAGGGCTGTGGGGCCGGGAGGGATTCCTTGTGTGGGGCTGGGGGAGAGAAGGGTGTCTGAAGGGACAGGGGGGAGGCCTTGGCCTTTTCCGGAGAGCCCCTCGCCGGCAATGGAGCCGGGGGGTGTACGGCCATTCCTAGGTGCTGCCGGGGGCAGTGAACATTCACTCTGGGAGGGTGAAGGCTGTGCCTCTCTTTGGGGACCTTCCCCAGCTGGGGCAGCGTTGGCTTCACCGCACCCCCTGCATCTCAGTGCCAGCAGGGCCTGTCAGAGCCTGGAGAAGCCCTGTGCTGGTAAGGCTGGACTTGTTCCTTGGTGGGCACACTGTGGAATACCTGGCCTGGAATCTGGTCCTGAGTATCCAACACACAAGAGACATTGCTAGGTTCAGTAGGGAGAAAACATTCAGGTATTTTAGCACCAGTGTAAGTATCACAGAGCTAAGATATTTTTTGCAGAGGTTTTTTTGCAGCTTTTTACAGCAGGTCATCTCTCCTCAAGTACTAGAGAGCTGTCACCGTTTATTTAGTGTTGGTGTGATATTAGCACTGTGTATAGTCTAGGATGTGCAGCTGTCATCCTTTAGGTGGTTTTGTTGTTTTTATACCTCTCCCACTGCTTGAGAGGACACGCAGGCAAAATTACTTGACCTCTTAATAGAATGACTAGACGTGTAAAAGAAATATTTGCTGTGGTATGAATGATTGTACTCAGAAAATTAATGGTACAGAAATTCCCATTGCATGCGCAAAGTGCCCTGATAAAGGTTTTCATCACTAAAATATCATCGAGGTACAAAATGTCAATACTAGCTGTACCATTCAAGTGTATGTTATGTGACTGTTTACTGCCACTGATATTTTTTATTCCTTTCTTTTAAATTCAGGAAACTGAGTGTAAAAGCCATAACAAATCCTCAGTATGTGGATAACGTGGGCAATCCAGCCAGTAATGGCCTGTACGACTTGGCTTTGGGACCTCCAGACTCCAAAGAAGTGTGTGCCACTTGCATGCAGAACTTCAGCAACTGCCCTGGTCATTTTGGCCATATAGAACTGCCTCTGACTGTCTACAACCCGCTGTTTTTTGATGTATGTATGCTTAATTATTGTTTTGCTGTTGAAGTGGGTGATGGTGCTCAAGCTGTCATACAGTTTGTAGTCCTTGAAAATAGTAAAGGTGCTGAGATCTATCTTCTCTCTAAGTTTATGTGTAAAACAGCAAATGAAGTATAAAAAGTTTGTTGTCATGATAGTTCAATAAAAATGGATTCTTTAGACTTTGCAGAATATATACTTTGTGGCAGCTATTATATTACTCAATATTAACAACGGAGAGGGAGAATGTTTATCACTAAACTGAGTGACTGTAGGCTCATGCATTAATTAAATGGATGGCCCAGTAAAAAATGTTAGTTGTTTCCTACAAACTCATATGAACAGCTACTTAGGATCTCCAAGTGCTTTCTGGACATTCAAGGGTCAGTTTTGTTCCAAATAGCTGTTTTGTGCATTCTGATCAGTAGGTCCTCTTATTCCAGAGAAAATTCTAGAAAACTGGATCAACATGGGTAAAACCCAACAACCTATCCAGCAATATGCTGAGGTAAAGTGTGTGCCTAGTAAATGCAATAATATAGCATTGCAAGTTTGATGGCAGCAGAGAGTTGAAAAATCCTAAGCTATATAGAAATCCATCAGTCTTTTTAATTAGGATAACAAAAAGGCTGTCAAGAAAATTTCTTCCATCTGGAAGTCAGACACATACACTTCTTACAGCCTAACAAATGTTGCATTGACATGATAAGTGGGATACCTAATGTAGAGCAGAGATTCAGCTTGGTCGGTATCTCTCAGGAGAGGTGTTACAAGTTGGTTTTGAAAGTTGCTGGTGACAGTCAAACTGCACGTTTTTCCTAAGTGCTTCATGTGTATGTGTTTTTCAAAGGGTCATCTTTTAAATATAAAAGGATTCCTGTCTGTAAGGGTCATGTTTGCCTTATTTCAATCGTGAGAAAGTTAGATGCATAATCTTATTGCACTTTTTAGCTCTTTCTGAACAGTGAGGCCATTTGCAGAGGTAATTTCATCCAGCCTATAACAGGAACCTCCCTCCTTATGTGCCAGTCTCCCTATTTACAGTAGCTGGCTCTTGCATAGGCTACTAATTGAGACTAAAAACCTCACTTTGAGATGACTGCAGTTAGATGAGATCCACCCCGCCTCTAGTATTGACCCATTTCGGAAGTAAAATGCCTCTATTTGACCAAGGAATAAAACCATAAAACATAGGAAGGAAAACCATAAAACTCAATACAACACTGACATTTTTCTGAAGCTGGAGGAGAGTGTGGTTACATTAAGAATGTTGAGGGAGTCTTGTTCTTTTGACCAGAATATTTTGGTGTGGAGTTTTGTGTACCCCATTGTCCTTTATGGGACAAACTGTTTGAATTTGTAATCATAGTGTCCCAGAGTTGCTATAGGTATGACACGTTTTTCCTCGTGACCCCTGTATGTGTTATATAGGTGGTCTGCAGATAGTTTGTCTACAGGATGTGCTTTGCATATGAATTTGTGTGCTTGAAAGAAATAATTTGTTTCAGCCCAATTCTTTATGATTAAACATAACAACTAGACTAATTTCTCAGTTACAGTAGCACTTTCTTTAAGTTCAGGTAAATCTGTTTGCTTACTGTGCAAGCCACCAGGATAACTTTTCCCTCTTTTCTTTCCAGAAATTATACCTTCTAATTCGAGGTTCGTGTTTAAATTGTCACATGCTGACATGTCCTCGAGCTGTGGTTCACTTACTGCTAAGTCAGCTGAAGGTTCTGGAGAAGGGCTTGCTTCATGCTGTCCATGATCTTGAAGTCATTCTGAACAGGGCAAGTACCATATATTTCTCCATTATATTTTTTTAAATATTGAGCTGATAATCCTGTAACTATAGAGCTATCCTAATTTCTTTTATTCCTGTTCTTTTAGTTTTTAGAGCAATGTGCAGATGCAACGGGTTCAGAAATTGAAGAAGAGTTAAATCGCCATGTTCAAGAAATTTTACAAAGTTACCAAATAAGAGATCAGTGTTCAAATGTAAGTACACAACTAGTGCTTCTTCTGAGATCTTAGGTTTTGTCCCCTTAAAATAGTCATGTGCTGAAGAAAGTCTGTCTTTGACTGTGTAGACTCTAGATTTTGTCCTGAAGTTCTGAACTGTATTATATTTAGAGGTGAAATGGGTGGGATTAAGCTTTAAAAGATTTTATCTCCTGTTAGTATAATCATTGGGATTCTGGAAAATACGGTTTGTGTAGGGAAATGTTTAGCTGGTGTAAATATCATATAAAAATAATCTGATACTATTGTCAGTACATTACCTGCAGATATTATTTCTTCTCTTTATTATGCTCCAGCTTTTATGGAGCTGCAGAATGCATTTTGGGAACTCGTGCATCCAGCAAATTGGCAGAATTAATTACAGTGAAAATTTTAGCTACAGTTATGTAGTCGAATTCTATTTTCCATTTAAATGCAGTTTAGTTGTTAGTTAAAGGAAAATCTTAGTGAAGAAGCTACTTAAAGGTCTAACATTTTAGAGCAGGCTTGTTTATAAGCCAAGTTTAATTTCTTAATCACTTGTTTCAAAACTGACCTTGAGCAGTTTGGAAATCACACATTCATGACCAGTCAAAAGAAATGATTTTTATCAGTCTTCTGCCTTCTTAAGCCATCATTAGAGAAAAGCTTTAGAATTTAGTACTGACTTGAAAAATAAAGAATATTTATGAAATAAATTTAAAAGCAGAGTGGTGAGCATTGAGGGGTGGTATGTTTCCAGCAAATGTAGCAAGGTGGTGGAAGAACCCTAGAGATCAAGGCATAAATTAAATCAATACAAGGATGTGTGTGCATTTATACTAATAAGGTCCGTGTTGATAGTTAACATAAATTATGTGGTATTTAATAAATTCTTCGCATCAAATATTATAATTTACTATTTCATTATTTTTAAATATTTTTTTTTCTTTACCAGGTAAAAAATGTATGTGAGTGTAGAAATAAACTGATAGCACAGTTCTGGAAGGCACATATGAGTTCAAAAAAATGCCCGAACTGCAAGTAAGTTAAACTCCATGGAGAAGTAAATAGCTGATGTAAAGTTAAATGCTGTGAGCATTTGTATTAACTTTTATGTGCCTTTCCTGGTTTTCTTTTTTCCCTTTTAAGATCTAGGAGATCACTAGTGCGAAAAGAGCATAACAGCAAGCTGACAGTAACTTATCCTTCTACAGTGCTCCGTCAGTCAGGAGAGGAAGGCATTGTGGAGGAGCCAGCAAGTAAAGTATTTGTCTTCTACTCAAACATGTTTGCTCTTGTTTTCCTGTATTTAAGGTGTACAGATTCCTAGCAGTGCATTTATAAAATGTTTAAAACTATTTATAAAAAAACCCATTAAGTAGTAAGCTCAGCAGTAGGGGAGTACCCGACTCTATTAATAATTTCTCTATTTGCAAGCCTTCTGTGCTTTTGCAACTTTGATTGTCTCTATGTCAGAAAAAAGCAGTACAAAAGCACAATCTATGTCAACCGTAATGTGGTTTTGAGACACTTTGTTTTTGGTCGGTAGATGATTTTTCTGCTAGATTTTCTAAAGTAAGAGAGACTAGATAAAAATTAACTAGGAGGAAGAGCACCACTCTTACTGCAGAGGAAAACTGTGTAATCCTAACTCTTAAGGAGGATTTTCCTCTGAAAGAGGAAGAGGCAGTGTAAGTAGGTGACACTTTCTAGGCTTAATTTACCTAGTGTTTCAATCACTTTAAACTTACTTTTTTCCCCTTTTATTGTATCATTGATCCTTTACATAACCAGGTAGAATTGAAGCAGATGTGTGTGTAGTTCTTTAACCCTTAGAAAAGATTTGTATAGAGAGCTTATTCCACCTGCTTATTCTGTTGTCACTTTTGAGTGACAATTATGATTTCACTCAATTCAATTGTAGGGTACTACTTTGGGCTTTTTATTTGAACCCCTTTAGGACTGTCCAAAGTCTGGGGGCTTGTTTTATTATTCTGGTGAAGAAAATCATTGCTCTGGAAGGCCTAGTGATTTGCTAGGTTTAGAATATCTTACCTTACCACAGAAAGCTTCAAAACTAGCCATATTCTCGCAGTGTCTGTTAACATTCAGAGCTGAAATACAGGTAATAAGTATGTTCCTCCTGGCAGTGTCAAAGACTGGGGCTGTAACACTGCTTGATTACTTTCAGTGAAGTGTTATATCTTCTGAAATGGGGTGGGCTGTACAGTTATGTACATTCTGCAAAACCCATGTCACAGTTGCTTGTTGTATTGAATCTCAGGGAATGTACTTTTAACCCTGGTGCTGATGCATTTGTGTTCAAGGGATGGAAAGGTTTTTGATGGGAAGGAATTGGGGAATTGAAGTTGCAGTGTGGAAAAATCTGGGTTTCTGGACCTTGGCTAAAAGTATTGCTTTTTGTCAAGTCATGTACTCTGGCTTTCCTGGGACAGAAGTGGCTCACCTGCAGGAGGAGTGGAAACAGAGACCTAAAATCTCTGGCTTTTTAAAAAAGAAATTATCTTTCTGCTTTTCAGTAGCAAAACCACATGTTTTCCTTCCTTGCCAAAATACAGCTAGCCCAGACTTTTATCATATAGAAGGATTACTGGCTGTCACTATTGTCTAGTTCAGTTGGATATTTCTTGGCAACCTTGATTTCACTGGTAATATGTGAAACCCACTTCTGTGGTCACCAGCTGCAGGTTAACTCTTGATTTGTGTTTTGGTCAGTGGATGAGATCATGTGAAGACGGGGTCCAGCTCAGCATTAATCAATTAAAGCATACGCTTTAGATCTTAAAGTTGAGTTTTGTTCCAGTTACTTATATCCATTAGTCACAAAAATTGCCTATTTTTTCCATACTGGGAAAGCTCTTTAGCTAATTTCATATTCCCAAGGCAAACATGTTAATAACAATTTTAGTGTAGATGTCAGCCAGTGTATTTTGTATGTATTTCCATTTTTTTTCTCTGAGCTGAAAGCACTTAGCATTGTAAGCAAAAAGAAAAAACCCTTTCAAATAAACATCTTTTTAAATAATAAAAAACCCCATTTATTTTATTTTATTTTTCAGATATTGATGAAAGCCAGCTGGGGAAAAGAGGCTACCTGACACCAATGACTGCCAAGGAATATGTCTTGGCTCTGTGGAAGAATGAAGGTTGTCAAGATCAATATTAATTTGGTTTCTATATCATTAGGTGGACAAAGTCTGCAAAAGTTCCTGCTTGAACCTCTTCTCAAATCTTTGTCTTTTGCCGTAAGGGCTCCTGGCTGCAAGATAGGCTTTGTGACAGGGGGACTGGTGAATGCAGAGAGCTGGGTTCAGTTAATAGTTTGATTCATTATTTTCAAATTGTTGCTCTCCACAAAATCAGGATTGTTGTTTACAGAAGATGTGATGTTTATATGGTGCTACACCTAATAGTTACATCGGTTAAAGATTGAGAGTGTATTTAACGGTCTCTGCTTTTGAGTTCCCTGTACTCTGAATCTATGTGCAGTTACTAGTAGCTAGAAACTATTTCTTCCTGCTGTTTTGCTTTTTTCATTTGCTATACTTTATACTTCTCTTCAGAATTGTTTCTAAAAAATTAGGTATCTACCAGAAAGGACAATGGCAATTCTTTCTAGAGTATGCCTAAATGATTTCATTTTAAACAAGCACACTAGGATTTAACTTAGCACATCCTTTTGACCTGACTGACCCAAACACACATGGGGGTTTGGATTCCCAAACGATAACAGTGCTCATAAGTTTTTCTTCTCTATTATATCTTTTTAGGTTTCTTTTTGCGTTACCTCTTCCCTGGGATGGATCCCCATGACAGTTCGGGATTCAGCCCAGACATGTTTTTTTTAGACCTACTGGTAGTTCCACCTTCAAGGTAAAATTTCCCAAAAAAACCTTTTGTAGAAATCGGGTTTACTGTACACTTTTTGCAGGAGTCCAATGTGCAAACACGTGTAGTACAGGCACTGGCCTGCTAAAGTGTTAAAAGGACTGAAATGCTAATTATGATAAAATGTATCTTACTATGACTATTTTAAATTCTTATAGAATATTATAACTGTGTAACACTGATATCATTTCTTAAGTAACCACTCCTCTTTTAGGACTGTCCCAGCATACTATATGAATTTTTAAATGCTCACTGGTATTTTATAGGGATTATTTTTCATGTATTGAAGAGTTAGCATAATAAGCCTCAAACATTCTAAGTTACTTTTGATCTGTTGTAGATACCGTCCTGTAAATCGTGTTGGAGACCGACTGTTTACAAATGGTCAGACTGTGAACCTGCAGGCTGTCATGAAAGATGCCAAAATCATACGGAAGCTCTTGGTTTTCATGGCGAAAGAACAATGTCAGCCAATAAAAATTACAGAAGAAGAAATCCAAACAGTAAGATTGGCTGGTTATTTTTTCATAATTTATTTTTATTTTTTCTCTTGTCATGCCTCTTCCCACTCACCTGCTTGGTGCAAGAGGAAAGACTTTTTATGCAGACTCCTTTAGTCGTGGTCTTTATATTAGATAACTATATATGTGAGACATAACAGATTCCTGTTACTGGAGAATGAAATATTTACAGCACAAGCAGATTATAATAAAACTTTCCAGCATCTTATTGACTGAAAAATGATGAAGGGAGAAAAGCCACTTTATCTTCTAAGCCTAGATCGTGGTTTTAACCATTGATGTTTAAACAGAAACAAAAATATACACAAATAGCATTAAGTAGTAACAACGCTTCTTTCCTACTGACTAATTCACATGGTCATACAGTGGTAAATAATAGTGGATGTCACTCTTGGCCCAGGTGGCCAAGAGGGCTGGAGCAGGCCCAAAGAAGGGCAACAAAGCTGGTGAGGGGTCTGGAGAGTAAGCCTTATGAGGAGAGGCTGAGGGAGCTGGCGTTGTTCAGCCTGGATTAAAAAAGGTCTCCCCTCAGCCTCATCGCTCTACAACTACCTGAAAGGAGGTTGTAGTGGTGGGAGTTGGTCTCTTCTCTCAAGTAACAGAAGGAAATGGCCTCAGGTTGTGCCAGGGGAGGTTCATATTGGATATTAGGAGAAATTTTTATACAGAAAGGGATATTAAGCATTGGAATGGGCTACTCAGGGAAGTGTTTGAGGCACCATCCCTGAAGATATTCAAAAGACAGGTTGACAGAGAGCTTAGTGACGTGGTTTAGTGATGGATTGTTTTTTTATCAGAGTTAGGTTGATGGTTGGACTAGATGATCCAAAGGTCCCGTCCAACCTAGACAATTCTACGATTCATTGTTTCATATTTGTTCATGAACTGTTTTATTGAGGGTTCTTTTCTAATGAACTTAGTTTCAGCTGAGTTTGATTTACATCCTAAATGTAAAACATTTTGAAGATGTTCTTAGTTACTCAGAATGTAGCCACTAGGTGGAGATGTGTCTTTAAAATGTTTGAGGTGTCAGAAGGCTAATGCATTTCAGATGTGTGGGATACTGACTTTTAGACTATGAAAGCAAAGTGATGTACATGATAAAAGCTGTTGGATTTACATGATTTTTATCTAAGAATAGGACTTTCTGGTACCACAGTGATTCATAGCCCAGACTGACTAACCATAACATGTAATTTGGAAAGAGGACTCTCACTGGGAGGTGATTGATTAGCAATCCTCTTTTAAATTTCCACTGATATTACATAGTTGTGGTGGTTTATGAAGCTTGACAGCAGACCTGTCTGAGGCACTTGGTTGTAATAATTTGAAAGTTAAATTTATATTGCCAATGGTTTTGTTTATTTAAATTAGTGTCTTTAATGAGGTGCAAAACAGTTTCCAATGTTTCATTCACTATTTAATGCTATAATTTCAGCCTGGTAAATGGAAGGTATTTTTTGTTAAGTTCGAGTTTCTGATTTCTGTTCCTGTAGGAGACAGAGAATAGTGAACCTCTGGACCATTCTGTCCTGACAATGATTCCAGGACAGACCATTGCAGATAAGCTATACAATGCTTGGATTCGTCTTCAGAGCCATGTCAACATTGTATTTGATAGTGACATGGACAAACTAACGACAGAAAAATACCCTGGTATTCGTCAGGTGGGTAAGCAGACAGAATCTTAAACTCTGGACTTTGCGTCACAGACAGTTAAAATGAGAAGTTGATGGACTAAGGAAAAAGTGAAATATTTGTGGTTAGCATGGAGACATTTTCATGCTACTCATCACTGTGATATCTGGAGAATGTCTGATACTGCGTGCTTTCATATTTTAATCATTAACTCAACTTCTGTTTTCAAAGCTATTAGAGAAAAAGGAAGGGCTGTTCCGCAAGCACATGATGGGAAAGCGTGTGGATTTTGCTGCTCGATCAGTCATCTGCCCCGATATGTACATTGGTACCAGTGAGATTGGCATTCCTATGGTAAGAATAATAATAATAATAAAAAAGGAGTGTTTCTTTTTGGTGCTGCTGGGGACTGAACTCTACCCTGTAACACTTTCAGCGATATAGTAAGCAGTTGAAAATATAGAGATTTTCTTAACTTGTCTGGACTCTTTCCTCTGTCATGTGTCATAGCTTTATGTTATTACTGTGTGTCAATAAAGAAGGAGCACTGGTGAGTGGGAAATTCTTATCATGCTGAACACCACATCTGGGAAAAGGTTTAAAAAAAAATAATCTGTAGTTGTCTCCTGAGATTATGGATGGGTGCAAACTTTATGCTGTTTCTCCTCTGTTCTTTGTAAGGTGTGTCTTAAAACAGTTATGGCCGCCTTTAAGAGAAGACCATAACAAAGATGAATGAAGTTAGTTACATTAATGACTTTTAACCACACAGAGATGACACCAAGCCTGAATTCCTGCTTTTTATTAAACTATCTTTTCTGCTTGCCTGGCTGCAGATAGTGGACCTGGTGATAACGTGCTTTTTCTCTGTATTTATTGGTTTGTTTGCAGAATCTAAAAATCATACTTCCTTTTTATTTTAAGTTGCTGATTGAGTTTTCCGTATCTACCACAGTAGAAAATCTTAAAAAAGACATTGTTTCTGTTATGGTAAAAGATTTTGAAACATAAATTAATTTGGCCTGACACTAGATTAAGGAGGAGAAGCATCCAAGAGCTTAAAAGTAATTTATTCATCTACATTGTATGAGTTAACATTTGACACTGTTTTCTCAGTGACTTAGTACTGTTTTAAGCCAAAGTTGAACAACTAGTTATTTTTCTCTCTTTTTTTTTTTTTTTTTTTTTTTTTTTTTTCTTCTCTTTCTTTGCTACCAAACTGACTTACCCTCAGCCAGTCACTCCCTGGAATGTCAAAGAGCTGAGGCAGGCTGTCATAAATGGCCCAAAGGTTCACCCTGGAGCCTCCATGGTCATTAATGAAGATGGATCTCGTACAGTGCTGAGTGCAAGCAGCCTGACCCAGAGGGAAGCCATAGCCAAGCAGCTCCTCACTCCTGCTTCAGGCGCGCCCCAATCAGGACTGAAGATTGTGAGTATGACAAAGGGCTTGTCAGAGCCCTCTTAGGCCTGTGGTGTTTGAGTTCTGGTTTTGGTGGGGTTTTTTGTTTTTGCTTTTCTTTGGTTTTGGTTTTATGGGGTTCTTGTGTGGTAGGTTTTTTTTTTGTTTTTTTTTTAATACTACTATTGTCCTTGGTAATGATTCCAATGGGCTCACACACTCCTAGGACAGGGTTATCTTATCTTTTAGTAGGTAATTGGGAAAAAGTTGTGGGGGGAATGTGGGAAGAAACGCTTGATACTTCTTCTGATTTTAAAAAAAACCCACCACTTTTCCATCCTGAATTGTCCTGTTCTGTTAATGTGCAGTGTGTAGCATTCATCTTGCCAAGATGGGGAATAGTCTTTCTTTTACAGCTGACTATTCTTGGGAAGTCTTAGCAATATGGAAGATGAAATACTGCTTTCACTTTATGCATTTAGGTCCCCCTGCCTCCCTGCCCTTCTCAGCCAGTTATGTCTTTTTTTTTTTTCTTTTTTTTTTCTCCCCTTTATATATATATCTGGAGTAGTTTTTTGGTGGTGCATATGCATAAGTATAATTCACTCTACTTGTAGAGTAGGTACGGCACAACTAGTTGATGTGACCTGTCTTCCAGGAGCGTGTTGCGCAGAACGTTAGTACTAGGAAGAAACTGGTGTGGATGTGGGTATATTTTAAGGTGCAGTCTTTTCAGAGACGTGCATGGAAATGCCTTATAGGCAGCAACCAAAATTCTTTTGCAGGTATGTCGACATATTAAAAATGGAGATGTCCTTTTACTGAACCGCCAGCCCACTCTTCACAGACCCTCCATCCAAGCTCACCGGGCCCGAATCCTGCCTGGAGAAAAAGTGTTGAGGCTTCACTATGCCAACTGCAAGGCTTATAATGCTGATTTTGATGGGGATGAAATGAATGCTCATTTTCCGCAGAGCGAGCTGGGTAGAGCAGAAGCCTACACCTTAGCCTTTACTGATGAACAATATCTGGTTCCAAAGGTAAGTAAAACTGTCAGATAAATTTATTCCTATGTGAAATCACTGTGATTTTTTTGTTTGTTTTGTCTAATGATAAATGAGATTGTTGGGCTGTTGTTTTATTTTATAGTTTATTTCTGAAATTTGTTCGTGGTTTCTGTTCTGGATCCACTGGTGGTTTTCTTCTTCTGAAGAATGCCCAGCACATCTGAACTGTCTCACTCCTTTTAATGTCAGTGTCTAGAGGGGATTTAGTGAAGAATTGTGCTATGATGATGAATTCTTTACAAATTACTTTAGTGCTTTAATCCAGCTGGAATAATTCGGGGATTTGCTAGCACATGACTTAATACCCCTCCCAACCCTTTTTCCTGTTACCCCTTTAGGATGGAAAGCCTCTTCCTGGCTTGATCCAGGATCACATGATTTCTGGAGTCAGCATGACAATCCGGGGCTGCTTTTTCACCAGAGAGCAATACATGGAGCTTGTTTACCGAGGGCTAACGGACAAAAAAGGAAGAATTAAAACCTTTCCTCCTGCCATTATGAAACCACAGCGATTATGGACAGGAAAGCAGGTAGTTTATAGTTATTGGGCTAAAGAACTCCAAAGTAAGCAGAATATTAATGTTAAAACCAGTGCTGCTGAGGATTGCTGAAAATCCAGATCCCATCATCTAGTCAATACTATGTAGATCGTGGTGTGTGTTACTTGAGCTACGAGAATCATCTTTTATTTAAAATGACAGAATAGTATTTTTACTTGCTGCTCTGGGCAGCGTTGCAGGTGGAAGTACAAACCTGCATTTTGCTGGCATGAGAGCAGAGAAGGAGTTTGTTGATCGTGGTATACTAGGTTATGCCAGTCAATGCTTTTAAATCTGAATTTAAAGGTTGTAGGTAAATATTCTGGTATTTGACTTTTTGGTTGAGATCATCTTTAGGTTGCTGTCATATTTGGGAAGCCTAGGTGAATACTCCATTTGCTACTATTTAAGAAAGTTCAACATTCAATCCAGGTATTACTTCTCATAATGGAGTAGGGGAAATTCTCTGCCAGCTTTTCCTGTAAAACCCAACAGACAACTTTTTCCTTTATATATATATATATATGTGTGTGTAGATATATATATGTATGTATGTACTTACCTATTTATTGGAAAAACCTTTGGTGCTGTATGTTTCCGAATAATTATGTGTCTCAGCTCATTGATCTTTCAAAGGCTAGAATAGCAAGAGGGTATTCCTCTTGTAGACTTCAGATTTCAGAGCTTTTAAAGCTTTGCTGTCAGTGGAATACGCATGTATAGGATGTTGCTTTTCTCCTCCATGCCAAATTCATTTATGTTGAGAAGGGAATATAAGAAATAAATAAATAAGAAATATGAGAAAATCCTGCCACTCTTGCTGCTTCTTTATAGGTTGTTTCTACGTTGTTAATAAACATCATTCCAGAAAACCACCTCCCACTGAATTTGACTGGAAAAGCTAAGATTGGTGGAAGAGCCTGGGTAAAGGGACCTGCAAACAGATATCTAAATCTTGATTCAATGTGTGAATCTCAGGTATGCTGGGGAAGCAGCTGTGGAGGCTGAATTGGGCTGTATTGTAATAAAATTGCATATAGAGTAGAGGGATGGGAAGGGAAGCAGGCGGATGACAGAGTTAAAACCAGATATTCAGCAACAGTTACTGCCAGCAGGTGGTGATTAGAGGATAGGTCTGGGGGTCAGGAGAAACTCTGTCCTGATCTTGACTGATACAGATTCCATCTGGTTTTGTTAGATCATGTGTCTTCATTGTTTGACTTTATAGATGGAAAAATACAGATGGTGTTAGAAGTTTTATTTCTTCTATAAATTCTGGAAGTACAGAGAAACTGACCATATTTAACTGTAGTCACCAGTATGTGGACTTTTTAATCTTAACCCTATTTTCATATAGATTAGACACACAAAAAAACCCACCTGTAGAGATTATGGTAAGATCAAAAATTGTTTTCCTGAATAGCTATGTTTTTTTTTTTCAGGTTATTATTAGAAATGGAGAATTACTGTGTGGAGTCTTGGACAAAGCTCACTTTGGCAGCTCTGCCTATGGCCTGGTCCACTGTTGCTATGAAATCTATGGGGGTAAAACCAGTGGGAAAGTGCTAACGTGTCTAGGCCGCCTTTTCACTGCTTATCTGCAGCTCTACAGGGGATTTACAATGGGTGAGTAACACAAGGGCTGATTTCCCAGTGCTGTTGTGCAGCACCTCCTGAGATATAAAACAGACGCTGTTGGGTATGTTCTGTAAATAAAATTTTGCAGGACTGTCCCTGAGCAGGGTAGCTCTTTGCCAGCCTTTGTTCTGGCTGCTGCGTAGCTGGCCTTCGAAGCATAAAGAGAAAGTACCACCTTGAGGATGTCCATCAAATTTTCTCTTCTATCCTTCCTAGACAGTGTGTGCACAGTCTAAATGTCTTGTGTTGAACTTTGTTTATATCAAAACCTCCTACGAGTCTTTGTTTTTACTTCTCTAAAAAAGAATTGTTGCATAGAAACCAGAACAACTGATAAAACAAGACGGAAGAATTCTGAGGAGTTATTAATCAAGTCTTACATGTCTCATTCTGCTGCAAATACTTTGCTAAATGTTTGACTTCCATCATGACTTTGCAAACTCATGCAAAAATGTACTTGGCATGCAATAAAAATTTGACCCTTGGTGTACTCTGTTCTTGAAATAGTTGAAATACTTCAAATTACCAAGTAGAGCTTTGCCAGATCTTTTTGTACTAATGAAAGACTTAAAGTATATAGCAGCAGAGGGGTTTAAATTGGCTTTGATCTGAAGGCACAATATGATCACTTCAAGTTCTATAGACATGCTCAGCTGGTAGACAGCAGCAGTGAGGACCCAACAGACTGCTGTGATCCAAGTGAAAGGGAAGGAGATCTTTGTTTGAAGTGAGGAAAGTGATGAAGGTAAGACACAGAAAATGTGTCTTGAGAGCCAGGGTGCAAAATCTAGATAGGAAAAGATAATGGTAGTTAAAACATCAGAAAAAGAGAAGTGGGACTGGAGCAAGAGTCTGGGATTTGGTGAAGATGAGATGATTTGGGACTGTGTGAACTGAGACTGGGATGAGAGGAGTAAGGTTCAGGAGAAGGAGATGAAGTGGAAGAGACAAGGTTGCAATGGGAAGAGGAGAGCAGGGCTGGAGAGAAAGAGTGAAAATAGAGGGAGATGTGGCAAGGACACTGGCTCCTTTGCCTTGTAAACATGTATGCAACTCACTTAGTGAAGTGTCCCACTCATCCCCTTACAACTGCTGTAACCTGGGAGGAACCTCTAGAGGCCCTGCTGAAAGCAAGTCTTGCCAGATGAGCCTGCGCTGGGCTACGTCCAGTCAAGTTATGAATATCTCTAGGGATGATGATTGTGCAACCTGTCTGGGTCCCTGTGCCAGCATTTGACTGTATATGCTGTCAATTTGTTTTTCTCTTGAAGAAAATTGTTTCCTTGTATCTTAAAAGGACAGATACATCTTTCAGCACCTCCTCATCCATCATGAGCTCTAGCCAGTTTAATGACCATTTTAGTGACTTTTGTAGGACCCATTACAAATAGCTTACAGGACTTAGGGTTCCAACCTTTGATTAGTTCTAAACTGTTTTTCCGTTCCTGTCATAACAAGGGTCTGTATTTCTAGTTTAACTTTTAATAAAAGCTAGGAGGTGACAGATTCTGCAAAGTTCAGCTCATAGAAACTTGGAAGCAGGCAGAAGAGAAAAAACAGTTTCATGTGACTGGCCTCTAACACAAGTGCACTAATTAAGATTTTATAGACACTCTTGAAGTTAAGAGCGTGTAAGTTAGGGAGTTGATACTTTTCACTTTTAAAGTTTAGTTCATTTTGTGTGGGTTTTTTGACAGCCTCTGCCTTCTCTCTCAAAAGCCACTGAGATTTTTTTTTTTTTTTGTCAAACTGCAGTTAGCCTAATTTTAACAATTACTGTATCTTTAATTGTGGCTTTCTCTGCCAGCTCTTTGCTCTCAAAATCACTGACATAACTGTAGCTACTTCCTAGATACTTTTTTAGTTCAGAACATTATGTGCTCTGTTTCTCTTCTTTAACAGGGATTGAAGACATTCTGGTTAAGCCAGAAGCAGACCATAAAAGAAAAAAAATAATTGAAAAGTCAAGGCATCACGGTATTGAAGTAAGTCTGTTTTGGAAAACTTCTTTCTTCCTCCATAATTAATAATTGTTGAAGTCCTGCCCTGTCTAATCATGCCTGCTTTTAGCACCTAAAATCCTCCATATTTTACTTTCAGGCTGTTAGAGCTGCTCTTAATTTGCCAGAAACAGCATCACGTGAGGAAGTCCAAGGAAAATGGCAGGATGCCCATCTCTGCAAAGACCAGAGGGATTTTAATATGGTTGATCTGAAATTCAAAGAGGAAGTAAACAAATACAACAACGAAATTAACAAGGTTGGCATTGAGGCATCTGCATTATACTCATCTTCTTTGGAGACTTTCTTATTAAGTTAGTGTCAATGAGAGGTGCCTGACTGCTCTGCGGGCTGAACCTTTCCATCTGTCCCCAGCATGAAGCTTCATCTACTGCCTTACCACCTCAACCTTGTCCTCCCTGAATGAGAAGATGGCTTAATATTCAGGATGCTTTTAAAACTATAAATAGGAACGTTTGTAGCTATTTACTGTTTTGCTTTTTTTAAAGCATTCAACAGGAATTGTTTTGCTTTAATATATTAACGAGGTTTTGTTCCCTTCATTCCACCACAACTCTTTAGGTTTGTATGCCCCTTGGTCTCCACAGGAACTTTCCAGAGAACAATTTGCAGTTGATGGTGCAGTCAGGAGCCAAAGGATCCACTGTAAATACAATGCAGGTAATGTCAGCTGGAATACTTAGCAGCTACATGTATTGATGCGATTTCTCCTAGGATGAGAAGCTCTTGTGAATGCTTTCATTTTTTTAATATGTTGTTCAAGAAAAATTCTTGAAACCAGGTGAGCAAAAAGTTGGATGGAAAAGTGACGTTTCCCTTTTTTCCTGTCCGCATTTAGATTTCTTGTTTGCTGGGTCAGATTGAGTTGGAAGGTCGAAGACCCCCACTGATGGCATCTGGCAAATCGCTGCCGTGTTTCCAGCCGTACGATTTTTCCCCAAGCTCAGGAGGATTTGTGACTGGTAGATTTCTCACTGGAATCAAACCTTCTGTGAGTTTAATACTGCTTGCGCAGTTTATTGTGAAGTTTATTTTAATCTTGTTATCTTAATACAGATGATCTGCAATTATGGACAAATCAGCTTTGTTCACCCTACTTTCATGTGTAGCTTTCTCGAAAGAGCGTAAATTGTCGGTCTTGGTGCATTTCTCAGCAGAATGCTGAAGATACTGTGCTTATGTTTAGGAATTCTTCTTTCACTGCATGGCTGGCAGGGAAGGTCTTGTGGATACAGCCGTCAAAACCAGCCGTTCTGGATACTTGCAAAGGTAAGAGGCTTGTTTTAGAATGTGAGCCTTTAAAGGGTCCTGTTGGTTGGTTCATTGGGTTGTTTCTTTTTCTGTTTGATTTTGGTTGGGCGGGTGGATGGGATTTTTTTGGTGTGTAGAATACTGCAGACTGAAGAAGCACCTGCATTGCTTATTAGAGAAGCTTGTACTGTCCGAGTGTTGAATGTTTGTTCTAAGGCAGACATTCTAGAGGACTACATCAAGTGGAACTTTTATCATCTCTAACTTATCTCTGGTACATAGCAGTAGCACTGAGAAATCTGTGTTTCTGGTACAAGTAAAGATGTAGAAATTCCAGGCAACTAGTTTTTCTTGGCCATATTGTGTGGCA
Source organism: Nycticryphes semicollaris (assembly GCA_013400055.1). Classification (NCBI taxonomy): domain Eukaryota; kingdom Metazoa; phylum Chordata; class Aves; order Charadriiformes; family Rostratulidae; genus Nycticryphes; species Nycticryphes semicollaris. The sequence goes on from VXBJ01007335.1 coordinate 480,446, forward strand.
CTTCTTTATTTGAGCAACATCTATAGTATATGGAAGATGGTGGAACTGTTTAACTGTTTCAGAGGGTAGTGGGAGGTTCTACAGGAGGGATACCCCCTTCTTTCTTACAACTGTTTAAGGTTGACAGTAGGAATAGAGTGATTTATTATTTCATGTTAAGTCACTTCAGTCCAAGGGAACTGGAGGGAAGAATGTACAGAAAGCATTTTAGTATTACTACGTGTTTCACCTTTGTTGTATCTGTATGATTTTAGCTTCCAGAATTCCTGATGAGCCCTTAAGTGCACTTAAGACACTAATGAAAACAGCATTTTTCATGTGAGAGTTAAGTCGTTCTTATTGCTTTGTGGCCTCTTAACAATGTGGTTTTGGTTTTCTTTTTTNNNTTTGTGTTTTTTTTTTTTTTTTTTTTTTTTTTTTTTTTTTTTTTCCCCCTTTGGAACAGGTGTATCATAAAGCATTTGGAAGGACTGGTAGTTCAGTATGACCTGACTGTACGGGACAGTGATGGCAGCGTGGTGCAGTTTCTGTATGGAGAAGACGGGCTCGATATCCCTAAAACTCAGTTCTTACAACCCGAGCAGTTTCCTTTCATTGCAGATAACTACGAGGTAGAAAACCTGAACCTTAAGCATTTATATGGGGTGAAGGGAAAGATGAAAATGCAGTTACCATCTGGCGTGTCTGTTGGGGATACAACGGCATAGTTGTTTCTTTCAGTCACTCTCAGATTAACCTATGTTTTTATTTGCTGTTGTATTCAAAATATGGAAGTGAATTTTAAGTCTGTGGCATAATTCAAGCAGTCTCAATTTCAACAGAGCACCAAGTGCTCTCCTTGCTCTCATTTGTTCTAATCCTGCAGTTGGACTCAATACAGATGACTTTACTCTTCAGTCGGTCCAAGTTTAATTAACTTCCTTTTACCAGTATCATCACTGGTCATTAAAGAATGGCAGTAGTCACACAAAGATAGAAGGAGCTTTGTCTCAGTTGGATTGAAAACCAATTTTAAAAACTGTTTTACAGCAGCTGAACATTTTGAGTGGCAGCAGATGATCTTTCCAGTTTGCTTTGCCTTTTCTGCTACGGTGAGCATAGAGAGAAGAATAATCATATGTGTAACTTTTTTACAGGTAATCCAGAAGACAAACCATCTGGATGAAGCTTTAGCAAGGATGGAGTCTCACCAAGCTAACCAGCAGTTCAAAGCCATCAAAAAGTGGCAAGCCAGGCACCAGAACTCTGTACAAAGACAAGGAGGGTTTCTGATGTTTTCCCAAAAGAAAATGGCAGGTGTAAAAGCACAGATTCCAGGAGGAGAAATCAAAAATGGAAGAGATCCTGCTACTTTACAGGTAACACAAAAGCAGTTGAATTGACTGAGCACTTTATAATAAAGTGGCAGAACTCAGTGGTTCTTTTTTAATATTTTTTTAATGGCTTTTTATAGAATCCTAGAATCATTTAGGTTGGAAAAGACCTTTTAAGATTGGCGGCTCCAACTGTAAACTCAGTACTGCCACCACTGAACTACGTCCCTAAGTGCCACATGTGCTAGACTTTTAAATACCTCCAGGGATGGTGACTCAACCACTTCCCTGGGCAGTTCCAGTGTTTGACAATCCTTTCTGTGAAGAAATTTTTCCTAGTACCCAATCTAAACCTCTACTGGCACAACTTCAGGCCATTTCCTCTTGTGCTGTCATTTGGAAGAAGAGACTGACCCTCACCTCACTACAACCACCTTTTAGGTAGTTGTAGAGAGTGATAGTCTCTCCTCAGCCTCCTTTCTCCAGGTTAAACAACTCCAGTTCATTCAGCTGCTCCTCAGACTTGTTCTCCAGACCCTTTACCAGCTTCATTGCCCTTCTATGGACACGCTCCAGCACCTAGATGTCTTTCTTGTAGTAAGGGGTCCAAAACTGAACACAGTATTTGAGATGGGGCCTCACTAATGCCAAGTACCATAGAATCATTCAGGTTGGAAGAGACCCTTGGGATCTTCAAGCCCAGCCATCAGCCCCATTCTACAAAGTCCTCCCCTACACCAAATCTCCCAACACCCCATCTAAACAACTCTTAAACACANGACAATCACTTCCTTAGTCCAGCTGCCCACACTATTTCTGATACAAGTCAGGATGCCGTTGGGCCTTCTTGGCCAGCTGGGTCAAGTGTCCCAAAGTGTTTCACAGTCTATTTACACCAGTTACCTTTTAAAAGAATTACATGTCAGCTGTGTGGGTGAGCTGAGATTCGTTTACTAAAGCCTGTGGGCCCTAGTGCTAGGGCAGAGGTAAAACAGGTTTTAGAAAACAGCCGATGTTTGTGGGTGGTTTGGGGGATTGTTTTCGTTAGATTTTTTTCAGTGGATTGAATTATGTGGTTGCTTTTTTTTTTTGTCATGTGCACAGAGTAGATCTCTTGCATGGACAGGTATCTGCTGGCTGGATGAGATCCTGTTTAAATACAAGGATGAGAGGGCCTGGTGTTTCAAAAATGTCCTCTTGTTTAAGCCTCTTGTACATCAGGGCAGCAATCTATATGCTGTAACTAATGAAGATTATATGCATAGACAGAAAATGCAAATGGGTGCTGCTTCACAGCCTCACTTTCACATGGAATTTGCCCTGGTAAAATGTGGGCAGTTCACATGAATCTCCAAGATGACAGTCTTAAGATACATAACTCCATGAGCTTGTCTGAAAATGTTATGGCTAATCACTGGTTCATTTATCAGTTCTGCTGAATTTGTGGTAGTATTGGCACGTTTGAGAACATTCAAATCAGTTTGGCCTGGGAATTCATTCACTGTTGATTTGTTTTCTTCTTTTTTTCTTCTTTCGGTAGATTAGGTAGATACAGATACACAGTTGTTTCAATGTGTCATAAATGTCATTCAGTGACAGACTTTCACATCACAAGTCATTTCTTCCTTCATAAACAGCAAGACATGTAGAAGACAAGTTTAGCTCATTTTCTGTATTGATTTCATTTTTTTAAGTTGGTGTTAACTTGTTTCTTTATTAAATGCACCGTCTGAAATGCTACTGAAAGACTAGCAAAGTGAAGAATAGAAGTCAAACTGATGAGCATGTGTAAGACTCAAGCGAAGGTCAAGTTCACGCTGGACTATTGTGCTTGAATATTGACAGCTGGAAATGGGAGAAGCTCCTTTGTCATTCCAGCTTTAGAGAGGCAAGGTGGTAGTCAGCTAGAAATAACTACTTCAGTGTGTCAAGGAGGTTCACTCCCAAGTTAAAATCATAATTAGAGGGCTGTATTTCAGTGATTTCTGGTGTAGTTACTATGGGTAGGTCACTCTGACTATTTGAAGTTGGTAAAGAACCCTGAAATAATTTGGGATTAAAAGTGTAAGTATCAGAAAATGGAGATTGCCGTGTTTGTAGCTAAGTTGTTGTTTGCTGTGTACACCCTTAAGTTTCACACAGGCAATCTTTTCCTCCTCCTCTATAGCTTGATTGCTGAGTTATTTAGTTTTGGTCTTACTGTGAATAAACCAGGCTGCTTAAAAATCTCCTCTTATTTTCAGTTACTGAAGATGTGGTATGAACTAGATGAGAAGAAACGAAGAAAGTATCTGAAGAAGGCAAATAAGTGTCCTGACCCAAGCCTTGGGGTTTGGCGTCCAGATACTTATTTTGCATCTGTTTCAGAAACATTTGAAAATGGAGTTGAAGATTATATTAGCAAATGGGAATCTGAGAACAGACAAAATTATAAGTGTCCAGCACTTTCTTCTGATAGGTAATAACTTCCGTGTCTTTAGTATTTTGCACTGAGCCAAAAAAAACCCCAAAGCCATTTTTGGACTGAGTTTGCTAAAGGTTAGAAGTCTTTATCAACTCTTGGTTTTGTTGTGACCTTCCTGAAACCAAGTGGTGGGTTTCAGGATGTTTCCTGAAAGCCCAGTGTGCTTTGCGCGCAGTACATCCGTTTCTTCCAAACATTAATTTTCTGTGCTGCTAAGGGCTCCTGGCAGGGGCTTTATGGAGTAACAGTAACATGTTGCTGTCTGAAATAATCTAAAATAATACTTTAACAGTTAAAAAGCAAGCAGTGCTCTTGCTACACCTTGGTGTTAGCGTTGCTGTTAAGATGAGCAAGTGGGATTAAATGGATTCTCTTCTGACACTGTGGGAATTAGCAGTAGAAGTAAAATACAGTTTGGCCAAGGCCCCAGTTTGCTATAATGGGCTGTGTTTGCCAGATCAGATTGGGAGAGACAGTTTTACAGTTTCTGGAGTGCATTTACCCATGAGTTACCAGGAGTTCTTTATGTTGTACTACATTGAGCTAAACCTCTTCTTATTTCCTATCTTCAGATTAAAGGATTTGTTGCATTTAAAATGGCAGCGGTCTCTTTGTGATCCAGGAGAAGCTGTGGGTCTTCTTGCAGCTCAGAGTATTGGGGAACCTTCCACACAGATGACCCTGAATACCTTCCACTTTGCTGGCAGAGGTGAAATGAACGTCACATTGGGTATTCCAAGGTGAGAAAAGCGCGTTCTCAGTGGGTGCTTTGCCATTTTTTGGCACTTAGGTAATAGTGCTTAATCTCACGGGCATTATCTGTGTAATCTTGAGGGCAAATGATCCTTCAGTTTAATTGTGAATTGTGCCTGGTCGGAACTATTTTTAACATTTTAGAATGTTAGGATTGTTTTGGTTCGTTTTCCAGGTACAAAATGTCTGGGAAGACCCCTTACTTTATCTGATGTGTAGCAAATGGCTTATTTGTTTCTGTATTTTATTCAGTGTATTATAAGCCTAAAGAAAGGAGGCCTTGTGGGTGTGCCCTCTGCTGACCTTTTCTTCCCCCTACTAACTTGTAAATGTATTTCTTTCACACACAAATTTTCACTTCAACTATGAAATCTTGCAGGTTTAGTATTGTTATCACCTGTGTAGCAAGAGATCTGGTTTATAGCTGCCAGGTTTCCCCTGGCTCTTCTCTGTGGGGACAGTGACTTTATCAGTGCACGTGTGTTTACCAGCCAGTCATCAGCCTATTTTGAATAACAGGGGCTTTGTGTGTGAGGGTGGTCATGGTGGGAGATGGTTGTGTTACTTCTGTGAAGCATAAGAGGGGGAGAAAGTGTGAGGAGGCATGTGTTACGTGTCTGTGGAAAACAGGCTTCATTAGGTCTTCTGTTCTGGGAGCAATTTATCATCTCTAGTCTCTTCCCATAATTGGGGTGATAATCTAATTGAGGCAGTAGGGCTACTGGTGTGCTGTGCCTGATAAGGAACCAGAAAAGAGAAAAAAAGGAGAAAAGAAGCATTGCAGTGGTAACCACGGCTCTTAATGCATATGGCTTTGGTGGAACTGGTGCTTACTGCATGCTGCCTAATTACATGAGCAGGGTATTTATTAAATTGCATAGTGCTTCTATTGCTTAATTTGCAAGATGATTCTTTATTTAAAGGTTGCGGGAAATATTGATGGTGGCCAGTGCAAATATTAAAACACCAACGATGAGTGTTCCTGTGTTCAATACCAAGAAAGCTCTCAAGAAGGTGAAACAGCTTAAGAAACAGCTCACAAGAGTGTGCTTAGCTGAGGTGAGCCTCTTATTCAGTGTATCCTTTGAGAGTCTGCAAAACAAAATTTTCTGTTTGAGTTCACCGGTTATTCAGGCTTTGTAGGAATTTCTATTTTTGGAGGTTTATCTGTGGGTGCAAGATGAGAGGGTCCTTTCTTGTCACCTCTTGCATACCAAACCTGTAGTATCTGCTAGGAATTGGAGCATTGAAAGGAATTGCAGTTACTGTGGTTGTAGGAGACTTAAATTCAATTTCATGTGGTAGATTATTGTCACAGGCTACAAACTCCCTATAAAGCATAAAAGGGGAGAGCAGTAGTTCATACATGCTCTCCTGCATGCCCTACCCTCTTCTGCCTCACTCTCTCAAGGTGAAAGCAGCAAGAATAGAGTTAAGACAGCTCTGTGCTGAAATACTGTCATGCTCAATGAGCGTGGGTCGGTAAAATGAAGCTGTTGGCCCACTCATGTGCAGGAGTCACGTGGGAGGTGAGGCTGTTCTCCCAGTACTGTCAAAGCTAACGTTGGGAGGCATTTAAGCCAAAGAGTGCAATAGAGTAAAGTCCTTTTGCCCCGGAGCTGCCATGCAGCCTCCAGAAAAGTTTGTCAGTTAGCCTTGTGTAATTCTGGTCTCCCATGGAAAGCATTGGAATTGCAGGAAGTAAATGAAGTGCCTTCATGAGAGGAGTAACGTTCCTACCTGGGGCTTTGGTAGGTCTTGCAGAAAGTTGAGATAGAAGAATCACTGCGTGTGAAGTGCAAGCAGAACAAACATCGCCTCTACAAAATCAAATTCCATTTCTTGCCCCATGAATATTACCGAGAGGAGAAGTGTGTGAAGCCCAGGGACATCTTGCACTTCATGGAAACAAGGTGAGTTTGCTTACAGATACATTAGTATTTGCTTTTTTTGCCTTTCTGTGGGCTTGAAGGATCACTGCATGTTGTTAATTACTGCTGCTGTGGCTTTCAGAGCAACAGCTTTCCGCAGATGCGCTTGCAGAAACATCTACATAGTTGCTTTTTATATTTTAAATAAAACTGTGGTTCTGTGGTGTGGTAACAGTGCAGAATTGTATCAAAGCAGAACTTTCACATGCCTCAGTTGTATTAGAATAGACTTCTAAGCAACATCTCATTTGATATTTTCAGATGCTTAGGCATTTATTACCAGAAAAAAATGTTTGAATACTTTAGGTGTCCCTTGTGCTCTTGTTGAACATAATTAAGCCTTAATTTTTAAACTTGATTTTTAAAAATAAATAGTCTGAAAAAGCTGGCCTTTTTGTTTCTCTTTTTCTCCCATGTCTGGCCAAATTTGTGTAGTTAAAAACAGAACATGTAACGATGAGGGTCTACTGAAAGTTGGTTTTGTTTTGCAAAAAGACTTTATTGATTTCTTCTTTGTTCAGGCCACACAAGTTCAAACTGAGTTACTTTTGCGTGTGCTCATTGGTTTAAGAAAGAAAATAGTCCAATAATAAACCATGTCTCCTGAAGGTCAATTTGATGTGCAGATTTTATGTCCAGATGAGCTTATCATGTTAAGTTGTGGATGCCTGGTTACATTTGTGGTGGTAAGAGATGATAGCATCCTTTTGATTCTGAAAGGAATGGGAAAGGGATGAGAAGAAAAATTATTTGCCTTATCCTATAAGTACTCTTGCATCCACCAGAGACTGTGTCCTGCCATGAGTAGACTGGCTTCTTAAACAAAATAAGTTAATTTTCTGACAACTTGAAATTGACTGCTGTGCTACTGAACTTTGACGTTCTCGGCTGCTGCTTCTTCCAGGTTCTTTAAAGTTTTTCTGGAGGCCATTAAAAGGAAAAATGCAAAGATGGCATCGTTTACGGAAGTCAGCACCCGGAAAGCAACTCGGAAAGACTTAGATGGTGATCAAGACAAGGTACAGAACAACGTTACCTGAAAAAATGCCTTGCTTTTGTTTTTGAGATCCAGAATTTGGAAAAAACATAGCATGTTTCAGTGTGAACACAAAATGTGTGAATACTAATTACTTCTTAAATATTTTCTTTATGCATAAACTGTCCTTGGATTCTTGTAATACTAACAAGGAAATGAAAGTTATTGTGTATCAAATCCTCATTGACGTAAGACTTTACTCTGAAAATGCCTGTTTATTTCAGCTTCAGTGAGATAAAGCGCATTATTCTCCATTTGCTCCCAGATCAATGTCCTGTTGTAGCAGTGGTTGTCAAAACTTTGGGGAATATTCCTTTATTCATTGAAAGGTTTTTGTGTGTTCCTTCTGCCACTCCTCTCCCATCAAGGACTGTCATACAGTCAGGCTGATGGCTTACCTGTCTTGTAGATGTTCATCTTGTTTAACATTGTAAGTTTGTTATTCCTGTATAGTAGTGGGGTTATGGAAATTAATTTGTCCTTAAAGGTAGACCACTGAACAAGGGACTACTATAATGTTTGTGAGGCAGTTGATGCTTTGTCCTGATTATCTGGTCTGTCATGGATTTCTAGACAGAGAATAATCAGGAAGCTCCAGCAGAGGAAGAAGAGAACATTGTTGATGCAGAAGCTGATGAAGGGGATGGTGATGCTACAGAAGCAAAAAGGAAGAAGAACCAGGAAGAAGAGGTAATGATTTTATATGTGCTCAGCACTGCACATTAATTCCCAATTTCCTCTGCCTTGGTTTGAGTTGGGAAGGAAAGCTTCCATTGGAACAAAACACTGAAAAAACCCAAACCCCACTTGAAAGGGGATAGGAAAGTCTCTGCTTTGTCCTGATGAGTTTTGATTTGGATGGGGGGAAAACTAGCACAAGACTGAAAGCTTATAGCTGAGATTTATGATGGCCTTGGTTGAGCCTAGTCACTGCTGTCTTTTGAGTAATATGGAATCATGGAAGTTAGAGGTGAAAGAGATCTGTGTTTTATCAAAGCCTTGTTCTTCAAGCATGGAGATGTGTCTGGTGATCAGGTTGTCTGTGCTGTAGTTCCTCTTAATTTTATTTATTGCTAATTTCATGCCATTAATTGTTTATAAAGTTTAATGTGGTTCTTAATAAATACTCTTCCTGTCTGTGTATGTTTCTCTGTGGTCACTACTTCATAATTACAGCAAGAGGGTAGAGTGATTTGAAAATCCTGAGGGAATCCTGTCATCAGAGCTGGATTATGGGAGAGCCTTTTCTGGGGGGAGAAAACTAAATTCTGCTACAGTCCCAGTAACGTGTAGCATCCCAGGCTGTATTGAGGAGTAACGGCACGATTAGAAAGGAGTAGAGACTGAAGGAAATCTGTTTTATTTTTCTTTACAACAGAATTGCATTTTCATTGGGTCATAGGTGAGATACTTGCAACTCAGCTCCCAAATAAAACTGTTCATGGTGTGCTTTGTTTCTGTACATGGTCTGGCTCAGATAAATAGAACATTATGTCTTTGTAGGTTGATTATGAAAGTGAAGAAGAGAATGGGGAAGAAAACATTGATGAGAATCTAGAAGATGAAGAGGCTGAATTGGAGAAAGAAGAGAGGACTCCTGGTGCTGAAGAAGAACAGAGTGAAGCAGACGGTGATGATTCTCAACATCTTTCCTTTGTGCCTCAGACTAAAAAAGAGAAAACTCGATTATTTCAGTCAGCGGAGTTGCGAGTGAATGCTGTTCGGGACAGCCACCCAGCAATACAGGATTACGTGTTTGACACTGAAAATGAACTTTGGTGTGAGGTAAGGTGGTGGTGCCTGGAAACACCTGGGTGTGGGCGCTCAATGGTTGCATGTAGCTCCCATAACAAATGGATTGGTGGAACGCTGCTCTTTCATCTCAAAAATGCTATATTAATACAGAAAAAAGGCAGTACAAATGTACTTGACATCATTTATAGTAACTTCTAACTTTCACAACCCTTGGAGTGTTTTTTCAAAAACAGGTTTTTGACAGATTTGTTGTGTTTTTAATTTAAATATACGGTACACCACTGTGTAGCTCTTGATAAATGAAAGGGATGGCTGGACAGCTGAAGAAGTGTAAGCATCTTAACAAAAAACACAACAAACACATACCCCACTACCCTAAGAAAAGTCACCCCAAAACCAACAATCGCTTTCAATTCGTCAATCTTGAAAGCGATCTGGATGAATGGGCCTGGGATGGGGTGTTCTTATTGACATCATTCAGCTGTAATTCTACTCAGACATTTACGTTCCTGAACGCGTAACTGGGGCAATTCCAACTGTCTAATTTATGCTGGTTATTGAGCCTGACATCCAAGCTTCCTTACAGAACACTGCATCGTTGGGTTTTTTTCCCCCTCTCTTAGGTTTCGTTAGCACTTCCGTTGATGAAGGTGTATTTTGATCTCTCCTCCTTGCTGGTCTCTGTGGCACGAAGCACAGTCATTCATGAAGTGAAGGGGATCACGCGATGCTTGTTGAATGAAAGTACCAATAAGCAAGGAGAGAAGGAACTCGTTCTGCAGACCGAAGGGATAAACCTTGCAGAGCTGTTCAGATACTCTGATGTACGTAATCTATTTATAATCCTGCACTTGAATGGTCTTTTGTGTTCTCAGGAGCAATGGTGGATGATGGGTGCCATTAAAATTTGTCAGGGGTGATGTTGTAGCCTTTCGTGGTCTGAAATTTGCTTCCCTTCTTCTTCCCCCCAGATGTGCTCAGAACTCAGCAGAGCCTTTTCTCAAGGGCACCTTGCAAATCAGTTTTTGTGCAGCAGCCCAGAGTCTAATGACAGATAATTCCACATTGTGCTTGTAACTGTCAATGTTACTTGAGGGAGTTCTTCCATCTAAATGAATTGCAGTACTTGGAGATGAACAGTTCTATTATGTCATCTAGCCCATAACTCTACAAATACAGGATTGTTTTATGCTGCTACTTCTCTACTGCTTTTGCTAAAAGCTCTGGCTGGCTGAGACAGACTGGACATTGCATTGTGTTCACTGGAAGACTTTACATGTTCCTCTGCTTCTTGGGAAGGTTTCTTTCTTTTTTTTTTTTTCTTTTTTAGTTTTTGCTTTTCCTTTCAGGTCATTTTCTTCTGTGCTGAGTTTTGATTCCAATACTCTTATGTATAAATTGCTATGATCACTAGCTTAGAAATTCCTCTGGGGGTTTATGTTTGTCTGAGCTGCTGCCTAGTTGTTGGTGCTGCTTAAGCTAATGAAAAATGGAGGAAAAAAGCTGTCTTGGCTTAACTTGTTTGTAAAATAGAAAGTACCTACTGTCCTGTCTGGTGTCTAACTACTGTCCTATCTTGTATCTGTGGTTTTTTTGCTTTCAGATTTTGGACCTGAACAGACTTTATTCCAATGATATTCATGCCATGGCTAAGAATTATGGAATTGAGTCTGCTCTGCGGGTGATTATAAAGGAAATAAAAGATGTATTTGCTGTATACGGTAAGATTTCATTGTATTTTTAAAGACAATCTTTATTATCGCATAGATGGGAAAACTCCACCACAGTGTTAATGAAATTATGGTTTTTGCAAGATCTTTATTTACGTGTGCATTTCTAAGTTGTCCCTTTTCCTCATTTTAATCATTACAGTGCCTTCTATGAAGATTCCATTAGTTAATTGTTAGGTTCCATTTAATCAGCAGAAAATTCACTAGGCAAGGTTCAATTTATCCCCCTTTCACAGAGCTTTTCCATTTGGGTGTATTTATTTCTTGCAATGTCAAAGGTCCAGACAAATTAACCACTAATGTCTGAGAAGCCTAACTATGTCAGACTGTATAGTGGCCCTGAGAACAGGATTAATTTTGCCTCCCTGTAGCTTTTTGATGATGGGACTGTAGGCTCCTTTTGAAATTAAGTTTTTATGTCTTTCCTAAAATAGCTGCGCTGCACTGGCTGAGTGTTCTTCTCTCTGGATAGATTTTTCAGAGGGTCCAGGCAGCTTGGGGAAGATGCCTGACTTCATAAGCTGCTAAAGTTAGGCATGTTGAATTTTAATTGAGCTAAGTCTTGCTATGAATTAAACTATTGAAAAGAGGGAAAGATTGATATAGTGGGAGTTTTAGCAACCAGTTGTATCAAATATTTTTGCCAGCTGGCAGCCCAGAATGTTCTTGAACAACTTGAAGGTCAGACGTGCTAGGTAAATGTTGGCAGAGCTGCTAATGATCCCCCATTACACTGACTCCACAAGCGGTATTTAAAAATAAGTGCTATTTCTTTTTAGCCTAAATGAGGTTTTCTGTGGATGCCCAACGTCACGCACAGAAAAGATCAGAACCTTTCTGGTTCCAGTGCCTGGACACCTGGTGCAGGCCACCAGGTAAGGGCCAGATCTCTTTCCCATCACAAACGGATGGATGTACAATCTGCTTCTGTGTAAACACAGATGATGCAGACCTCACTGGTTTTATGTAGAGAAACTGCCACCTCACAACATTCTTGATGTTTCAGTTTCCCCGGAGAGAGACTGTTTTATGTTGTAGTGAGGCCTGCCCCTCTTGGATATTTGAAGGGAGCAGTTAAGCCAGCTACACACAGATGCAACTGCCAGAAGAATGTTAATAGAGATGTTCTCTATGTTGATTAGGTTCAAAGGGTTTAATTTAGACCTGATTTACTTAGGGAAAAAAAAAAAAAACCCAACCTTAGCCTCTCAATGCTCTGATGATTGCTCTTTCTTGTGTTCTTAGGCATTGTGGTAGACCCTCGGCACCTTTCACTGGTGGCAGATTACATGTGTTTTGAAGGATTTTATAAACCACTGAATCGTATTGGAATTCAGTCCAACTCCTCCCCTCTGCAACAGATGACATTTGAAACCAGCTACAAATTCTTGAAAGAAGCAACAATGATGGGTAAGCGGTTGAGTTTGAACTATAGTACCGCGGCATTTCACATATGCTTTGCTTTCATCGTAACTTTCCACTGTTTGGAGTAATGCATAATTGCATTAAAAAAAAAAATGCCAGAGGCTAAAAATTTAATTAAGCCCTTGCCTAGGAAAGTGTTCCAGATGTTTTTAATAAAATTCTGCCAGCTTAAATGAAGTCAGCTCTCACATGTAATTCGTGGGGTCTGTGACTCCTTTCTTTAAGAATTAGATAAGCGTTTTTATAAAAAACCTTAAGATCGTTAAGATTGGCTACTAAGTCTGCTGTTTTTCTGTCTCTACCATTAAAATTGTCATCTCTGCTTTGTTTTTGTGTTTGTACTCTAATTCCCATATTTTTGTCTACTTTCTAAGCTTGCTAATGAGAATTTTATTGTGAGAACAGTCCTCCTGGTTGTTACTTCGATTCTGTTTTATTTCTGCTTTGTAGCACTTTACTGTCTACACTTTTCTTCAAACACAGGCAAAGAGACTCAGTAGGTTTCTGGTGCCAGCTGAGATGCCTAAGAGTGTCTTTTCTGCCCTCTGGTTGGAAGGTGTAGAGGTCACATGGCTGGATGGGTCATTTAGGACACTTAGAATAGCACTAGCCATCTGCATTTAGGACTTCTATCCAAAAAACTTGTGCTTTAAGTCTGTCATGAGACAGTTTGCTTCATCTCGTGCTTTGGGTACTAATTACATCTCCCTTTTGCAAATAGTCTTGGTTTCTGTCCCTTGCCAATTGGATGCTCTCCTTGGATGCTCCTGTGCTGCCACCTTTGCTGCCTGATACAAACAGGAAAGGCTATCAACATGATCTCCTCAGCTACTATCTTAAACTGCCTTGCACACGTGTCAGAGATACTGAATTCCATCTTGTTTGTGCTAGTTTTATACCTTTTCTGGGAAGGTAGTTTGGGTTTTAATGAACAGTATTGCTTGCAATTGACTTAAAATTCATCTGAAAATCAAAAAAAAAGGAAAATTGTAAATCTAGGGTGAAATTGAATAGAAGAGGATGTTTCCTGCACAGTTGCACTCCTGCTCTGGGTTTACGTTGTATCACGTATTGATTTAGAAATAACATAAGGCTTTTGCCAAGTGAAACGTGATTATATTTATGGATAGTACTATGACTAAAGACATGAAGTGTGTACTGACAGAAGGGCACGGTGAATTGGCAGGAAAGCTACACTGATTAGAAGTGGAGGGAGTTACTGGTTTCACCAAGATGGAAACCAAAGTCAGAATGTGGATTGCAGTAGTCTGGATCTCATTTACTTTAATGTAACTCATAACTTGACTGTACATTTAAAGAGACACTGCAAGGGTGTGCTTGCTTATGGCCCTGATTGATAAGAAGGGGGAAGAAACCCAAAAAGGCTTGTGACCACTGCACAGCTGACCTAAGAAGTGCCATTAGAGTGCAGGAGTTACCCAGCAGGCTGCTGGTGAGAGTTTAGTCTGCAGAGAGCCCACTGCATCGGAAGGGAGACCCCTTTGGCTGTTTGCTCAAAGAATAACTCTTTGTTAACATCACAGGAGCAAACAGGACAGTTATGACTGATTTGTTTAATGATCAAACAAAGGACTTTTTTGTGCTTTTTTTTTTCCTTCAGCTGACACACATTTAGGAGCAGCTATTTAGTTACTGAGCTGTAGCTGAGGTCAGAGCTGTGAGCACAGGGGAGCACTGTGCTATGGTGCAGCTCCTCCCCCCATCCTCAGTATGACAGAAAGTTCAGGACATTTTGCTCAGTAAAGATGACCCAAACTTAGCAGAAGTTTGACAGTTTTAGTTCCAGTCTTCCAACTGCTCTAATGACAACATTCCAGCTTGCTGTAGATAGGATGAATGAAAAACAGCCTGGTGCTTATAAAAGCAGTGAAAGCCAAACAGTCCTAGCCAGACATATCATCTGGAGAGCTTCCAAATTTCTGTGACACTATTTTGCTACAGTGAGTAACCACAAAATCAAAGGAATTCATGGAATGTCTCTTCAGTGAAAAGTTCTCTTCTTATCTAGCCAGAAGGATTTAAAATCCACATCAAAAGGATTCACTCTTAACAAAAGAAAAAGGCAGCACTGAAAAGGGAATCTTTTTTGGTTTTGCCTCACTGATGTGGTTTGGTTTTGTTTTTTTTCAGTGATCTGTTTAATCAGCAAAATGTGTTCACTGAAAGGTCAGATCTGTGTTCTCTTAGAATTCAGTGTGTTGACTTTTCACGCTGAATAGGGAGAGTTTCAGTGATGTGTGGCCTAATTCTCTGCTTGCACACAAGATTGAGATGAGAGAATAGTTGTTTTAGAAGGGGATAGGAGTTTTGAAATTCTCTCAGAAATGCAAAATCAGTCTGAGCAGTAGGTGGCAGTGCCATCTACCCCTGCTGGGGATGGGGGGCTCAACCAGATGACAGCTTGCATGTAAACCAAAATGCTTGCTTTTCAGCAGTGACAGCTGAGAAATCTTTGGAACCATCCTAATAAGGTTTTGTTTGAATTCTCTTACAGGTGCCCTTGATGAGCTGCGATCCCCTTCTGCATGCCTAGTGGTTGGAAAAGTTGTGAAAGGAGGGACTGGTCTGTTTGACCTCAAGCAACCCCTTACCTAGTATTTTGGTTAGAACTAAGGATTCTGACTAAAATGTTCATTATAACAGATATGTCTGTTGTACGGGTAGGCAACAAGGGCACATACCATGTCCCCAGTCGTCTTCCCTGTGCTGACAGATTTGTTAATCTGGATACCTGGTGAGCCTAATTGATTTAATGAGACTGTCTGCACCTCTGGGAGCTATCCTTTGATCCAAAGAAACATTTATTTACTGTTCATTAATACAACAAATGAGATTATTGGTTTATGTAGGAAAGAATAAAATGAAGGAGACCACCTGGGTCTCAAACAGGCCATGCAACAGCTGTGGCAGACAGAAGTAAAGGCAGAATCTGTTTATGCTGTCTAATTTTTGTGGGGCAGAATCCCCTCTGGGGGTGTAGTGCTAGTTGCCACACAGTTGTTAGGTGACAAATTTCTAGTGCTGGAAGTAGCACTTGGTCTCCCAGGGGTAGCTGGGCAGTGCAGTGCTGAAGCCTCAGTGTTGTATTGAGGTGTCTGTGCTTGAGGCATATCCTCTTGTTCCGCTGTACTTGTGTGTGCTGCCATGACCCTTACGACCTTTAGAGGATGCATTTTCCTATTCTGCTACTTCGTTTATTAAGAATTATGTGTCTGTGACACAATTGTTAGATTTCTTTATTAGTTGAAGACCGGAATTCAGAGTGTTCGTGGTTTCTATAGGCATTTTCCAGTGCCTACTTCTGACTTCTTTGTATGGAACAAAGTTTCTCTACTCAGTGAGAAATCTGGCATTTGATAAAGATTTATTCCTTAAATGGCAACATGAGCTGCTGTAACAGCAACTACACAAAAGGCTCCTGTAAGAATTACTGAAACAGAGGTTTTAAACTATTTTTGCTTCAATATTCTGTATCAAAGAGGATATTTAATAAAGGACATTGCAAAAAAAAATACTCTGATCGCCCTGTGATGTGGCTGTGTTAGCAACAGCCATCACTTTGACTCTGATGACTGTTAAAAGTTGAGTAGCCAAGAGCTGTTAGCTGCTTTTCAGAAATGGGACTTTCTGATTTACCTTTGATTTTAATCAGAGTGAAATGCACACGAGCAGTTAAAATCCTTGCGAGTTTGCTCACTGCCATCTAGGCAAGTTTTCTAACTGATTTGAACCCCAGATCGTTCTCAGTGGTACCCCGAAGCTAGGGGAAAAGTGCCAGAGCTCACTTAGCCAGCCAAGGATCTCCTGCTTCCAAGTGGAGCCGTGCTAACAGGGATCAGATCAGGTAGTGGGAGACACTGGCTTGGGATTGTCAAAGAGCTTCTCTGGAATACCTTGAATATCTTGAGGTCCCCCCATCAAGGGGCCTCACTCCCTCAAAGCTGTGTCAAATGTACTGCCAACTGCACTGAAGCTTAACAAATGCATTAGGCTGGTAAGCTCTCTGGTTTCACTTTGCAAATCTTCCTAAAACATTTCTTTGTGTCTTTCTCCAATCTTAGGGGAAACTCCCTATTTCACAAAAATGTGTCATTCAGTGAGCAACCTGGGCAGAATAAGTTGGATGGGAAAGAACAAACATGGTAACAAAAAGATTTTTAATTTCAGGCTACATTCTATACTGTTACAGACCATTTGCTGAGAAGGATCCCCAAAAGGTATTCACAGTCCTGCAGTGAAGAGTATTTATGCCCTATTTACTCTCTGGAGATGTGGCATCCTTTAACGTTCCAAAGAGTTTGACCAAAATAACTCATTCATCCAAGCGTTCATATCGCTTCCCTGAGAAGCTTAAGAGGTCACTTTGAATGTGTCATGGTAATGAATTCTCCTCAGAGTTACGGAGCTGTGACATACAAGGAAGTTTACTAGTCTTCTATTTTGGCATAGTCTATCTACATATAAATTCTGCCTATTTGAAATGTGTGTGTGTGTGTGTGTGAAATTGTGCTGGGCCGCAACAGGAAAGGGATGGAGTCTCTTGAGCAACTCAATGACCTTTTCTAGGCACCAGCTTGCTTTTCTGTTGCTGTCTAAAGCTCCAGAGGCCAGCATTGCCTGTAGCAGTCTTTCTGGCAGGCCTGCTTGCTGCTTCAGTGGGGAGGAGTAGCCCTATGAAGCGGTGGGGTCAGCCAGCACCTTTAGGGGAGCAAAGGGTGTGGGTGCTCAGTGAGCAGGGCATTAAAGTACCTGTAAAGGTTACGTGGTCTCGTTTTGAGCAAACCTACTGAAGTAAGTGTGCTTTATTCCACATTGCAGGTCAAACTGCTGCTTCTTGCTCTCTGCAGAACTGGGTGTGCAGAAAATGGTGATGAATTTAGTAGGTAGTTGGTCCTCCTCCCAGGTTATTTAATACCAATGGTTCTTTTAAATATAGTCTTTTGGAAAATGTGCTCTGGCTGTGCCAGCATGAGCCAACCTCCACTTTCAGTTTTGAGATGCCTTTAAAATTTTGGTTCAGGCCAGGATCCAAAAAGCCTATTCTGATCTGTACTGAAAGAACTGATGCTGTAGGAAAGCCCCTGGCGTTATGATTCGGATCTTACCTCACGTCTGCTTAGGAAAGCAAAGTCAGTGGCTGTTCCTGTTCATGGATGAAACCAACAGGGAAGAGAGTGTGGCAGGACCTCAGATGAGAGTTTGCATCTTCAGGGCTGGAGAACTGTGTGTGTTTTGGCACATAAATGGGCTAAGATTATACTGTGAAAAAGCAGCTGAGACAGCAATTACTGTTAATCCGTAGCACAAGCACGTTGGCTGGGGAGTCATCTAAACTGCCCTTTCTGAGGTGGGAGCAGTTTCGGTTTGCTTAAAATTCACGTGAGCAGAAGATGGAGGTAGAAGAAATGTCCTGCTTCCTGTGGTCAGAAGACTGCTTTTCACACAACACGTAGCTCTGTGCTAGATCTTCTGTGTTTAAAAATGTCTTTGTTTCCTTGCAGTGATTCCTGTCACTGTACAGTTCTTTTCAAAGCTGTGAACTACCTGCTCTCAAATACAGTCTGGGAGAAGGCCCTTTTGTGCTCTTGCTGCTTTTGTAATTCTGTAAAACAGACCAATGGGGTCAGTTTTGGCATAAAGAACCCCAAAGAGCTGGCAGTAGTTAGGATTTCCTAGAGAGGAAGAAATCATGATTGAAAGGCCAGAAGAATGGGCCAGAAAGCCCCTTTGAGTGTGTTTTGCCGATACTGAAATAAGGTGGGGATTTCATCAAGTGGGACTTCCTCTTTCTTTTTTGTTTTGTTTTGTTTTTTTTTTTTTTTTCTCCAAGTATCTTGCTGCTCTGAATCAGAATTCAGCATGATTTTTCTACTGCTGAGAAAACCTCCTGATTTTTCTCTCTGGTAGAAGACCAAGTGGTGAAGGAACACGTCAGATGAGAACTCTTCATGCTATTTTTCATTGTTCTCTGCAGCATCACGTTGAACACACAATATTTTACAAGTCTTTCTTCAACTCTCTTTGACAGTACTTTGACAATTATCAGAAGTTATGCAGAGCTAATACTGAACAGTCAAATCTTGTGGGGATTTCCTTTAGTTTGTGTATATGTGCACTGCATTTCCATTTGTAGGTGAGTTAGAAGTCGGATGCAGTGGTCAGAGCATTGGCCACGTTCTTGATGCTTCTTCCCTGGGAGCCATCTCTCCTCAACTCTCTGCTGCAATGTAGGGTGCCAGGATACCCTAAAACTGCCAGAACATGAGAGGAATGAGAGAAGAAAAGGTAGCTTCTAAAATTGCTTGCTTTCTATGTGTTATCTCTGTTAATAACAGCAAATGATCTGTCTGGAAAGCTGAAGGTTGTAAGTTTGAGTGTGCGCTCCTGGAACAGGCTGGTTGTTATGTGCAGATGTGAAAGCTGGGGGAAGAGGCTTTTTTAAAGCTGTAATAGAAGAAACTGAAAATTATTCAGCCAGGAAAGGAGGTAGTAATCCTCGTCCTTCTGGTCACACAGTGATATGGCATTGGAAGGGACCTCTGGAGATGATCTAGTTCAACCCCCCTGCCAAAGCAGGTCTTCCTACAGCAGGTTACATGGGAACTTGTCCAGGCTGGTCTTGAACGTCTCCAGAGACAGAGACTCCACCACCTCTCTGGGCAGCCTGTTCCAGTGCTCTGCCACCCTCGAAGTAAAGAAGTTCCTCCTGTTTAGATGGAACTTCTTATGCTTGATTTGGTGCCTGTTAACTCTTGTCCTGTCACCAGGCACCACTGAAAAAAGACTGATCTCTTCCCCCCCGCTTAACGCTTCCCCTTCATATATTTGCAGGTGTTGATCGAGGTCATGCCTGCTTTGCAAGCAGGGTGTATATTATGGGTTTTATCCTGCTTGAATGGTACAAAACACCCACCAGCTGATACAAATTTGTTACCTGTGAGACTGGGATAACAAATCTCCTCACCATGTTGGTCATGGGAAATCAGCCTGTGTTTCTGTAGCAGTTTGAGAGTGAGCTATGGTCGAGCTTCATAAATCAGAGGGCTTGTTCTTGTCAGTAACCGTTTAAAACAAAATCCAAAATCAGGCAATAAGGATGCATACAAATAGGAATTAGTGCTTCTTTCATCTCAAAGGGAAAGCTAAATAATAGAAGACAGGGAGCAGAAAAGTTTGTTTTGCCAGATTGTTTGTTCCCATGTTGTTAGGCTTGTGTAGGTCAGTAACCAGGCAGTGGCAGCAACGCAGCTCGAAGAGATCTTTAATCTTTCAGAGCCTTTCTGGACAAACCACTTTAAGCTTGCCAGTAAGTACTGAAATCTGGAAGCTATCTCATCTGCTCAGGAGTTTGGCAAGTACAAGGGCATGTGACACATCTGAGATGCTGCACACAAGGTCAGGTTGTGGTGACCGGGCCGTGCTCCTGGGTCTGCTCGGCTGCAGGGGGATCGAGCCAAAGCAAAAACCTCTCTCATCTCTGGGATTAGATCAGACGGGAGAACTTGGGAACGTCACTCATGAAGGCTGAGATCCAAAAAAAAGTGTTTTGAAGGTGTCAGTGCTGAACGTGGCAGTCTTTATCGTTGGGGTGGATGTGAAGGCTGGGGCCTGTAGGTGGGAAGGGGACTGCTGTGCAGTAGGGGAGAACGAGTTCTGTCCCCTGCTGCTGGTGCTGTGGCAACCTGCTAACTCAGCCAGAAGGGAACAGTGGAAACTTCATCGGTCTCCAGTCCCTGCTTTTCTTTCCTGTTTATGTAGCACACTAAGCAGCATGGATGATGATTCACCCTGAAGACCCTGAATTTAGTTTTGTAAGTAAGTGCATGATAATATAAAGAGAGCAAATGTGGCTTCTTTCTAAGTATGGTCAGGGGAGAGGAGGTGAACCACCTCTGGTCATGCCCATGAGCTCAGTGTTGAGAGCAGCCCCTAAGGACCTGCTTTGGGCTGTCTGCAGTGCCCCGAGGGGCTTCAAACCCACCTCCTGAGTGCCCTAACCACCAACCTGGGGCTGGGAAACTTCAGTTTTCCCTGCTCTGAAACTCTTTGTTGCTGCTGAAGGGAGGGCGGAGGTCAGGTCCATTCCCAGGGGAAGGGAGGGCTTTCTTGGAAGACCAGAGAAACCTTTCTCATAGTGTTTGTGCAACCTCATCCGTAAGGGCGGAGAGAAACCCTGCCTCAAAACAGGATTGAAACCACCTCTTTTTTTCAGGATTTTATGGCATTTTTCTGTACTGTGAAAGATGGGGGTTGGAAGCCCCTCAGGCCAAAGAGGGCTAAGAAGCCCTCTGTTATGGATGAGAACTTAACCCTCAGGTGAGGCAGTCACCCAGCTCCTTCAGTGTTGCCTTTCTGTGGTGGTCCTGGTTTGCTCTGCAGGGCAGTACTGGTATGGCAAGGCCAGAGCATG
The DNA here is from genome assembly GCA_013400055.1 of Nycticryphes semicollaris. Classification (NCBI taxonomy): domain Eukaryota; kingdom Metazoa; phylum Chordata; class Aves; order Charadriiformes; family Rostratulidae; genus Nycticryphes; species Nycticryphes semicollaris. The sequence continues at coordinate 501,284 of VXBJ01007335.1, forward strand.
CTCCTGGTGGGAGGCGGACACCGGTAGAGCAACGCCTGAGCGCAGATGCTGAGCCAGGCTTATAGTGGGGTGCTCAGAGTGCTGTAGGGTGAGAAATCAAGGTACCTGCAGGGTCAAGGGGCAGCCAAGCAGCAGTTTTCAGGAACGTGAGGTTGCTCAAGGGAGGTGTCACTAGTGCTGAGCTGAGCTGTGGGCCGGAGCCAGCCCCACAGCTCATTCCTGCTCCTGTTAGAGCCAGGAGCTCATTAATGATGCTTTACAGCTTTCTGGCTTAGATCCCTCAAATCAGCTGACTGTCCAATTGCACTGGAAAAGTTTAGGGCTGATCACGGAGCTGGAACTTTGAGAAGATAAATGTTTCCCCTCAGCGGGGCTGCCTTGAATCTGGTGGGGCTGCGGCTTGGTCTGTAGTAACGCCGCTGCCGTTGTTTGGGTTTTGGAGCCTTGCCTAGCACTACAGAGAGAATAACGAGTGATCAAGAAGTACGAGTGGAACATTAATGCAACCTGCAATAAATACAGAGATGTGTTATTAATGGGACGTTAAACCTGAAAGGGCAAGTCGAGCAAAGCGTGTGCTGACAGTACAACAGCTCTGCAGAAAAACTCCAGGGCTGCATCTTGGGGGGGAAAAAAACCAACCCGAAACCAATGCTCTGTAAAACCCTTCAGTGCAGGGTTCTTGTGCTTTCTGTTGTACAGCATCTCCTCTGCCTCGGAGCCTGGATTATTTCTGGAAGATGCAGAATTTGAGATGTGTTTTAGACCCAGTAGCCTTGTGAATGTACGTAGTACTGCAAACCAGGGCAGTGCCCTCAGCCTCCCACGGGAATCAACTTGTGAGTTCATGGACCTTCTTTCATTCTGGATGAAGTTACAAAACTGGATTTTAACGAGAGTGGGGAGATAGCGGACTCTGAATTCTTGCTCTTGCCCAGCTCAGGCTGAGCAGGGATTTGAAGCTGGACCCAGATGGGTGTCGAGTGAGGGGCAGCATCCGGAAGTGCCCAGTCCATCCCCTCTTGGCACAAACATCTGTGTTGGAGACAATGATGCATAGTTTTACGGTAAGGGAGGCTCAGGCAGCGGCTCTCATGCTTTGTCTCATGTTTTGGGGCCAGGCCAGGGCTCTGGGCAGGAGACTGTTGCTGAAACAGCTCTTTCAAGGTGCTGATGCAGCCAGTCCTCCACCCACCAGGCTGTGGGTCTGCTTGGTTCTCTCTGGTACAGCCAGATCACTACAAGCTTCTCATCCTTCATCAGAGATGCATCTGATGCCCACTCACTTGCTCCAGCTTAACAGGCCAGCAGCACAAAGCATGCGGTGGGAGCGTGGATGGGAACTACCCCTTTTACCTTGACTCATGGGGTCTCACTGACTCAAATCTTTGCTGCCATGTGGCTTCAAGTCTCTGTGTTGGTCCCATGAAACCAAGTCTTTCCCAGGCAGTGCTTTGCAGGCTCTCAGCTTTACCCTTCGATCACAGAGGTTTCATAGGTGTCACTTTGGCTTGCACAAACAGTTCTTGCAGCTGAAGCTCCAGCAAAGCCAGATCTAGCTGTGTCCAGCTTGACTGTGTTCCTCAGCTGTGTCCCCATCCCCAGCACCCCAGATTCCTGACAGCCTCCTCCTTGCTTGGTGGTGATCACCCTTTCCAAAAGCTCATGACAGCGTTGCCCCTCATCTTCCCCCCAGTTAACGTTGGCTTCCCCAAGTTGCTGGTGGGGCTGGTGCAGTGGGCAGGGGACAGGTAGGAGCTGCTGCTGCTGCCTTCCCCTTATCCAGTGGTGGCATCTGTCCTCTCTGCCCAAATGCCTCCCCTGCCCACAACACGTGTGTCTCCATTGATACTGAAACCAGCCCCTCCCTTCCTTGGCCTGTGACCAGAGAAGGTCCTTCTTCCCTCTTGGCCAAGGGATGGTTATGAAAGCCGGAGCTGATACCAGCCACTTCTCCCTTCTGTCCAGGGAGGGACAGAATTACTAAGGGAAAGTCCTTGCTTTAATTTCAAGGAACGTGGGTTTTNAGAGGACGTTGGGTTTTTTTGGTTTTTTTTTTTTTTTTTTTTCTTGGTTTTTTTTTTTTTTTTTTTTTTTCTGTTTGGTCAAGATCTGTCATCCCAAACTGTTTCCACTCCGAGATATTTACAGGAATGAGTCTTTGCTGGTTCATTTTTCAGGGATGGGATGGGAGACAAACATGGAGAGCAAATGACCGGTGACATGTCCACCCCGTGAGGCCACAGAGCGCAAAGCCAGGCTGGGATTTATCCACTGCAGCTAAATCCTGACAATCCAAGGGCTGTGCTGCGGGGATCTGTGTTTCCCAGGGCCTCTCTGACTGAATTTAAGTTGGCAGCTGGGACTTCTTTCCATGCTTTCCTGCAACGCTGCGGGAGGCAAATCTTTTCTCCTCTTGGGATTTGTGGGTAATTTTTAAAGGAAAGGCTTAAAGTGGGATCAAGTTTTCTTCCTGGAAATGCTGAGTGGTTCCGGGGAAGCAAAGCTTTCTCCACCATGGTGAAAGGGGTATGCAATAGGGCTTGGACTCCAGAGTCCTGTCATCTATGAAAATAGAACTGATCATTTAAAATAAGTTTTTTTGGACAAGAGAGCAGAAATGTGGACACGAGGAAGGCAGATATCCTGAAGAGTTTGTTCACTCAAAGACTTTTCACCTCACTGGGTCACGAAAAAACCACAAACAAACCTCAGAGCATGATATGTCAAACCAAGAGATGGGAGTTTTTCTGGTATAACAAAACCCAACATTTCATTTGCAGTCAATAGGAACATTTCAGCTGAGCATCTGCTTAGGGGAGTTATTTAAGAAACCCACAATTTTTGAAGTGATTTTCAATGTGAAAAGGTTTGTGCCAGAATAAAATAAACCAGCCAGTTCTCAACATCTGCAGTTCTCTCTGATAATTTTTGGGTTTTTTTGTCCTCTGATGTTTTGTCACCGCATCCTACAGAAAGCGTCAGCTCTGCAGTCTGCCTCTGGTTTCCTAGCAAAACCTTACACTGCTTAAGAAAAGAAATGTCAGACCTGGTATCGTTGAAGCTTGTATGATTTAGGTGGGTATCTGTCAAAGACTGTATTTACAGTGTTCTTTGGGAGGCCAGGCTGAGAAATCCTGGACAAACACACAGAGTTAAGCAGTACCAAGGGGAGACAAAGAAGGGCAAAGGACCAGAGAAGTCCTGTCACCCCATTAAAGAATGTCACTATTTTTCTTGCAACATTATTTAGAGGCTGCTTCTGGGTAGCTGGAGACCTGGCATCTACTCGTCAGTGCCCTACCACCAGGTCAGGTCAGAGCATCTCAACCTTCACTTTCACAGAATCATAGAATGGTTTGGGTTGGAAGGGACCTTTAAAGGTCATCTAGTCCAACCCCCCCTGCCACGAGCAGGGACATCTTCAACTAGATCAAGTTGCTCAAAGCCCCATCCAACCCAACTTTAAATGATTCCGGGGATGGGGCATCTAACATCTCTCTGGGCAACCTGTTCCAGGTTGATTTAATACAGTGAAGCTGGAGCAACTTAAAGCTTCCTCCAGGCAAAGGGGAAAAGCTGCAGGGTTAAAGCAAATGTTCCTAACGCTCACAAGGTCTGGGCTCTCTTCCCAGCTCACATGTAGATGTCTTGTGATCTCAGGCAAATCACTCCTCCAGGCAGGGTTGGGGGGGGTCAGTGACGATGCAGTTTATAGTTTGTCAGTACAGGCACTTTGCAGCACCCTGTGAAATTTGGTACTGGAAGCCACTGCTCTTACATAAAGGCTCATGAATCTATTTCCTGACTGCATTTGCTGCCTGTTTCTGCTTCCATTCTCATCACCTCAAAGATGTACCATGTACTTTTGTTAACTCTGAAAGCCCCGTGCAAAGCCTGCTGGCACTTTTGAGTCACTCCTTGTTTTAGCACCCTGCAAACCACAGTCATCTTTTACTTTACTCACCATGGCAAGAAAGAATTATGGTTGGGAAGCAGCCTGTCAGACTGTACTTATATTGTCCTGTTAAAGACAGAAGAGGCCACAAGCATTTCTTTCATTATGCATGAGTCCTCTGCTGTGCTGGTCCAAGGAAGAGAGAACATCTCCTAACACAGAAGCTCTTTAGCCAGCTGTAAGCACAGCCTGTGCTTTTAGCATAAGGGTTCCCAGTCTGCTTTCTTACTTTCTGGCCCCAGGGAATCATCAAAAATGATCCAGACCTCAAGATGATGAATCCAAGGAGGACTCACATTTTGGGGTCCTCCTGCTTCTTTGCTTCTTGCACTTGCTATTCAGTTTTGGGTCTTTGGGACGTGTGATGCTTTCTGCAAACCTTGGGAGGGTAGCAGAGGACTTGTGGGGTTTTTTTTGGCAGTGCATTTGTTAGTATCCTGTAGACTGCAATCATCTTCTGCTCTGCTCTGCTTGGCTCTGTATGTATGTCATGATGTGTACAGCATGCTTGGGAAGGAAGCAGTCCACCCGAATGCAGCTTCCATCAGCCAGATAATCCCCTTCTGGGAGAGAGAGGTGTGATGATGCACCACAGAGGTTTAACTCGAGTCCCAAACATCAATTACACCTGGTCTCATTAGTGTTTTACAGGCAATTACTCCTTACAGCAAACCTTTCAAGAGACAAAATACCCAGGAAGCAACCAAACCCCTGAGGGAGACGACCAAACGAATATTTTTAGGTTTCATCAGTCACTACCTTGGATTTCTAGCAGCCCCCCAGCCCTATCCGTACCCATTGCTGCATCACTTAAAGCTCGACTTAGCATCCCCTTGCAGGATACTGGCTCAGATGAACTTCTCTATTTCTTTTCAGCTTCAGCTCATGACTTCTATATGGTGTGGAAAGCCCCGCGGCAGAAAGCACCGAACTCCAGAAACCAGTCCCCGGGACAGGGGCACTTATTTTGGGGTTGTTTGTAGGAGTTGGGCAAGGATTAGGAGCCAGACTGCTGCATACAGCTAATGCTTTCCTGGGTGTGCTCTGAGGCAGATTGTGAGCATGTGGACATGATCACTAAGTCCCCAGGAATAAGGTTTCCCAGCATCAACCTGGGAGATCCCTGAGATTGACCCTACATGATCTGCTAGATCACTGCCAGCAAATTCATTGCCCTCCCCATCGACCCATAGGGCACGGCCTTTGCCAGCCCAACGCCTTTTTTTTTCTCCCCTGTGACTTCTGTGGAGGTTTTGTTCCTGCTGTCAGGTATGGAGTACTTTGGAAATATCAGAGAGGGATAGTGGGCGGCACAGCACTGTCATGGCTCTGCATCACATTGGCTAGAGAGGGGAAAGCAAGGACTAGAGGACCCCAACTGAGATTTCCTGATTTCCCAGTGTCCTTCATCCCTGATGCTTTCCCTACTCTCCATCTTGAAATGTTTCTGGCTGCATCCCCATCCTTCCCACCACCTCTTGGCATATTACCCGTGACCCTGACATCATCCCCAACGGTGCCCGTTTCCTGGATTTGGGCTGCAAGTCAACACGTGCTGAGCACAGCAGAGTTGTGCAGCTGATTCACCTGCTGCTGATTTAGCAGGTGAATCAAACCCCCCAAAACCTCAGTCTTTCCACCTCTTTGTCAGAGCTGGCTGAAAGCGCTGAATCCTAGACCTAACACAGGCCAGGCCTGGGAGCTCGCAGAAAGTGTTTTTGAAGACAAACCCAGGCTTTAAAAAATAGAAGAGGTGATGAGGAGCCTGGCTTGATGCAGGGCTTAAATGCCAGCGCTGAGTTAGTGCACGCCTTGGGTGGTGCTCAGCAGGGATGAGGAAGGGGAAGATGAAGGGGAGAAAAGTGCCTTTAGGAAGGGCTCTTCTCCCACTGCCCTGTTGCCAGGCTGGACCCTGACACAAGCAGCTGTATTAGCATTTTAATGCACATAATATAGATAACAGTTGGTTTTAATATATATTTATATATATTATTCAATAATACCCTTTTGGGTCTGTTTTGGGCAGGATTTCACTCTGCTAAACCCCACTGTGATGAGATGGGGGTAATCGGAGCCAGCCCAAACCCATCACGTCATTGCTTTGCAAAGCAGCGTGTGCTCGACAGAGCAGAGCAAAGGATGGGAAGCCACAATGAAACTCGCTTTTTCTCTTCCCCTTCCTGGGCAGGTGTCTGCAGGACGGCAGGGCTGCAGTGCCACTCCTGCCCTGTAGCCATGGGACACCACCCAGGCATGTCAGGCTGCCTCGGAGAGGGGCTCAGCATTTTTAAATACAATTTACCCTTTCCCAGCACTGCTCATGAAAAGGCAACACTGTGACTCGCTGACATCCAATTCCATGTCATATATAAAACTGACAACAAGTTAACACGGGAGCGGGCAGAATTTGGAGTCCTTCCTTCATCTCAGAAGCAATCCCAAAAAGCAGAGGGCTAGCTCTTTGCTTTCCCTCCCTATTCCAACCCGTTTACTCGCTCCCCACCACGCTCTGCTCCCGTGTTTTTCTCCAGGCTGCAGATTGGAGTGATGGGGAGCAGTCGGGGACATCTCCAGTGACAGCTCATGGTTGGCTTCTGCTGGGTGCCAGCCCTGAAATGCCAGGCAGTTTGCATCTACCTGTGACTCCCAGCTCTAAGGCTTGGGGATACAGTGAGGGTAATTACAGGCTATTCGTATTTACCATGCTATTTTTAATCACCCACAAGCTGAGATACAAACCCCTTCTCCTTATGGCTATTAGAAAAGAGACACACCCTGCTTTCTGATAGTTCCTTCCCCTTTCATTAATTCTTTTTAGGTTCACGTTAATGATGCGGTCACTTTTTGTTGGCAGAAGTGTAACAGGATATCTCCAAACCACTATCTCAAATGTATGTATGTGTATATATATATATGTATGTCATGATGTGTATGTGTATATATGTAATGATATAAATTATGGCAATGTCTTTCTTTTTTGACGCTTCTTCAATTTTTTACAAAATATTTAGATGCAAATGGTATTCCTGATGAATAAATGTTGAATTCATTGATCCAGCTGTAAGCATGCATATAAATGCTAATAAATAGAATCATAGAATCATTCAGGTTGGAAGAGACACTTCGGATCTTCAAGCCCAGCCATCAGCCCTACTCTACAAAGTCCTCCCCTACACCAAATCTCCCAACACCCCATCTAAACAACTCTTAAACACATTCAGGGGTGGGGACTCAACCACCTCCCTGGGCAGCCTCTTCCAGGGTCTGACCACCCTTTCTGGGAAAAATCCTTTCCTAATGTTGAGCCTAAACCTACCCTGCTGCAGCTTGAGGCCATTCCCTCTCATTCTATCGCTAATCACCTGTGAGAGGAGACCAGCACCAACCTCTCTACAATGCCCTTTCAAGTAGTTGTAGAGAGCAATGAGGTTTCCCCCCTCTTCCTCTTCCTCAAACTAAACAGTCCCAGTTCCTTCAATCGCTTTTCATAACATTTGTTCTCCAGGCCCCTCACCAGCTTTGTTGCCTCCTCTGCACTCGCTCCAGCACCTTGACATCTCTCGTGTGTTGATGTGCCCAAAACTGAACACAATACTCAAGGAGTGGCCTCACCAGTGCTGAGCACAGGGGCACAATTACCTCCCTACTTCTGCTGGTCACACTATTTTTTATACAAGCCAGGATGCCATTGGCCTTTTTGGCCACCTGGGCACACTGCTGGCTCATGTTCAGCTGCAGTAGAAACGAGTCTACCCAGTAATGAAGATGTTAATTGCAGTGATCGCTTTGCAGAGCACGAATAACTATTCATGCAAATAATCTTCTTTAAATTTTCCTGAACAATTGCCAGTGCAATTGCTTTGACAAGGGTGCGCAATGAGATAGTCATATTTGTGGTGCTTTTGCAAGGCTGTGAATGAGCAGTTGTGAAGCACCTGAGACCGATGTCCCCACAGCACAGCACATGCAGTTGTCTTTACATCCAGCTTGAAAAACAGATAGAGCAGGGATTTCTTTAGAGAAACTAACAACATGGCTTTTCTGGCTCTTGGAAGGATGAAAGACCAGAGCCTTGAGTTGGAAAAGACAGATCCCGGTGACAGAAAGCTATGGGAAATGTGATTTATGAAGAGATTTAAATATTACAGCTGGAAAGTTTAGCTGGGGTTGAAGAACAAGCCAATCCAACCACTGAGGGAAGTGAGAGAAAAATCTCACAGAAGTGCTTTTTCTCAAACCCTTCTTTGGCTGAGAATGTAAAACCACCGCAGTTCTGGGTTAAATAAATTAATTATTGACTACCTGCTAGGAAAGATTCCTTCTCCAGTCTATCTGCTTTCAGCGAAGAAACACACACCTGAAAATCATGCAAAGTTTGACCTGGAAAATTCTGGCTTTCCCCCAGATCCAGCTTTGATGTGAAATGCTCATGTCTGAGCCCAGCCTGGAAGTGAGAGAGGGATGGGTGGACTGAGGGGGTGACATCTCCTTCCTTTCTCTGCAGCCACTCACCCTCCTGCTCATTCACGCTCTGGCCCAAGTGCCGGATGAATGAATTCCCAAATTCCTATTCCTTTTCTGCCCAGATTTATTTTATAAATAGCCGCCAAGCAGGTGGGAATTGATCCTTGCCCTTTGGGCATCCTCTACCCCAGCGGCAGCACCTCAGCTCTCACCCAGGCAGTCCATGTTTCGCTTTCAGAGGATGTCGGCAGGAAACAGCTTTAACCACATAAAAGGAAATTATTTCATACACGGCAGTCATTAAACCATGGGGCTCCTTTTCATGAGATAAACTAGCTATGAAAAAACTAAATGGATTGCAGAAGAGCTTATGCCTGTTCACAGAGGAGGTGGTCCTCGGCAGCTCTGGGGCACACTGGCTCATTTACTGCCCCTGCTTCAGGAAATCCTCAGATTTCTTATTGCCATGGGCTGAGAAAGAAAAACAGGGAAAGGATCACCCTGCACCTGGCCTTTTTTAAAACGATGCTGTTGAAGAGTGACAGTGAGCTATGGAGATTTTTGTCCTGACCCAGCACAGCTGCTTTTATGGGATCGCTGGATCAAACCCTGTGCCACAGCCCGTTGATATATGGCTGTTTTGAACCCATGGCTATGAGATGCTGGGCTGATTTTACAGTGGTATTTCACAACCACTTGGTACTGGCATGGTTAACCAAGTCAGGGTAATACCGCCCTGCCTAACACACGCCAGTGAGGACTTCCAGTTTGTAACACTGCTCATCTGCAGTGCAGTGGTGCCAGGCAGCTGCTTCTGCCATACCCCATCCAAAGCAAAAGCAATCCCTGCTCCTTGCCCCACACAAAGCCCCAAAACCTTTCAAGTCCTGAGGTGCTTTCAGTATTAATTTTTTTTTCCTTTTCCCCCCCAGTACTTTGGCTGATGTGGTGGGCAGCATCAAAATGCAAGGAAGAGTACCTTTGCTTCGTGATTTTCCTTCCCAAATCACTACAGCCACCTCTTGCTCTGGAGGACAGTGTGTTTGCAGCGGGATGTCTCCATGTGCTGTGATGCACTGCCTTGGTCTCCCCTTCTGACTCTGGGGTATGTGGTCACGTTACAGACCCTTTTAGCCAGCAATGAGGTTTTCCCAGTTTTCTGAGCCTTCCCCTTGATGCCCATCGTGGTGTTGCCTTGCCCCAGGGTTGAGCGCAGCCTGTTATTTGGACAAGACCTCCGTGTCCTGTGTTGGGAGACGTGCTGCAAGAGCCCCAGAGTTTCTGCACAATGGTCCTCACAGCTCATCCTCCTCATCGCCTTCATCTCCTTCCTGGCAGGTTTAGCTCTAGCCAGTTGCCCTTGTGTCAGAAATGCTACTGCAAGTCAGTCTTGGCTGAAACACACAATCTCTCTTGGTCCTTCAGCCTGATCTTGTATGATTCTTCCCATTTAGGTTCTGTGGTCCATGGACTGGGTTATCTCTGGCAGTGAAGAAGTGAATTTAGAGTGAGTGCTATCTGATGGTTCTCCCTGGCTCTGGATCCACCAGCATTGCAGAGCAGTGCTAGGGAGCAGCAGCAGCAGAAGCAGGTAACTCTGGAAGTGGTTTCCTACTACACCATGTTTTAGGGCCATACGGGTGCTCTCTGCTTCAGAGCTGACCTTCGCTAACTGTGCCATCAGATTGTTGGCAATAAAAACACAGACAATGCAGGGTGGTTCTTGCTTCAAGAAGTGTCCTGGTGGGGCAAAGCTCAAGCTGGAGCAGAGCAGTTGGTTCTAGCTGCGCAGAGGGTTACAGGGTAACGCTAAGGCTGCTGACTCTGTTGTAGGTTACCGACATCTCTCGTGTGAAAACAGTAGACCACACCCAACCAGGTCCGGGTTGCAAGCAGTATGGTGGGAAAAGCTGTTTCCAAATTCAGCTGATTTCATCCCCAGCATGCATGCATGGTCTAGCAGAGCTGGGCTTTCCAGAAACACAACTTTAGGTCAAAGAGACCATCTGAAATATGGCCATCAAAAATGATGAATTGACGACTCAACGAATTATTTTGCTCTTTCACCATATCTAGGTTCTGATCTACATTAGCTAAACCAGTCGGTGCAAGTTCTCTAAATTTATTTTAAATTCACCTAATTAAAGTAGTAAGAACACATAATGGAGATGTACTTAACCCAATTTAACATCTTCTTAAATCAATTACACTAGAATTTAGTAATATGCAGGCAGAAGCAAAACCAATTTAAGAAAGACTTGAGACAGGTTAAGTACCATTGTAATGCAGGTGTGTATTATTCAGACTAATTAAACTCTATCTAGTGCATGTTGTAACGTCACCAGACCGCAGCCAGTGTCATCCAGTAATACACACTTAATCGGTTCTTGAACTCCAACTCCAGCTATTAAGGCCAGAAGTGCAAATGATTCCCAGGCAACCACCAACCATGACATCTCATTTTGTTCCATCTACGTGGCACCCAGTTCTTCATGTTCAAGTAAACTGGTCATGCTGAACTCATCTTCTACAGGAACTTGAAGGTCTCCTGCTCTAGCTTGTAATTTGACATGCTCCCATCCCATGTGGACACCACATGTGGCCTCCACTTGAATGATCTAATATGAATGCCCCATCATGAGGACATGACAGCATGCGATAGGTGTATGACAAGGCATGTGATAAGGGAGAAGCCACTGGGCCCCACAGGAAGAGGGCAACGGAAAGCCACAGGTTGGATAATTGATTAAAGCCCTCCTTTCAGAGAGCATCTGTCTCAATCTGACCACGTCAAAAGAACAGGGAACGCATTGGTGCAAACTACCCATGGCTACAGCTGCAGATATCATCCAAGTTTCCCACCTGAATTAGTCTGGCTTCAGCTCATACTTAGTGGCTCTTCTACTGTCTTTTATTTATCTTTAAAGTGCTCTTTAGCACTTTAGTAAGGGTTTTGAAGGGCTTTGCTTTTTTTTCTTTTTCCTCCTCTCTGTGAAGGTATGTCAACTTTTTTAGCACTACAAGCAATGCTGCCATCCCTGACTAGTAGTTGCTGTTGTTAAAAATAATCAATAAAGACAAAATTATCTGTATAGGGCAGAGAGTAGGCTGGATGGGTGACTGCTCTTCAAACTGCTAAGACTTTGTTAATTAGGGGTAGAGCACATTTTCTGAGGGATGGATCTGAGTTTTGGAAGATCAAGTTGAAGGGACAGGGAAATTCTTGCTATGTCACTCCACCCCTCTGAAAATAACAACTCCATCACTCACTGTCTCCTGGTTCCTTTGATGCACTGAATGCTCCTCCAGGTGGCCCATAAAGGCACCACCTCCAGTCCCCTCCTGTCTTCTCTCCAGACAAGTGTCATCTCTCTTGTCCAGAAAATATGAAGAGAAACATAAACCCAAGTTAGAAGAAGTGGCAAAGCCAGCCAGGATTCACTAGGAGGCCAAGTATGTGAAGGTAAAGCCCCAGAAGAAACAGAAGCAGGCAATGAGTGACGAGGAGACAGGAGCAGGCATGGATGCCCTCAAAACAGACACCAAACAGACATATATCTGCTGCTGGTCTCAGCAGGAAAGCACTTAGGCAGATAACCAGGCCAGCACAAGCCTGCAGACCATGCCCATGGTGGTGAATCAGTGGTAGGTCAGGCAGAATATTGCCAGGTGCACCTCGTCCTTGTGAACAGGATATAAACCAGGTTGGAAAAGGTGATTGGGGAGGGAGTGCTAAGGGAGGTTGAGAGTTAGCAGTGCCTTTTACAGACTGCAGCATCACTGGGGAGATGAGGATAAGCATCAGTCTACTTTTCTATGGGAAGCAGTGCCATGATACTATGCAGTCAGTTTAACAAGGTCCTGGTCCAGAGAAAACAGCTTCTGGTAGAGCACTGTTCTTCTTCACGAGCAAAATGAACTGAGATTTACGAAGCAAGGCTGTCGCTGCAAGACTGGTTGCTCAATGCACCTGGTCTGCAGCCAAAGCACGGAAGGAGAAAATAAACACTTTCTGACTGACCTACATTCTGCATCAGTTTATGGCAGCACAAATAAAGCAGGCTGAAGGCCAAGAGAAGTCACATCCAGAAAGCCACTGGAAGCGAGGCCAGGCTTGCGCGGTGGTCTGTGCAGAGCAGAGCTGGTTGCAGTTTGTGGGCTGGGAGGCAGCATGATTAATGCAGGAGACGCGAACGTGGCAGTGAAACCAGAGGGACGCTGCTGAGCTGTGAGCAGGAAGTAAATAGTATCAGGGAGGTGAGAAGTTATTTTTTTTTTTGTCTCAGTTGTACTGAAATCTCCACACAGTCCAAAGACTTAAAAAGTGGCTGTAGGTAAGCCAAAAATTAAAGCTCAGAGAACTGCATGTGCTCTACCTGGCAGGGGTGAACAAAGTGAACTCTTTCCTTAATGAAAAAGATAAGGCTGATTCTTGGATTATTTTTAGTCGTATTTTCATAGAAGCCACCATAACTGTTGGGTGGCAAAAGGAGGCAACTGTATATCACAAGGAGCCCCACTGCCCCTAGGGATGCAGTGTCTCACATGTCCCCGAAATGGGGAACAGAGAAGGATCTGGCCAGCTGTACTCAGAGCAGCAGGTAAAAGCAAGTGCAAAACAGTGAAACGATGACTGGTATTAGGTGTCAAACTGGCCTCACAGGTATTAGATGTCAAACTGGCCTCACAGCTAAGTCTTGTGGTTGCAAATATTTTTGGCAGTGTTATTTCAAGCAGACACACAGAGGAGGAAGATACACACTATTTCCATCACAATTTGCTACGGGATGGCTGGGGAAATGCCACTCAAAAGGACACGTGCAAACAACATTTCCAGTGCGTTACCAGTGATAAAGGAGCTTAAAGTGGGACGTGAGTAAGTTTTTCCTTGGTTGCTTTTTAAATTTTTTTATATGACTTTGTCTAATGAAAAGCTGTGGCAGATTTTCTGCAAAACAGACTGTAGTAATTTGGGGTTAGAAAGAAAACCAAGTTGTTGCTCACAGGTGCTAAAACATGTACCAACAACAGCCCTCTTTACCCAGCCTGTATCTGGGTACACAGGGGAGGTAGGAAACTGACGCTGAGAAGCTCCCACGGCCTGAGATGTCTAGGACTTCTAGGCAAAAATCTCCTCATCCCACCTTCATCTCCACACACCAGGAATATCAAACTGTCATATTTCCAAAGACAAGAGGCACTAAGGGTGCCTACGTTTGACTAGTTTACATCTTCAGCAGGCCTTCTAGAAGCTTTTCTGCTGTATTAAAAGCCTACTTTTTTGCTATCACTAAATAAAGGTGGCTGGGTCAAGTAAACTGAGCTCTGCCTTCTTACCACTAATTAAATAATAGCAATATTGATTCGAAAGAAAGCCAGAGACCTCATTTTCTAAGAAAGTTACTCACCTTACTCTTTGTATCTTTCATCAGGAGCAATAAAACACATAACCTCCCCAACACAAGGTAAGTAATCAGAAGAATATAAATATGAATATAATTACTAGAGAGTACAATTACATTATCAGCAAAATTTACAACTCTAACTTACTTTAAATAGCCATTTTCTATGGCTCTTTTGTGTGGTTTGCAAACAGGCTACTCCCTAAGAAGTCAAGATTAATTTTTATACCGCTGCTTGCTGCCGCTGCTGAAGGGAAGCTGTGAATGGGTGACTCCCAGCCACACTCTTGCGTGAGCCATTTGAAACACAGCATTTTTTCATCTCCAGTTCTGCATATTGCTGCTACCATCTGTCATAGGTGGGAATGCCTAATTAAGTGAGCTTCTTTTTTCCATTTTCTTTTCCACTCTGCTCTTTTAACACTGTTCAACCTTGCTTAAGGTGAGGTCTGTGTATCTGCTAGCCTGGTGTCGTTCAGCTGAAATTTGATGTGGGTTTCCCCTGAGGTTCATCTGACCCAACCTCCAGGCCTCCCACAGCAATGTGGATATTTGAGCCAGACGCTCTGGGCTTCCTTTTGCAGCAGCCAAGAGAAACAGGGATGTTTAAGGTAGGATTCATCCCCCTTCACATAGCAAGGTCTGCAGCAGGGTGAGGAGACCCCATGCTGTAAGTAGGAGCCCCACAATCATCCATCAAACATCTCCTAAATTCAGGGGGGGGGACATTTGCAATGATTTTTGTAAGGGCTTGTCCTTATAGGCGCTGGTAAACACATTTGCCAGCATTACTACAGCACACTCAGTTACTGCTCAGGGAAGATATTCCAGCAAATGCTCTGAGAGAGTCATCCCACCAATCTGTCAGGCAAAATACAAAAAGTCACAGAAAATAACTTTTCACTATCAAAGCCTAAAGGCTAAGCCTGATCCCTATGGCCACAGCAGTGGTGAATGTCCTTAGTGCTTCTTCATCATCAATCAGAAAATGAGGATAATAAGCAAATGCTGCATTTTCTCTGAAGCCAATTCATCCTTGCACTTGTTAATGCACTTTCTCTCTAATGCTTTTAAACCAGTAAACTTCAAAGCAGTAAGTATTTAATAGTGATATAAGCACATTTCCATTTGGAGAGAGAAATAAACTGTAATGATGTGAACATGTTTATACTAAAATATTTGTGGCTTTGCCTGGTAGGATGCCTTTGTGAAAAAAAACCCCAAGCAAACAGAAAAGTTCATACCCCTAATTAAAGTGGTTATAAACTTTATAAGGGATTACAACACCAAAGGTCAGACAGACATCCCCCAAGTCGTACTGACAAAGCTTCCTGCCTGTTGCCTGCTGTCAGCGGTGCTAGAAAACCTCTTGACAAGTGAATTGAAACCACTTGCAGAGGAAGAACCGCAGTGTCATCCAGCTGCTCCGGTGCCTGTCGCCCTGTGGTACCGGCACCACCGCGACTACAATGCTGCCACGACTTCACTCTGTGTCATTGGCTGCTCTGCTTGAATTTTTGAACGCTGCCGCAGACCTAAAAAGGGAAATATTTATAAAAACTAGCTTTTGGTCTAAGAAAGGGCTCCCTGGTCTCTAATCCGAGGAGAGAGAAAAGTCCGTAAAGAGTCATTCAAGCAACCAGTCTCTCTTCCACCTTAATATTTCCCATAGGTTTTGGGAAGACCTCTCTTTCTGCTAGCATTCTCAGGGCATAGATTCTCAGCCCGTTAAAGTCTCAGCTAAAAATAAAAAAGGCTTGGGTTAACCTCAGGCTGCATCCCCCAGAAGGAAATGCATTGGCTCAGCTCAGCTTGCCAGGGAAGGGAGCACTGCAGGCACTGCCAAAGGGATGGGCATTGCTGTTTGGGTAGAAGGGATAACGAGCAAAAAGAGATCTGGCAGGGAAAAAGCAATGCTTTTGAAGGGAATGATATGGCAGCACTGCTGGGGGAAAGGGAAAAGCTGGGAAAAGCCCTGGTTCCTCTCTCAGGATTGGTGCTGTGGTGCAGGGCAGGAATGTGCAGTCTTTGTGGTACATTCCAAGAGGCTCAGTGACATCTTCTTCTGTCTCCAAGGCAGAAGTCTCTCAGCAAAGCAAGGCAATGTGAACTGCTCCCACAGAACATCAGTCCATCCTAAGTATTCACCATATTCCTGTAGAATTAGTGTCCCATAGTTGTCAGCTCATGAACATCACGCCTGTTATTATGGAACACCTAAAATAAAGAAACATAGTCAATCCAGGTGAATGATAGCTTTTTCGATAACAAAACATTGCAAAAGTAACAAAATATGTTTCTGATTGTGTTTTAAAACACAACATCCTTCACACAAATCATTTTGGTGGTTTCTCATTTAATATGCCTCTTGAAAGCGAAGACTAGACCATCAGTTTTTCCTCTTGGTCCGGCTACAAAGCTGTATTTATATTTCTGGTTCACCAAGGCAGCATCTGAACAGCCAGGAGCTCACAGGCTTTAGCCACTGTCTGTCAGGAACAAACCTTTCAGCAGAAACAGTGTTCAGAAATCAACTTGCACTCCAAAGATGCTTTTTTTTCCCTTTTTTTTTTTTTCCCAACAGAAATAAAAACAAAATGGAAATAAAAATAGAAAGAATAAACAATGCAAATTTAAGTCAAAGTAAAGACATATGACAACACACTGAGCATCAAAAGCGTGGAGAGGGTCCAAAGATGCCTCCAAGCAATCCTGCAACTGGGTTTTCAGGTAACATGATTTTGCAGGAAGAATTCTCTATAAATCTATTAGGAAGTCAAACCCACATTATTTCTGTTTCTCAACCTGAAATGCCACATCTTAACCAAGTCATTTGGCAGCAGTGGGAAAGGTAGAAATGGAATATGGTGGCTGAGGGCACTTGCTTTTGAACTGGCTCACCAGCCTGGCTGGCAAACACAGCTCTTCTCTGTTTTCAGAGTTGATTTATCTTGGCCCAGGCACCTCTTTTGTTCTCTGGCACAAGTTCAGCGATACTAGCGAGCGAGCATGATTTAACATTTGTACATTTCTAGGAAGAGCAGCTTTATTTCTCCTGTCAAGATAGACATATTCCAGACGCAGGAAGTGTTGGTGGTCTTACTGCAGTGGAGAAGCTTGCAGGTGAGTCCATGCTCTGAACAGAGGGTTCTAGAAGCACTGCTGAGCCCCCAACTCTAAATGCACACCCCTGCCTCCTACCTCTCTATCATTATAGCAGGACATGGGCGCCACTGGCTCTTGTCCTAATATTTACTCAGATTTACAGAGAACAGGGGTTTTTAAGCTCTTTTTCTTTGAGCTGTTGAAGCAAAATAATCTGATTTAACAATGACTTGGACTGGCCCACTTTTGATGTGTATTCAAAAGAAAACATGAGCCCGGCAATGGGAGGAAAGAAAGAAAGAAGGAAAGGAGAAGGTTTGGACCTGCTCAGAAGATTCTCTGGTCATGTCTGGGCTACATGTCCGACCACATGGTAGTGGACAGAAGCACACAGACATCACGTGTGATGGGTCCCAGACCACACTGCCCTGCTGGGCCTGGCACAGGCAGGCGAAGGGAGACATTTACTGGGGTAAATCTCTCAGAAAGCAAACTTGTTTCTGGAGAGGAGGGATCAACTGTGGGATTTCTGTACTCAGAATGTGAAATGTGTCAAAACTGCCCAGTGCAGCCTGGATAACCCCCTGCTCTCAGACCTTGTGGCCATCCCCTTTGGCCACTAACGAGCAGCCTGACATCCCCATGGTATGAAAAGAGGACTGATCTGATCTGTCCCTCACATGGCTTCATCTTGCCTGGGTTTTTTTTCAAGCTTTTTAATTGCTTTGTCCTGCTCTGATTCCTATTATAACACAGTAAAACTATGTATTGTGGAAAGCACGCGTTATTTAATTGGTTATGCAGGTCAGAGAAGTAAAAGAAACTCTTCAATGACAGATCTTCGGCAGATTGTGAAAACCCTGAATAAACTCCTGACACGGCCAGGCACTATTTATTCACAGTGTAACACAAAGCAGGACCTGTCTGCCTGTGGCACATTGTCAAAATACGCTCTTCACGCTTTCCATAGTTGAGAAAAGCCTTGATGGGTTCTGGTAATTGCTCTTGCAACATCAGGCAACTAAATCAGCTCCTTCCTCTTCCTCATTACCCCTCTGGACTCACAGAAAGCTGAGAAAATACAATATATTGCAAAGGAAACAGAAATGTTTGGGTGTATTTGGTTGGTTGGAGGTCAATGATCACCGTTTAATGTCTCCCATAAGCAAAAATCCTCTTCCTCCCAAAGCAAAAAGATTGACTTCAGGGCAGCTCCCTGGGACTTGCCCTGCAGATGTGACTGAAACTCAGCAGTTGTAGCACTGCTGCCCAGTTATGACTTAGGTTTGTCATGCCCAGAGAGAGTTAACTTAGGACTTTAGATTAGGTAAACCCATTTTTGGGAAAGCATACATTAAAGCAATCAACAGACGGCACTTCTGCTCAGTTCCCAGATCTTATCACTGCCTGAAAAGCGGCCCTCTCTGCCCTGGAGCAGAGCTAATAAGCACTTTCCCCTTCTACAACAGCTTTACATCTTCTGCATCAACCTGACAGAGTTCGTGCCTGGCATCTGTAGCCTTAGTGCAGTTCTCTATTTTATCTATTTACTAGAAGCACCAGCTTAGCCTTACTCATAGCAAGTTGCCATTCTGCTCACACTAAGTAAGCATTTTTTTGACGTGGCTTTCTGGCTCGTCTTGAATACAGCCCAGGTACCAGAGATGCTCTTGGAGGCTGCAGATAAGAAGAAGCAGGAGGTATCTTTTAACCACAGCCTCCCTAGCCTCTTCCTTTTCACCCTTCCCATCACCGCCTACCTGGTTTACCTCAAGCAAAGCTGCTGTGAAGATTACAGTGGTGGTTTTCTCAACAGCATGATGCTTTTTTATCATTTCACAGCAGGCTGCATCAGTGAAGACACTAGTTCTGCTTTGCTAAGTCGCACTCCAAATTGTATTTTAGAGTGTCCAAGTACGGGCATGAACGAACATAGGCCTTGACTTAGCTGGAAAATATGAATTGTATCTCATTTAAATGTATGCGTGGGGTAACTTAGACAGCAATGGATGAAGGACAAGTCAAGGGATTGCTTGAGAGAACTTGACACATAACAAATCTATGGATGGATTCTATGGTGCTGAGAAGTGGCTGATGTCCTTGCAAGGCCACTCTCTGTCTTCTTCGAAAAGTCACGGAGATTGGTGGAAGACCCCAACAAATGGAAAAGGGCAAATGCCAAACACATTTTCAAAGAAAGCCAAAATTTCAACCTGCAGAAAACAGGTGGGACAGTCTCACTTTAGACCCTGGGAAAATTGGTGAGCATGTGCTCCTGGAGCACATTTCTGAGAGTAAATTGCACCTGATCAAACTGTTTCCCTTCTATGATAAAATGACTGGATTTGTGGATCAGGGAAGAACAGTGGATGCCCCTTACTTTGACTTTAGAAAGCTTTTAACAGAGTCTCCAACAATATTCTTGTCTCCAAGTTAGGATGTTATGGTCTGCAGGAGTGGGCATTGAGATGAGTAAAAATCTGCTTGGATGATGAAGCTAAGAGAGTAGTTAATGGGGTACATCTCCTAGAGGCTGTGAACAAGTGCAGTACTGCAGGAGTCTCTCCTGGGACTTGTCCTGTTTAACATATTTATCCATGATCTGGAAGAGGTGATAGAGTGCACTCTCATCAAGCCTGCAGGTGGCACCAGGTTGGGAGGACCAGTCCACAGGCTTGACGGGGCAGGGCTGCCACTCAGAACGACCTACACAGCCTGGAGGTATGGGATGAAAGAAACCTTATGAAATTCAACAAGGACACACGGAAAGCCCTGAACCAGGGAAGGAAGAACCTTTGACAACAACACAGGTTGGGGAACGACTGGGTGGGGAGCAGCTCTGCTGAGAACAACCCAGGGTCTTGTAGACAGCAAGCTACACATGAGCCAGAAGAAGGCCAAAAAGCACCCTGGGTTGTGTTAACAGGATCATAGGCAACAGATTGATTATAACCCTCTACCTAGTACTTCAAATGAGACACCTGGAGGGGGTGACCAAGATGGTTGAGGGCTTAGAGCACATGTACCCATAAGGAGAGACTGAGGAGACTGGAAACTTGCCCAGCCAGGAGATGAGATTCACAGGAAATCTGACTGCAAGCTCTCGGTACCTGTGAGGTGGTCATCAAGAAGATGAGAGCCAGGCTTCTCACTGGGGTCCATGGTGGGAGGATGAAGAGGTAACAGGCATCAGCTGGAACACGAGACATTCTGACTAGATATAAGGAAAAACATTTTCCACTGTGACAACAACCAGACAGTGGAGCAGGTTGCCCAGGGAGGTTGTGCAAACCCTATTGTTGGAGATTTTCAAGCCCTGACTGGGTAACATCTTGAACAACCTTGTCTGACCTCAGAGCTGACCTTGCTTTGAGGAGGACATTGGAGAAGAGACCTCCTCAGCTCCATTCTAACCTGAATTGCCATACGAACCTAGTGTATGTCATTTAAGTTTATCTGCAGAGTAGCTTGTCTAAAAAATGGTAGATAAGGAGACTTGAAAGTTTGCTTCACTGTTAAAGAACGTCACAGAAAGAGTGTGGTGTTTGGTGAGTATGTAGTTCCCATGACACAGCTCTTTTTTTTTTCAGGTCTTCACTTCAGAGATATTCCAAAGGTTACAGCAGATATGCTAAGTAAACAGGCTGATCACAACCACGATGTTGGAACTTAAACCAGCAGGTGATAAGTTCTTATACTTTGCCCTGAAGAAATCTACTGATCTGCCTATAACAAAATTAATGAAACAATGACGAATTATATCAGTGTTTTTAGTGTGTTTTAACGGTAATTGCTACAGGAGCTGCACAAGAAATGGTAATGTCCTAGAATGGAAAAGGCAAAATTTACCTAATTTCAAAAGAAAGCTTGCCAAACAAATCTATAGACTTGCTCCTTCTTCTTGGTGTTATAGATCAATTCAGTTTGCATTTTAACATGGACATTTCTAGGAAGGGCTGGGGCAAGGGAGAGAGAAGGGGAAGAAAGAAGCCAGAAAATTCTTCCTTTTGGCTCAGGTTGATGTGATAGTGTTTAATATTCCCGGGAAGGGCAGTCTGCAGACAGTCTTCCAGCCAAGATATGCCTCCTGGCCAGCTGAGCCACGCAGAGCTAGTGACACCCTCCCAAGGTTGTTTGTCACAGCGGGCTGGATGCTGTTCGCTTCTCCGACTGCTTCACTCCACCTTCTCTTCCCTTTTAGATTTCTTAGAAAAACTCTTAGACATCCACAGTCTTGTAAAATGATTTAAGGTTATACTTGCTCTCTGTTACTAATGCTTTGTGGCACTAGGTAATTGCTTAATTGAGCATTTAGGAAAGCATTAATATATTTTTCTCTGCGAATGCATTATTAATATATACATTACAATTTCTGCTGTTAAGGCTTTGTACAATTATTAATAGACTTATAGACTTCAAATGATATGAACTGCATGAAAATACTTTCCTCTATGAAAAATAAACTCAAAAAGGACACAAATTATATCTGGTCTATAATCATTATAAATTACCTAGTGGTATTGATACTTCTTTACTCCAATAGTCCTAAGTCTGTCTGTACTAGCTAAAAAGGGAAGTATGAATATTTCTATCCTGTTTACCTTTAACCCACAACTTAGATGTCTGAAGAATTACAAACTGCTTTGCATCCACCAATTTTGAGCACCAACTTCTCTGCACTACAGTGCTTTATTTTCCTTTAGAAGAGCATACTATGAATAACATTATTCCTTCCATCTAGGTCGTATTTAGAATTGCACTGACAACCTCCATTCCTCTGGAAGTGATAAAGGCAGTACACCTACAGGCATTAATTTGTTTTGAATGCTACTGGGAAGAATATATAAAAGATTTTTAATGAGATTTTATTTTTTTTTCAAAATAGTGGTCAGTGCCAAAAATGCACATGGATTTAGACATAATACTGAGGTATATGAAATGATGAAGGAAATAAGACAATGACAAAAAGGAGGCAGAAGAAACACTACACAATTATTTAATAACCTGGAATGGTTTGAGGACATTCAAACAGTTGAGTTGGAAAGTAATGTTATCAGGCTGACTATGTTAAAATAAACAGATCATAAAACCCGTTACTGGGTTGATGAAAGTTCTGTGTAGCCCAGCAGCTTCTCACAGTGGCTGATAGTATCTGAGTAGGAAGAGAGTAAGAACAGGGAGAACACGTTCTGTATTTCCCCAAAATACCTTCCCAGCTCCAGCAACTTGCAAGTCAGGAACGTGCAGATCTAGATGAAGAGCCTTTGATGATTTTTCAGTTGCTTTTTGAAGCCTGTGCAAAGTTTTGGTATCCTCAATAGCCTGAAGCAAAGACTTCTTACAGCTTAACTATAGACTATCTGAAGCATTATCTCCTTTCATTTACTCTGGGCCTTCCAAGTTCTACTTTCATTTGATGTGCTTCATTTTAGAGAACAATCTTTATTCCTGTTCTTTTTCTGGACCACTGAAGATTTTATACCGACCATGATATTATTCCCCCTCCCTTGCAGCTTGCAGACTGAAGAAACTCAATCGAGTTAGCCATGCCCAATTTGGAAATCCTCCTATTTCTGATCATTCTACTAGATTATTTGAAACTTTTCCAGTTCTAATAATATAATAATATTTCTGAGATGGGGATAGTAGCACTGCACAGGGAATTCCAGATACAAGTGGAACAGGGATTTATACAATGGCTTAATTATTCTTGCTCTTCTGGTGGCTATTTCTCTCCTAATAAATTTTAATAATCTTAACGGTTCTCAATTTGCATTTTGATCACTGCTGAGCCCTGAGCTGATGTTTCACAGAACCACCTCCCATAAGCCTAAGGCCTTTTTCCTCAGTGCTAAAAGTCAACTCACAGTTTCTCAGTATATATGTAGGGTTAGGATTTTTTTTCCTCATATTTTATATTTAGCTGATTTTAATTTCACCTGCCATTTTTTCTCTCAGTCTATTAGTAATATAAAGTCTTTCACAGTTTTTCTAAGTTTTTTCTACCCTGAATAGCTTAGTATCATCAGTACATTTTGCAAATCACTATTCACCCCCATTTCTGTCGTTATTTGTCCATGTTTCGTATCCATTAGCAGCCCATTTTTTTTTGCTTCCTTTGGGGAGGAATCTCACTGAGTGCTTTTGGAAATCATCATAGATGTTTAATTGAATCCACGAGCTGCTTCTTCAAAGAAAGCTGATAGATCTGATACTAATTTGCTTTACAAAAGTCATAATGACTTCCCTTAATGTGTCATTTTCATGTACCCACTAAGTCTTTTCTGTTCTTCAGCATCATTTCTACTTATTTGTCTAGTAAGGATGTCAGCTTTCAAAATCTTCTCTGAAATACTTTCAAAAACCTGGTGTCACTTGAGCAACTTTCCAGTCCCCCCCAGATGCCAAGGTTGTTTTAAGAAAGAACTTTGTTAGAGACAGCAGTTAGTACCTGAACTACTTCATCTCTGAGCTGCTTGAAAGCTCTTGGTGGAACACCATCTGGTCTCAGCAGTTGGCTACTGCTCATTTTGTTAACATGTTCCTTCATCTTCTAAACTTACACTTTAATTTGAGACATGTTTTCCCAATTACGGCCCTTAAAGAAGACTCCCAGTACTGGAGTTTACCCAAGCTCATTCATCCCATTCACAAATGCAAAAATCCATTTAGCTTTTCCTTTATGGCTGTATCTTCTCCAGATGTTCCTTCTGCATCTTAAACAATCTATTTGCCTTACAGAGCAGTTAAAACTCAGGCAGACTTTCTGATTCATTCTAAGAAAGACCTGCTGTTATTGTTTATATCTTTTGCAAGTTGACCGCGAACAACCTTTTTCTGGCTGCTTATCACACTTTTGTATTTAACGCATCAGAGGTTACAGTCTCTTCCTAATTTTGGAAGCAACTTCTGCTTGTTGAGGGGACCCTTCATCTAGTAATGTCACTTATCATGTGTTTTACTCACACAGTTCCTTTTAGAAATCTTCTTTTTCCTCTGGTGCATTTGTTCTGCCTCCGGAATAGCAGCTTTAAACAATGTCCATGCCACCAGTGAAGACTTAATTCTTTTTAGATAGTCCTTTGAGCACCTTTTAATAAAAGGTTTGTTCTACTCCTCTGCTTTTTTAAAAAGAAAGTGGAACACTACTGATTTTCTTTTTCTTGGTGCTAGAACGGTGTTGAATCCAAGGATGTTACAGTTACTGCTACAGCGTTGTTCTTTGTCAATAATATTATATGCTGTTTAGGACCATACCAGGGATTTCTTTTCTTCTTCTAGTTTCCCAACTAGCAGTCACAGGTCGTTTCTGAACAGCTGGGTACTGCGTCACCCCCTCCCGTGACACTTACCCAACGTACATTTGAATTATTGAAGACAATTCTGATTGTGTTTGGTGCCCTGCAGACTCTCGGGCCTTCCTTCCTTGTTAGCTAGACTGGTGATGCAGTCCTCACACTGCATTTTCCTATTTATTTCTGGGACTTCAATCCACTGAGACTCCATCTTATTGACAGATTTAACTGCCTATTGGAAGATCCTCTATGCTTTCTTTAAAATATAGCATCCCTTATTCACTGGCATGCCTTGTCCTGCCTTTGTATTTTACATCTCAACAATATAATACATAATAAATTTGATTGTTCACTTTTCCTATTAGCTTTCAAAACCTGATGTTATCTTCCCAGTGAGATTAATAATGTTGTGGCTCCTGTCTCAGTTTGAAAGAAAATGGGCAGGTCATGATTTCACATGCTGTTCATGGCAAGAGGATATATGCATACTGCATAATTTTTGGGGTAACTGATATTCTATTGGCATAGCTCAGGTGTGCCTGTTTCTACAGTGGAATCCTACCTCCATTACTTTGTCCTTAAATGTTTCTAGAATGTATTTCTTTTTCTTTGTTCTGGGTCTTAGCATTTTGCATGGCCAGTAACAGAAGAAATCATCTCCTAGGTAGGAGAGTGGGATTGTACATAAAGACGGCAAGTATCCACATGGTTTTGCCTTTGTCCTCTGTCATATTGGGCAGGTCCCACTTACAGATGCATAATTTAATTATATACACTCTTCCAGGTATACAATTTATGTCAAACCACAGAAAAAAATTCATTTTTTTTTAAATTATTGTGGAAAACAGCCTGCATTTTTAGCAACAAACACCTAGTTAGAAAAGCACTCTGTTGGGAAAATGCTTCTCTTTTGAGCTACAGTGGGACTGTCTAAGTATTTCTTCCCTAGTGCAGCAGCAGTGTCACTATTCTATAATTCATTCATCAATCAGAATAAACATTAAAGCATAATACAGCTTAATAAAACCATTAAAGCTCTGCCACAGAAATAATTACAAAGAGTGGTAGTAAGGGAGAGCTATTTACTTAAATGGAGCATTCTCCAGCAAGTGATGATTATCCTTACACCACCCGTCACAGTAGGACAGCTGGAACATGGGAAGCAGCAGAGTCCATGGTTCAGACTTTTTCCTAGAAGGCAGAATTGAGGATTGGATCTGAAAATGTTTTTCTTGTATGTAGTTATGTTCAGAGCTGAGATCTCTGAGGTCTCTGATTCAGCAGTGGCTTGCTCCTGTTCACTGATAAAAACCAAAAGGTGTTCAGAGTCCTAGTTCCACTACAGACAAGTAAAGTTTCTGGAAATGGCTAGTCACAAGCTCACAAATAAAACAGTACTACAGGTAGGGTAAGAAGGCAATTCTAAAAAATAAATTTAAAGATCATGGGAAATATTCTTGTATCCTGCTTGATAAGACGCTGCCTCTCCGCCCAACGGCCCTTCCAGCATTGCCCAGTGGTGTGAGCTACATGCGCACCACCGTGCACACCCCTCACCTCCAAATCCCACACCATCAACCCGCCACCTCCTCTCGTGGAAGAGTGGGTGATGTTTCAGAGCCCACATCGTGTGGCAGGAGCAGGAGCTGGTGGTAGCACGGTCCACACCTCCACCAGCTCCCAAATCCAAACATATTTACTGCCATGATGTGTTACACTGCCATTGTCAAAGCTGCTGTAGTGACATTTTTCAGCAGCAAATGTAGCTGTTGAAAACTGATGTGAATTTATTCCTTGCAATTTTTTCACTGTGGTGCAAGTGAAAACGTTCTGAAACCCTTTCTGCTATTTATCTTTTTTTTTCCCCATAGATGCCATTTTTTTCTCTTACAATGATGTTTTTTCTCAGATTTTTTAAGGTTTTATTTCTGATTCATGGAGATCGTGGAATCACAGAATTGTCAGAGTTGGAAAGGACTGCCAGAGATCATCCAGTCCAGCTGCCCTGCTAAAGCAGGATTGCCTAGAGAACATTACTCAGGACTGCATCCAGGCGGGTCTTGAAGATCTCTGAAGGAGGGGACTCCACAACCTCCCTGGACAGCCTGTTCCAGTGCTCTGTCATCCTCACTGTAAAGAATTTTTTTCTCATATTTGAAAGGAACTTCCTGTGTTCTAGCTTGTGCCCGTTGCCCTTCATCCTGCAAGATCACTCTTGCATTCTTTTTAAAGAAATTAATATAATGCATCTTTGTTGTAGCTGTGCCTCTTCAAGGCTGCTTGCAAAGCCTGGTTGTTTCCCAGCCAAAGTCCAATGTGACAGGCCCTGTGAGAGCCTTGTGCACACTTGGCTGTACAGTTGGGGTCTTTATTTGCATCTTCTGGCTTCATCTGAAAGCCTAAAGCAATAAATGGTTTATTGCAATTATGGAGGACTAGAGTTAAGGGCTAATCCTAAACAAATCTTCTGTCCTCAGTTATGCCAACCCGTGGTAATGGAGGAGGAAATATTTTGTTTCTGACATTTACATAGGATGGGCAAGGGACTATTTACAAGGGCGTGTAGCGATAGGACAAAGGGTAATGACTTCAAACTGGAATTTAGATTTAGATTTAGATTAGATATCAAGAAGAAATTTTTCACCGTGAGGGTGGTGAGACACTGGAACAGGTTGTCCAGAGAAGTTGTGGATGCCCCATCCCTGGAGGTGTTGAAGGCCAGGTTCGATGAGGCAACCTGCTCTAGTGGGAAGTGTCCCTGCCCATGGCAGGGCGGGGTTGGAACTAGATGGTCTTTAAGGTCCCTTCTAACTTAAACCATTTTATGATTCTATGATCTGCCCTGACTATAAATCAAACCGCCAACAGAACACAAAAAACAAGTGTAGTGACTGAGATGTAATTTGGCAAGAAACATGAAGAAAAGATTAATAGATGGGTAAAAAGCACATCTGCTTGTGTGTTATATAAAAACTGAAAGTGTCTAAACTGTCCTGTTCCAGGACATGAGCTCATCCATCCCTTGTAATAAGAGAACCCATCAGAAAATTGTGGTTGTTTTCAGATCTCCTTGTGCAGCAGTTTTTCTCATAGGGAACCAACGCAAACCTCTATCATCTTAATTACCTCTTCTTGGTTATGAATGGCACTGCAAGGCCAGTTTTACCCCACCTTGTCTAAGAACAAGCATATCCCCCTGGCTCTCCTGATACAGCCACCGTAGCCTGTCCTGCACTGCATAATACTAGTGCTCATAAAACAGCAGCCACTGAAGTCTGAAATTGTTGTCCTTGTTCTGCAGCAATCATCTAGGTTGGGAGCAAATTTTAGATACCATAGCAGTAAGCCAGATATTTTAAAAAAAATAATAAAAAATTCATCACTAGCACAATCTGTAATGGCTTAATCTGTTTCCTTGCTTAGTCAGCTCTCATGCAGCCAGCACCCAGTTCTGCTCCAGTGAGTTTTTAGCTCTATGGTGGTTGGTTTTTTTTTTTTTTTTTGGTGGTTCAACTTGTAACTTCTATGCCCAGGGCCAGGTGGGTCTTACAAAGTCATCTCTCCTCTCCTGCACATCAAGCAGCTGCTCACACCAGTCCACCACTAAAACAGACTTTTTTTTTTTTTAATGCTTATGATGGCAGTGTGGGGACAAGGCTCCTCAGGAAAACAAGTTTCCAGAGGCAGCTGCAGGGAGGCCTGAAAACCCTCACGCACCCGAGCTCCTGGGGGGTGCAAACCACACAACAAAAGCAGCTAAAACGCCGTGATTTTGGGACCGACCTCGTTCTTCCACAGGGAGCGGGCTGAGGGCTCTGGACGGGCAGCCAGAAACCAGGCGGGGAAGCGTGTCGGGCGGCCTGAAGGGGTCCACCGGCACGGCCCCTTAGCTGTGTGTGTGCGTGCGTGAAGCCCCAAACCTGCCACTTCTTGAGGAAAGGAAGGTCTGGAAAATGTTAATTTCAGGAAACAACACCCCGAGAGGCTGGAGAGCGGAGAGTCTGGCGCACTTCTACCGACGGCCAGGCGCCCTCGCCACCACCCCGAGCGCTACCTCCCCTCAGCGTTGCCCCGCGCAGGCCCCGCTCCCCGCTCCCCCCTCCNGCGGGTGTGAGGCGGAGGTTTGGGGTATTTTCGAGGGGGAGAAGGGTGGTTTTTTTGAGGGGAGGGGGGCACAGGGTCTGCAGGTGTGTGTGTGGGGAGCCGGGGCGCTGAGGGGGCTTTGCCCTCAGAAGTGCCCCGGGGGCCTCTGTCGCCTCCATGAGAGAGTCTGCGGTGCTGCTGAGCCGTGAAGGCACCGACGTTTTTTTGCGGGGGCGGTGAATCCTAGAGGTATTTAGGTGCTGCGGGGGGTGGCGCTCTCTCAGCAGGCCGGGGGTGCCTGAAGGCCTGCAGGGTCACCCGGGCCAGGCCTCCACGTCCAGCACGCTGCGGTGTGGGGCTGAGGTGTTCAGGACGTGTCCAGCAGAGACTGTGGCTTCCAGTTCTCTCCCGGGGAAGGTGAGGAGACGCCGGGCTGGGGAAGTCTCTGGGCACTGACGGTGGCGGCTGTGAAGTCTTGAGCAGATGGACAATGGAAGTCAGGTCTGCCTTGGGCCTCTCCTGGGAAGGAGAGGAATGCGGTTGTGGCTGTCTCGGGTTGTTCTTCTGAAATAAAATTTACAGCCTTGTGCGGGTTTTGATAGCCTTTTTGTGGGTGATTTTGCCTTTTCCCACTTTGGAGCAATGCAGATGCAAAACAGAAATTACTTCTGCCAGTACTACCAAACGTTTTTTATTTTTTTCAGCACTACTTGGGAAAATTAGTTTTTTTGTGCTGATTTTTTTTTCTATTTCAGTATAAGATCCAAATATGAGGCTGATAGAGGAGAGATGTTTATTTTGCAGCTCTCTTGAGTTATGGAAATGAATGGGAAATATTAATAAAATTAGTGGCGTTAAATAGCTTTCCCATGGTAAATGTTTGGTTTTGTCTCATTCTTAGGAAAAAAAAAATTAAATAAAAATGCATAGTTCTTTTCTAAAGGAAGCTTGTTGAAATACATGTTCTTTATGTGTCTAAAGTGGATGTAAGTTTTTAAGCAATGGGACTGTACAGATGCAGTTTGGAAGTGGTGTGCAGTTCAGTTTTCCTGCAGGCTGTGTTATTCCCTCTGTTTTGTTGCAGTGAGGTTGTTATCTCTCTTTTAGATCACGTGGCAGGAAGCCTTGAGCTGTCTCCCAAG
This sequence comes from Nycticryphes semicollaris, assembly GCA_013400055.1. Lineage (NCBI taxonomy): Eukaryota > Metazoa > Chordata > Aves > Charadriiformes > Rostratulidae > Nycticryphes > Nycticryphes semicollaris. The sequence continues at coordinate 530,733 of VXBJ01007335.1, forward strand.
CCCTCTGATAGCCGGACAAGAGACAGCAAATACAGGGAACTTCATTGAAAGGTCAGAATGCAGCTGGAGAGTTAGTGCACTCAAGCATTTTAGTGTGTTGGCTACTTCCTCAGGGCTGATGAGAAAAAGGTTCATCCTACCTTTGGTTTTCTGGAACTTTTTGGGCTTTATCATCCTTGTCTTCCGTAGGGTGATTAAATTGGTTAAATGACTGACAGGAAGTTAGGGGCAGGATGTAGGAAGACAAAGTGCAGAAACTTCCTTTCATTGAGGAAAAAACGCCAAAATGCTTAATTTTGTTTACTTTACATACATCAGTTTAGGTGTCAGATGTGGAATGTGCCAAGATTGGTGCAGGGTTGGGGTGTTTGGAGGGCAGGTTATCTTGCTAAGATAAGAGAGCCTGGATAACTTCAGTAGGTCTTAAATTTTGATAACGGCTAAATTACTGAAACAGACCCAACCAACACTTCAAACTGGTTGTGAAGCAATTTTCAAGCGAGTCTGAACGAAGCCTACTCAAGTACAACAGATTAAAGCATCTGCAGCAGGCACATCTAACGCTTCAAAACCAGTGGTCATTCAGACGTAGGACTTGCGGAACCTGGAGGAGTCTCCCCTGGTGCAGGCAACTGCCTCTCATAAGATCCTTTGTAAATTATTAAGGACTTTCTTAAAACTTGTGTAGGTTTTTGTTTTCCGTTACTCCTGGCTATTCCTTTGCTGCTCAGGAATCTTTTGCTCACAGTCCATGTTTATTTATGACCACTTTTCTGTGTGCTACCACTGTCCTTTTGTTTTAATTGTTTGCTTTCAGCTTTGGTGTTTACATGATTTGTGTGTCTAAGGACAGACTCTCAACCTGTTTCTCAAAGCTAGACAAGCTGAGCTCTCTGATCTCCTTGGGAGTAGCCCTTCCTTCACCTGTCCCACCAGCTCACTCTGCAACCTGTTAGGTCCCCAAATGTTGAATTTGAAAGTTAAGCACTAAAATTAGTTCCAGCAATGCTGGAACATTGCAGTACTGCTGCAATTTCCTTATAAGCCTTTTCCTCATGGGAGGTTTTTGGTATCTCCTCTTTTGCTTCTGTAGGCTCGAGTGTGATTTTTACCATGAGCTCTTGGAGTGTTAGATGATACTGTGGTAAAAATGCTGCTGTACTATTAACATTGTTCCATAATTACCAGTTGTTCAGTGCTATTCTGCATAATTCAGATGTAATATGAAACATCTTGGCTGTGTAAGCCTGCTGGCATGTTTCCTTAGCCCAGTAAAGATTAATGCTATGCCCTGTCTTTTCCGGCCATTTCTTTTAGGGAAGATTTATTCCTCAAACTTCGCCAGTAAGGGGAAAGACCTAATTTGCTTTGGCTTCCTTGCAGGGGCTCAGAAAAATCTTCCACTTGTGCTAGATGAACTTGTCCAGCTGGTGGTGGGTGATGTGTGGATAGACTGTGCTCTCTTCTTCCCCTCCTGGCTGGCACGGCTCTTCCTCAAAGTACTGAAGCGGAGCAGCGCTTCTACACATCAGGAAGCCTGGGGAGGAGGACCTGCTGTGGAGAGGAAGGTGTGAGATGCGCGCAGCAGGGGGTTCTGAGTACCAGAAGTAGCAGCTGCCTGCTGGTGTGTTGCAATTTTTTCTTTCCTGCTTGTTAGCTGGCTTCGGCAGATGCTGAGAGGAGTGTCTGACCTCAGGTTCTGAACACCCACAGCAGGCAGGCCACTGTTTCTTACACAAATAACATAAAAGGCAAATTTGGGATTTGCTTTAAAAAAAAAAACAAAAACAAAAACCCAAACAAACAAAAATAAGGCAAAAAAACCCAACCCCAAAACAAAACCAAAACCCTTCCTCTACTAGAAATAGACGTATTGTTTCAGTACTACACTGTTCACAACAGTAGTGTTGGGCTGGAATACTGACTTTCTGTGGCTCATTTGGGAATCGGAAAAATTCCATATTCAGGTACTGTTTTCATCTGTTACAAAGCATCAGCTGCACTTCTAAGTGTTTCTTGTCTGTACACATTACAGATTTTGGTTTTCCCTCATGTGAAAGAGGCTGTCACAGGAAAGCTTAGAAAGCTTGACTAGAGAAGAGGGTGCCGAGGCAGAGGTGAAATCAAGAGGGTAATTCATGTTTTGAACACTGTAGTTTAGAACCCCACTAACAGTTATTTGCCTTTAACGTTTCAGTAGGCACTGTTATTATCTGAAAAGCTTCCTGTGAAGGCTGTTGAAAGGAAATGATGGTATTACACTCTGAATATCCCTAATTTTGCTAATAATTTAATTAAATTTGAACTGGAACCAATCTTTTTGTGCTCAATCTGGATGACCCAAAGTTAAAAGCAAGTTGTAGTCTAGTTGTGTGCATCCTTCGTAAAGGAAAAGGCTGGGTAAATAGAGACAGTAATGTAAGGTTATTAGTGATTCCATGAGTTGGTGGTCAATGCCTTTCAGAGTGTCTCCCAATTGCTCTGAAATTTTAATTTGCTGCTGCTTTCACTTTTTGCCAATTGTGTCCACACCTGTAGGATTCTGCATGATGTTCTCATTTTCTGAGAAGACAGATCTTCTTCAAATTAACTGCAGGTTGCACAGGCATTTGTTTTTGTTTTATTATCTGAATTCAAAAAGCTTACCTCTGACTGCTAAGTTCATTTTATAAGACGTTATGTATTTATGTAATCAATGTCCTGCTGTAGTTGCTTATAACCATATTGTGGGCTAAACTTCTTTCTGCCATCAAGGATATATTATTTCTGTTGATTTTATTAAGTTAACCAAAGCAACAGGCTCTACTGCTCGTCAGAAAAGGCATGTTTGTCAAATGCTTTTGTTCGATAGTAATAGATGGTAAGGAGATACTATTCAAAGAAAGTTAATCAAATATCTAAATATGTTGAAGTATTGACTTTACTGTGGCGTTTATATAGTTGCAACCAAAGAAATAATTGACAGAAACATCTAATTTTTAACTTCAGTTCAGTTTTTTCCTCTGATGAGAAGCTGTCAGTGTCTTAATATGCAACAGCTCCTAGGCTGCTGTCTTTTCATGTTGTATGACTGTTTCTGCTAGGAAGTAGTAGGATGATGATCAGAGGATTATTTGAAGATAAATATCTAACAGCTACTACATTACTACAGATCATAATGCAAGAGCCTGTCAAGCCTCAGCGTGTCCCTGATAAGTCTGCCTCAAATCTTTAATATCTCTGGAATTTTTCCTCATGCTTGTGGTTTTAAGGGATCTTTGTCATGTACCACTGAACAGGAGTTTTAATGAAGGTGTTTCAATATTTATTACATTATAGAAGGCGATATCCCAGTCAGAAACAGTTCCTTTGGGATAACTTGTCTGTTCCCCTTCTCGCCCCACTTTTTCTTGAGTATTTTGTCACTATGAGCAAATGGGCCCATTCAGATAAAAGGCTTTTAACTTTCCCTGTATAGGTTTGAAATCCAGTTACAACATCTGTACAGCTTTCCAATTAGCTTTCCTGGTCTGTTAAATCTGTGCTTAAAATTTGGCTTAAAAATTTGGATTCACTTATTCACTTCTGCAGAAGTCGTAGGAAAGTGAGGCAGTCCTTCACTGTGCTGCAGTTTCTCAAGTGTCTGTTGCTAGAGGATGATCATATGTTGTTCCAGGTCAATTGGGGTTTTTTAACTAACAAATAAGGTTGTTACTTTTTGGTTAAATTGTTTGTTTTCTTAGTGTTAGAATTGGTGATTAGAAGTTGTATTAATTTGCAATAAATTATATGACTTGAAAATTCCCCAAGTCAATACTACTTTGCCAGTTAAAGAACAGGATTTGAGGATGTGGGAGGGAACTGGTGAGAGTTTTATGCTGATTTCTAAATCAATTTTTTAATGACATTCCTAATTACAGAACAGAAGATAAAGAAGTTAAACTTTTCATATTCTTAGGTTTCTTCAACTGAGGGACTCAGCTTAATGGATGGCTCTTAAACATTTGTTACATTTGCGTTTAAAAAAAACCCCTCACAGCACCACAAAATCCCTGTAAAACCTACCACCTGATTAACTTTTTTTTTTACATTTTTGATCTCAGTGGGTTTCAGCACTGCAGAAGAAAACAAAATTAATCCTACCTATAAGTTTTATCAAACACTTTTTCATGTTGTTACATTAAATTTATAATATTCTATTCAAATGATTGTATCAGTCTTGAAAGACTTCATGAAAACTAATATCTATCTGGTTGGTCAATAATGTAGGTAAATTAAAATATGTGATCTTTTTATGGACACAACTCTCACAAGTAGTCACAAACATTAGTGCTGTAGTTGTTACCTGGGACATATTTGGGGAAAAGTACATGACAAAAATTAACTAACCATCTATAATGGGCTTAAGTTTTCTTAGATGTACTCTTCTAACTCCTTGCATAAAATCTTGCAGTATTGTCTGTGTGTTTTTTCTTGTCTTAAAAAGTCTCAGAACCAGAAGTTCATGCAGAATTCATCACTGCTAATGCAGACAGCATCTCAATGAAGAGTATCTTGCTCAAGTCTGTTCTATGTGAAAGCTCCTTCTCTGCCTCTTAACTTCGTTTCTTTTTTGAATAAATGTTGTGCTAAAACAAATAGCTTTAATTTTTATCATTTAGTGGTTTTGAAAGCATGTTTCAGAAGTAATTTATGTGTATCTGATTTAGAGGAGGGGTCTTGAAACAAGCAGGTGTTTTGGGGGTATTTTTGCATTATTTGTACCTTCTGCTTCACTGCCTGCTTGAGACTTACTGCTCTTCATTAGTAATTCTTTTATATAGGTGTTACTTCCAAGTTCCAGTGGCCGTGGGCTTTATGCTCTAAGCTTCTTGATCTTGTTACGTGAACGTCAAAGGCTATGTTGTGCAGCAAGACGTTGAGATGGGCTGTCTTGCAGATGACTCCTAAAGCTGGCTGTTTCTGTTACTTCCAGTGGTTCTGTGAGAGGGGAAAGTTAATTTGTGTTTTCAACTCCAAGAAGCTTCAGGTGTAGTCCAATATCATGTTGTGCTAGATGTAGAACAACTGTAGAACAGAAGATGCCCCTTGTCCTGCTGGGCTGTCAGCAGTGGCTTGCCTTGGATAGCTTCCCTATGGGCTCTGGTAAAAGTAAGTGGTGATACCAGCCTGTGTGCAGGTTATCACATAGATGTGGGGAATAAGCTCTTGCATGAAGGGTTACCGACTGGCAGTAACTGCCCATGCTCTGTGGCTCTCATCCTTGTCTGCACAGTTATTTTTGGAACAGTACCTGCCCATATAAAATTCTGAACTCAGCTGTGGAGGCTGGTAATTGTACCCCCTCGGTGTGTGGGGAGGTGGGAACGTGCTTGAATTGATAGGGTGAAGGAGATAAGTGGAAACATCACCTGTGGGAAGTTCTGGGGGCTTAATGAGAGAGTGGTGAGGGATGTAAGTATATACCTTATTCAGCACTTGTGTGCAGGCTGGTCTGGTCCTGAGAGTCCTTGTCTTTTTTTTTTTTTAGGTAAATCTGGGTGCTGTACACAAAATACAATTTTTCAGGGTGTGGCAGCAGTTACATACAACTTGATACCCACTAATTTTTAGTTTTTAATAGTCCTACACAAAAAAAGTCATCCTGACAGCTTAAATTAATTGCTTCTGAAATATTCCAAGTGTGAAAATTTTGTCTAGTTAAGAATAACAATGAGACAAAAATAAATTACGGTGAAAAGAATAACACCACAAGAAGTTTTGGAATGCATTGCTACTGATGGAGAATTTAGCTTTTACAGCAGCTTTACACAGATCACTTAAGTTCAGTAGATGAAAAGCGAATTTAAGTCCCTGGAGTTCTTGCTAATTACACTGCAATGAGTAGCAATGCTAAATGTGATTGTAATGCAGCACTACTACTGAGACATCTTCTGTGTGCAAACTGAAACATCTCCATTTGTTGCTTTGGACTTTCAGATGAAGCCAGAAGATGCAAATAAAGACCCCCAGCTGTACAGCCAGATGTGCACAAGGCTGTCACAGGGCCTGTCAAACAGGGCTTTGCCCTGGTAACAGTCAGTATAAGATGCTTACTGGCTTACAGAAGAGTGCAGGATCAAACCCTGAGTAATTTAAAAAAAAAAGAAATGCTATGCTGGACAGATGTATGCTGACTTGATCTATCTGTTCACATGTATACATTGACTTGATCAAGAACAGACTGACAGAACAGACAAAAGTCTACCTGAAGTAGACTGTTGCAAGTGAAATGAAAACTGACATTCTTTCAATTATATAAACAAATTAAACAAAACCATTGAGCATAATAAATACTAGGAGTTGGCTCAGCAAGGATATGCTGAAGTGAGTAATTCAATTCTCTGTGTCTCTTGTTCCTTTTTGCTCATCCAGGATGACTGAAGCAACCATTTGGGGACGCTGGAATTTATTTGCTCAGAGGCAGGGAAGACTTTCTGATAGCACTCGTTTATTGCAGGCTTGTGTTCCTCATTAATTCACTTCTGCTTCATCACTCTCCACCTCTTCAGTTCTTGCCCCATCCTTTGGATCTCTTGCAGTCATTGTTTTGAAAGGCTGCATGAATAGTGCATCTGTTGTAGGAACTCCACATACAATTCTGGAGTAGGAAATTCTCACCCTGACAAATGATTAAAAGTCGTTTGCAAAGCACTCTGGTGATTTATGCAGCAGAGGAGATTGGGCTGAGCTGTTTCATGCTGCAAGATGATTCCAGGAATAAGTTTGTGCCATTAAGCAATAAAATACATGGAGTAGTCTTTCACAAGGAAGTCCTTCTGTCAAATTACAACAGAACTTTGGTCCTAGAATAGGAAAGACTACTAATTTGCAAAGCAATAAAACTTGCTTTGAGCAAAAGAAAGGCACTGAGGCTGTAATCTTACTTTTGTAATTCAGGCTGTAAAACTTCATGGGTTTGATTCAATGGCTGGAAAATACTGGCTTAATCTGGACTATTCTCTCATAAAAGTTAGCAGTACTGTGGGCAGACCCGAGGATGTCGCTTGGTACGTTGCTGCGATGGTTTTCTGGTATTAGGACCTTCTGATGGTGAGTCTGACTGATTCTGTTGTACGGAAACCGTTCTGATGTAGGTTACTATAGACTGATCCAAGTTACCTCTTTATGTTGTTTAGCCAAGAGGGAATTATTACCTGCATTGTTCTCTTGTGGAAATGGCTGACGCTTGTTTCCTGCTTTTTTTCTTCTCAAAAAAAAAAAAGTTCTGTTTCTAGACTTCTCTCCAGCCAGGTATGTAAAGATCTGTGGAACTGGCAGATGTAATTATTTCATTGTATGTTGTAATCTAGGCATATGGAGTGTTCGATGATCACATCCATGAAGGTGTCCCTGCAGTCACCCATCCGTGTCACTGAGAGACCCCCCTCTCTTTTGCCAAACGGTGCTGAGTGCCCCTTATTTGTGCTGCTCTGAGCTGGTCTCCTCCGAGGTGATCTGCCTGTTGGTACTCCCTGTACTACGTGGAGGAATCCTGGAGTTTTCACATAGTCTGCAGGCTTTGTCACACTGTCCTCTGCAGCATCTTCTAACTGCCGCTTGTTTTGTGTGCCATGTGTGACTACTGGTACGCTCCATGAACTGGGGCTGCTCCCTGTGCGTGCTGGCAATGAGATCTCTGTGGACACCTGTCATCTCCAAGATGTGTTGGTATGAACGTACTGAGTCCCAGGTAATAAGGGGTGCTTAGTTGTCTTGTCTGCATAGTGTGTCAAGAAGGATGTGTGTCATACCTGGAGTATAAGGTAATTGCACAAGTCCTGCTGGATTGGCAGTGGACTTCTCAAGGTGGAAAAGTTCACCTTGGTGATCCATAACTGGCATTAGGGTATGGTTCTTGTAACAAATTTTGCTGATGAGCACCAGGCCTGTACCCCTGTGGACTTGACTGACTTGCTGCAAATCTTAGTTTAAACCAAAATGGACTTGTTGACACCACTACCCCAGGCATCCACGCTACATCTAGTTTTGCTCACTAATGCTGTTTTTATTCAGTGATACAGATGCAGCCAGTAAAGATGAGATGTTGCTCTGCGAAAATTATGAGCTTGGAAGGCTTGATAGGTTCCGTGTGACCTGCTGTCTTGTGTTTTGACAGATTGTGTGTGAGACTGGAGCTAGATTTGATTTCCAGCTTAACTGCTAGCATTCTGGGGGACCTGGGGGTGTTACCCATTGGTGTTCAGTTCACTCTGTTTCAAGACAAGCCTAATGGCACTGACCTCTGTTTGTGCAGTGCTTTCAGATCTGTTAAATGTGGTGTTTAAGGTATTGGTGCTGTGTAACAGCTCAGAGACTCTTCAGTTAATAAATACAGCTAGGTGGGTAATTTGAAGTTCTTGGTAGTATCACAATAACCAAGTTACCTATGTTTGAGGTAGGTGGTGAAGTTTTCCTCTGGCAATACCATTTAGGCTTTTTTCTTTTTTTCATTGCTCTGTTTTGAGGGTTATGACTATTTTCAGGTGACTGTAGAAAGCACCACTTAATTATTGTCTGCTCTTCAAAGGATTAAGAAGCTGGAGTTGATCTTTATCTTTCCTTGTCCTACTTTGTCTCACAAATATTTATGGTTTTTGACCTTCTACCATGTATGTCAAACTTGTTACTGAGAGATGATGCATGACTGTGCAAAGAGAGACTGACTTTGAGTCCTCCTGTGAATTAGATACCCCTGAAATTTCAGTGGAGTTGAGATCTGGAGGGGATATTCTGTCTCATCAACTCCTTCATCCTGGTATTTAAGAATATCAGTTTTTTGTCCAAAGAAACAGGGTTTTGAAGGCCAATTCAAATGGGTCATATCACTGTATAAAATAAAAGGAGGTAGAGGGGAAAAGAGAATGTGGAAAATCGTTCCTAGATAAAGGGCTTTTATGCCTTCCCTTAGCCCTGCCTGTCTTAAAAGTTGTTGTGATGGACCTCTTGGCAAGAGAACAGAAGAGCGTGGAGGTCTTTGCAGTGGAGAGCAGAGAGGGTTAAGCACTGAGATCAAAGAGAATGAGTAGGGCTGAAATTCTCCACTGTGGAGAATCAGGCTGCAGCCTTCCGTGTCTGACTGATCAAAGGGAGTGCTGCTTCTGGAGGCTGGTAAGCAGGAAAAACCCTTCTTGCAGGGCAAAACCTGTGGGCCCCTACGAATAAGGTTTGTGTGACATTTCCTTGTTTGCTCAGATCTTTGGTTAATGGCAGCAGCCTGTGAGAAGTTGATGTGCCAGCCTCCATTTCTCTTCCCCAAATCACAATTTAAGCATGCTGATAGAAACTCGTGGGAGCTTACAAACAGCAAGCAGTGAGGTTGCTTCTCCTTAGCTAATGATCAATGACTTTCCCATCTGTGAGGGAGCACGGTGTGCTTCTGCTGGGCTCACAGCGTTCGTTGGAGGGGAGCTGCTTCTGAGCACAGAAACTGCCCTTCTGGCTGGCAACCTCCTGGTCCTGCTATGTGCCAGACAGTGTTTCCTGCACACCCTCTTTGGTGCTTGCTGCTGAAGTTGCTGATCACCTTGTTGGGGCTTCTGAAGAGGTCAGCAGTCAATTCAGATCGATGAAGGTTTGCTTAACCTCAGGGAGATCAGGGGAATGATTTCAGATGTGAGCTCTGGTTTTGAGGTTGGGATGGTTTGTACAGGTTAGGCATGCTGGGAACATGCTTGAAGACTGCAGGGTAGTGTAGTGCTTGGACATTTTGATTCAGGGATCCTAAATAACCTTAGTGTACTCCATGTGTGTGCCAGCTTCCCTGTCCAGAGTCTAATAATTGCTCAAACAAAATGGTGTTTGACAGTAACTGTTGTTTGCAATTATTAAACTTCAGTCCTATGAAAAATACAAAGGCCTATACCTGGAAACATGTGCATGTTTTTAGAGTCATGTCCTGGTGGTGCATCTGAACCTCTTGATGAGAAGGAGGTCAGGAGCAATTCAGTGTTCTGGACAAGATAACCAAGAATCACAGTGTTCTCCAGGAAACAGTAAATTAGCAGTCATTGGATGTCCCCTGATTTTATTTTTTTTTTCCATTTGGAAAAAGTTATAATATTTTTTCTTTCTTTTTTTTTTACAGCAATGCTGAGTGACAGTAACTCTGTGAAGCCAAAAAGTGATTGTTCACCTCCTGTGCAATGGTGTAAGGTGACTGCACATGAAGATGAGAAGACCAAGCTGGTTTTTAAAAGGTACTTGCAAGTAAGTGTCATTGTCGTGGCGATATAAAGGTCAATTGCTCTCCCTCTCGCCTGGGCAGTTACAAAAAGTTTGCAAAAATCACAGGAACTGAATGGAAGGTTAAGCATGTAACTGTCCCAGGGCACCTAAAATGCTTTGAGGAACCTATGCTTTCTCATAGTACTATCAGTTTTTCCAAGCCAGTGTGAGATCCCAGTACTTTACTCACAAGTACTTCCAGTCTTTTTTTGTATCCAGGTAAGTAACAATGTTGAGGCTTTTCTACAGTCTGAACACTGAAGAAATGGAAGGGCAGTAGGTGTTTAGTGGGTATTTTGGGGAGTTAGCCCCTCATAGTTAATTTGTGAAGACTTCTGTCATGCTCCATCACAAAATTTTCATTACTCTATTGTTTGTAGTTTAACATCAGATTGGAATTAATGAGTGTGTGCTAGTGTGCTTCCAGAACCATATTTTAAACAAGAAAAGCTCATTACTGTGGTGTCTCTCTGACACATGAATTTTTAGATCTTAAAGCATAAAAAACCCAAAGCACAACTGTTACATCCTCTGGTGTTTTGACCACCCGAATCATGGTGCAGCCACAGCTGAATCTAGAGTTACTTGATAAACCTCTGTGGAGGAAAATTAGCCTCATTCATTGGCTGTGAATCTCCTGTTTCTGTCACTCAGCTGATCTCCAGGGATTGCAGTCTAACATGCTAATGAACGTTTTAAACCCTCTATCAGTGCAAAATTTAATTTGGTTAAATCAGATGCAAGACGAAAGCTGATTTTCCAGTGGCCACTTTAAAATAAGATGCCAGGATGGCATCTATTAGCCCATATGCTATAGGCTTTTTAATAAATCTTGAAAACCTGTATTAATTAAAGAGTTTCAAGAAGCAGTGAATTCCTAACTGGCAGTGTGTGTGTGTATGTATATATGTGTGTGTATATATATATTTGTTTAAGATATTTAAACAAATGTCCAGTCCTTAGGAAACCATAGAAATAAAAATCAACGATAAAGCTCAACATACAAGCTTAAGCCACAACCACAAGTCTAACCAAATAATGATGTAGTTTTTGCAAACTGTTTTAGACATGAAATGAGCCAAGTGAGTATTTGGAGATCAACAGTGAGATTCTTTAGGAATGAGAAATGAGTACATCAAAAATATGAATGGCCTGTGTTACTCAATTTTAAAGGTTTTTTTCTTCTTCTGCATGTTTTGGTGTTGTAAATAATTAAATTAGGCTTTTCAAGGTGACTCTGAGCATTTAAATTCTGCATTTGAGTTTGCTGGAAAGTTTTACCTATGAGTGATGGCCATTGATGCAAAATTTTGAAATTTCAACTGCCATCTTTTTTTTAACTTGCATGAAAATACATATTTTACAACAAAGCTGCCCTCTAAAGTAGGAGAACAAATGTGTCTTCTGGTTTCTTTACATGAGGGGATCCGTTTGACCCATCAGAGATGCATTTGAAGTATATGATGCAAGCATAGAACTGCATGAATCAGTGTGTCAATATGTACTATTTTCTTTATGTATGTTTGTACTTTCCTGAAGGTAGCTGAAGAGTTGTGAAAGACTTACAGTGGACACAGTAATATATTTGTTTCTTGGTTTAAATCAAATTCACCTGAAATTTTTCAACTGCCTTAGATTTGCTTAAAAATACTCGTTTAACAATTGATGGATTACTGGGGAGAAAAAAAGTGTGAGGTGTGGGGGGTTTTTTTGCCTTCCTTTCTCCTGCCCGTACACCCTTCTCTTTGCTTCTAGGTTTCTTGCGCTGTTTGTAGTTGGAGGGTGCTTCCTTTATATCCTGAAATTACGCTTTGGACCTGAAGAATGTGATAGAACAAAAATGCCATATGTGGACCTCAATCGTGTAAGGGTTGGTATCTTTTAGCATTTTTTTTTTTTAACTTGGCTTAAAAAAAGGTAATAATTGACAATATAAAAGTTATAAGGGTCTATAACAAAGAACTTTGCCCGTGAGGGCAAAATATATTTTGCTTCATTCCACGCCATAGAACTTCTGGTTTTTTGTTCTTGTGGAATGACAAGTGCACAGAGAAACTGAATTTTTAGGGGTAAGATAACTGTGACTGTTAAGAATAGCAATAATTTGAAATGAGCACGTCGTCATATTGTTGTGTCAGTGCAGATGACACTGGTGATCAGGAAATTGGTGCAAATGAAAAGTAACATATTTTTAAGAAATTAAAATCACCAAACCCAACACGTTAAACCAACAGGTTATTTTTACCTAAGCCAGTTCCCCAGTCTGCTTTGCCTTGTAGTTGCTCACATGTTTTTGGACTCACAGGGCAAGTGTGCAGGAGGGTGCAGCTCTTGGTTCATTTATATAAATAAAGTAGCTGCTACTTACTTCAACCACAGCTTTGCATGTGGCTTTTAAGATGGTGTAACAGATGCCAATAAAGCTTTCTCTTAATTCTTGCTGACATTTCTCTGCATTTGCTAGTTAACCTCTTGGCTCTTTGTAACAGCACTACCTTGGCTTACAGTTGTTAACATTTCTCTCTTTCGACATCTCAAGGCTCAGACACAACTTATAGCAGAAGCCTTAATATAACATAGTCTTAGCATCACTGCATGCACATCCTCTCCCACCTTCAGTGCGCGTTTTTCTTCTTCTGAGCCTCTTTGCCTCCCTTTTTCTTCTCATTTGATTGTCTTCTTTTCTCAATAACCTATTCTTGCTTCCAAACTCCCACCACCTTAAGCCAAGCAAACCTAGAGACTGCCTGGACTGTGTTTATTGCTGGTTTAGGATTCATTTTGTATTAGGTGCAGGATGAGGAAATAGCATTGCTCCTTCTCTAGTGAAGTAGTAGCTGATTGCAAAAGGTTTGGGGCAGTTATCAAGTGATTGGCATTTTACTGATAGGATGCACAACTGTCAGCCTTAAAAAATGAGGCTTTTCTGAAGATGCACTGGCTCTTGTTGGCAAAGTACAGCATGAAGTTGCGCAGTTGTGCTTTGCCCAGGAAGAAGCGTGGTGTTTATGCCCAGACTTGTAGAGACTGTTGTAACAGTGGCAGAGGCAGTTCTGTAGAACAGTCTTGCATTCTACA